>QNUK01000350.1:87500-410000 GCA_013621035.1 Clarias magur | reverse complement strand
TTTCATACTTGAATGCAGGTCACTGCGAGGATTAACTAACAAAATATCCTTCATCAGGTACACGGACTGGTCTTAAAATGAGAGGCAAAAACTTGAGAAAATTAGAGTGAAAAAGTCCTTCATGAACCCTGGAGAACTAGTCCTCAAGGTTTCATTAAGCAATACAAGAAAGTCTGTCTCTTTGGAAGTAAAAAATGAAGACATCATACAGTACTTGTATTTCACTGTCTGAAAACAGGTAAGTGAAATATATAGATGATTGCAATTTCTCATTTTAGATGGGATAATTATGGGATAGATAAGATTAGGGCAACTACAGTAAAGTTTCAATAACTGATATCAGTTATTGAAACTTTACTGTAGTTGCCCTAACACACGTGGACAAAATTGTTGGTACCCTTCGGTCAATGAAAGAAAAACTCACAATGGTCACATAAATAACTTTAATCTGACAAAAGTAATAATAAAAAAAATCTATGAATGTTAACAAATGAAAGTCAGACATTGCTTTTCAACCATGCTTCAACAGAATTATTTGAAAAACATAAACTCATGGAATAGGCCTGGACAAAAATTATGGTACCCCTAGAAAATACTGAAAATAATGTGACCAAAGGGACATGTTAATTCAAGGTGTGTCCACTAATTAGCATCACAGGTGTCTACAATCTTGTAATCAGTCAGTGGGCCTATATATAGGGCTCCAGGTAGTCACTGTGTTGTTTGGTGACATGGTATGTACCACACTCAACATGGACCAGAGGAAGCGAAGGAAAGAGTTGTCTCAGGAGATTCGAAAGAGAATTATAGACAAGCATGTTAAAGGTAAAGGCTATAAGACCATTTCCAAGCAGCTAGATGTTCCTGTGACTACAGTTGCACATATTATTCAGAAATCTAAGATCCATGGGACTGTAGCCAACCTCCCTGGACGTGGCCGCACGAGGAAAATTGATGAAAAATCAAAGAGACGGATAATCCGAATGGTAACAAAAGAGCCCAGAAAGACTTATAAAGATATCCAAGGTGAACTTCATGCTCAAGGAACATCAGTGTCAGATCGCACCATTCGTCGTTGTTTGAGCCAAAGTGGACTACATGGGAGACGACCAAGGAGGACACTATTGTTGAAAACAAATCATAAAAAAGCCAGACTGGAATATGCCAAACTACATGTTGACAAGCCACAAAGCTTCTGGGAGAATGTCCTATGGACAGATGAGACAAAAATGCAACTTTTTGCCAAGGCACATCAGCTCTATGTTCACAGACGGAAAAATGAAGCATATCAAGAAAAGAACACTGTCCCTACTGTGAAACATGGAAGAGGCTCGGTTATGTTCTGGGGCTGCTTTGCTGCATCCGGCACAGGGTGTCTTGAATCTGTGCAGGGTACAATGAAATCTCAAGACTATCAAGGGACTCTAGAGAGAAATGTGCTGGCCAGTGTCAGAAAGCTGGGTCTCAGTCGCAGGTCATGGGTCTTGCAACAGGACAATGACCCAAAACACACAGCTAAAAACACCCAAGAATGGCTAAGAGGAAACCATTGGACTATTCTAAAGTGGCCTTCTATGAGCCCTGACCTCAATCCTATTGAGCATCTTTGGAAGGAGCTGAAACATGCTGTCTGGAAAAGGCGCCCTTCAAACCAGAAAACAACTGGAGCAGCTTGCTCATGAGGAGTGGGCCAAAATACCTGCAGAGAGGTGCAGAAGTCTCATTGACAGTTACAGGAATCGTTTGATTGCAGTGATTGCCTCAAAAGGTTGTGCAACAAACTATTAAGTTAGGGGTACCATCATTTTTGTCCAGGCCTGTTCCATGAGTTCATTATTTTTTTTATATATATAATTCTGTTGAAACATGGTTGAAAAGTAATGTCTGACTTTTATTGGTTAACTTTCATAGAATTCTTCTTTATTATTACTTTCGTCAGATTAAAGTTGTTTCTGTGACTATTGTGAGTTTTTCTTTCATTGACCGAAGGGTACCAACAATTTTGTCCACGTGTGTGTATAGCAGATTAATTTGTGTTAATTTACCTTTTGTAAGTTAAAGGGGGTTAAAACATAACAACCGATAGTACGAATAAAATACATCAGTATGACAAACTAGGAACCAGTTAAAGCTTCTTAATGTTAATCAGTATATACTTAATTATTATGCATCATAATGCAGCATATGCAGGTACCAGCATGCAAACAAGCCGTGTCTTAAAAATGGGGGGAGAAAAAGTTCTAGTGTCTAAAGTTTAATTAATTAATTTTTTTGTTTGTTTGCTTGTTTTTACCTTTACTGGAAGATGAACAAAGCTAATTCCACATCTACTTCCTAATGGCCTGAACCAGCAGTCTAGTTTCTTTTTGGAACTAGTGGGGTTTTAATGTGTGCTAATTTCCTATCTGAGTACTAATAGCCATTGCCACCGCGTGTGTAGTCTAAAAAAAGGCTCCCACTATGTCAGGCTCATCTAATCTTCCTCTCTCATCTTGTTGAGGAGCAGAAGTGGATCCAGAATGCTAATAAGCACTGTTTTATTCTGTATTACTTAATGTTAAGGACTTATACAACACACCTAATTACAGCATAATGTCAAGTGCAAAGCCGATAGCATAGTTCACTATCTATAATAGAAGTGTCAATTATTCTGACATATGCTGACATCTATAATAGACATAACACTAGTTTAGAGTTAAACTGCCTGGTGGTCCTCCACTTTATCATAGAACCACTGTAACATATTCTATGTAACCTAATCTTTCTAATGGGCTACTCTTGCAGTTTTTAACTTTACTGCATGTTTTTGTTCATGATTAGTGTCATACAATGTCACTGACAAAGTTTGTCTGAGAACGTAAGACCCTTGACACAAGTTGTGGCAAATGTCAGATGATTTACACTAATCAACTATAACATTAACACCACTACCAGGTGAACTGAATTGAATAAAGTTGAATATCAATTATAAACCAGTAAACTGGTGTCAGGATCATGAGCACCAAAGGCCTCCCCCATGCCCATGGGGTCAAAAAACCCATCTGGTCTGATGCCACAGTTAAGCTAATGCGGTATAAATCAACAAAATACAGGCCACAATAGAAAGGCAGCAGAACACCCAGTACAACAGGGCATAATGCGCAATGTGCCCAGGAGGGAAAGAGCCCAAGGCTGCTAACCTGGCCTCCAAACTCCCAAGATCCCAATCCGATTGAGAACCCAGAAAAACAAGTCTGAAACATGAAGGCTCCACCCTGCAACCCAAAGTATCTGCTGGCAATGTCCTGGTGCCAGACCCTACAGGTTATCAGAGTTACCCTAATGGCACAAGGGGAATCCAAAACTTTGGTGGATTTAATGTAATGCTCGATCAGTGTAGATGTGAATAGAAATGTAAAATTAATGCCAATATAAACCAAAATTGCAGTATGTTATCAGCATAAACAGAATTATGTAAGTGAACTGAAAGTGAATTTTTCCTTAATATATTTTATCTAATAAATTGGCAGAAAAAAATGCAAGAATCTATTGAGGTGAAATAATGCAATTATTGCATAAACTAGACATTCAGTTAAACTTATTTAAATTGTTCATTCAATTCAGAGTGTAGGAAAAGAGAATAATTAAAATCAAGTTAAATTAATAGTTAAATTAAAAGCTGCAGAATTCTGGGGAATTTATACTTATTAATATTTTATACTTATTAATAATATTTATTATTATTATTATTATTATTATTATTATTATTATTATTATATATAATAATAATAATAATAATAATAATATTGATGATGATGATGATTATTATTATTATTATTATTATTATTATTATTAAATTTGGTTACATGTAAAGTTATGCCATAATTTCCATATTGACGATTTAAAATAGAATGAATAAATGTTTTTAAATATAAATTTTGAGAATACATTATTTTATTGTAAATTATCAGTGTTTTTAATGTGTGTCCTCTATGGCATTTTATTTTAAACCTGCCTAAGGATTTATATTCCTTTTTCAGAAAGTATTTGAAAACATACCAAAAGAGCAACAACATTAACAAAATAGATTTGTGGCCACCACATTCACAAACTGACTCAATAAAGCAGAAGTCTCAAATTGATTCAGTTGCCAAAAATGGGGTATTTACTTCCACTGCACCCTTATATACAGATTTAATATATTAGGTGTAGGTGTGTAAGAGTGTAATATAAATATAAATGCATGTGATATGGTATACGACAGCTTGCTGACTAATATGCAAAAATTGAACTTAAAAAATATATCAAAAACTTAACATACAACAAGCAAGTACATGTAAACTTTCTTTACCATCGTTCGTCTTGAGTGTATGAATTAGTCAGCAGCATTCAACAATTTGGAAATTTTCATATCAAACACTGATAACTAATACACTGATATGAGAGAAATAAATAAATAAATAAATAAATAAATAAACATTTTCACATCATATATATTTGAGTGCATGAATTAGGCTGTGCTCACAGAGACATTTTTGTATCCATGGACACTTGCATGACAATTAAACACTCTCTCTATTTCCAGTTTCCAGTCACATAAAGGGTGGGGAGGGGGGAATGGATACAGGTTGGCAGGGGGCACATGGATCTCCTCCTACAACCACGTCTTTAGCAAACCAGCAACACAAATTAATGCTTTTTCCGATATTTCCCAAAATGTCTGTGTGAACTTGTGGCCTTAGTCAGCAATCAAGAACGTAAGGACGTCATGACTAGGCATTTGCGGATATGTTTCTTTTAAATAGCTCCCTTGCATTTTGAAATAGACATATCATAACATTCTATTATAATGATAGATTTTACAGTACTGCCCTCACCAAGAATAATATATATATATATATATATATATATGATGCTATCGTTAAACATATAGTATCTTAGTAAACAGCTGTCCCAGCCTTCATTCTTGCCTGCTTAAGCACCCTCCTCCTGAATAGACCACAGGGATAGCGGCAATATTTTTAAAGCATACATGATCATAATATTGTGCTTGTTAAATATTGCAATATATCATACAACCAACTGGTTATATGTGTGGAAAAAACTTCTGCATATGTATGAGTCAGTTCTTCCAATCAACTGTCAAAGTCATTTTACACTCTTTGTTTACAAAAGTTGGCAGATAATTCAAGTTCTAGAGATGAATTCTGCCCATTTACTGTACTCAGTCTGAAAGATGCAGTACTGCAAAACGTGATTTCAAACTAGTTTTAAGCTGAAATGCTTTTTTTGGAAGCTGCTATAATACCATTGTTATATAGCTAGCATTCATAGTATGTAGTCACCAGAGTGCTGCTTAGCTAGTCACCACAGCTAGCTAGCTAGCCAACATTACTAGATTGCTTAATGTTTCTTCATAGCACTTATCGAATATGAAACTTTACTTTATAGACATAACGCTCAATTTTATAACTTCATGTCTTCATGGATATGATTATGTAATTGAAATCAATACAAAATTAAGTTTAGGACATCTTAAGAGAACATGTTCGTGACTGCTCTAGCAACATCGTTATAGCCTGGACGTAAAACCAATTAACCTCTTTTTTGGGGGGGAAATCCAAAGTAGCCACTCTGTGCACAGTTATCGGCACATACCTGGTCATGAATGCCCTTAGGAATTTAAGATCATACTGTAGGTTTATAAGTCTTTTTTTTTCCACCCATTTTCAAGGGCGTCTTACTTACTTGTTTATTTGACAGAGGGCTCAGCACGCGTGTTTGCACCAAACATGCTCAATCAGAAGCATGTCAATATTATTATTAAAAACTCTTTAGCTTGATGATGGTGTTGTGCAGATCATAAGGTCCGGGTGAGGAAATTTATTTCAGAGTATAAAGCAGCACCATAGACATTAGTTGAATATTATTCAAGTGTCTCTTTGTACCTGTATGTCCATTAGACTACATCAGAAATGGTAAGACCTTGAAGAAGAGTAGCATTGCACATAATGCAAATGAAAACAAAATCTTGTTTCACATCATTGCCATCCTCGTATACGAATGTCTGCAGGGGTTTTTTTATGTCCGTGAGCATGAATCCATAAGCCGTTTCCTTCTGTTTGCAATTCAACTGCAACATTAATCGTGTGAGTGTCAACAACATTTCCCTTGGAAATACAAACAGGATTCTTTTGAGGTGCAAAAATGCATTGTGTAATATACTATACTATAATATAATATAAAATCTGAATATATTCTCTTTTTATTTAGTATGTAGTTTTTAAAAGGATAAATATAGCATTGTTTCAAATTGAGATGATTTATGTAAAAGGTTACCTCACTCACTCACTCACGCACTCACTCGACTCTCCACTGTCCGAAACGAGAAAAAAAAAGTGCCTTTTTTCCCCCAACGTTACATTCTTTACCATGTCCATAAGCTTAACTGTTGATTTAGCTGTAGACACACACACTGCAGATGAGGTCAGTAAGATTTCTCACCCTGTATGTCTTCGAAAGCACAAACTGAGCTCCAAGGCTCATCAGTCCATGACCAACTTTGATTAACCTTAAAGTTGAATCTATAAGTGGCTGAGGGGTTTTTTTTTTTTTTGCAATGATACTTAAAAAAAAAATCCTCAATTTGAAGGTTTTTCAGTCATCCAGGATGGTTTGAAATGTAATGAGTCATAGCAACTCGAGTTGTATAATAATCTTGAAGACATTACTCCACTTAATTAAGGTGCTTCCTAATTTCTAGGAAAATTATTCTAATAAATGCAATGTCTGTTAAGTGTTACGTTTTAATAATTACAACTTAAATTGCCTTTATGTAATAAAAACTGATGCAGGGACATGTTTTGTAAGTAGGAGATGTGAGAAGCCACTGTGCACAGGCTGGGGTCGGTCGATCAGTGAACATCAGTGATCAGTGAAAATCTGAAAAACAGGAAGCGGCTGATTCCCAGTGATACTGAGAATACGGAATGCTTAGCAACAAAAGTCACGGAACAGAGTTTGCGGGCAATGTGATGCTTACTTAAATACAGGAGTGTACAAGAGAATTGCCTATGGATGTGTGTTAGTAATCGGGAGCGGACATTCAATTCAAGTTCTCATATTATCTTACAGTGTTGTATTCTGGGCAATTGAATTCCAGAGTGAGGCCATGCCAATTTATTCATGGGTAAAAATAGGCGGGTACTGCGTACCACTAATACAGGGGTGTCCAAATCCAGTCCTGGAGGGCCAGTGACCAGCACAGTTTGTAATTCACCAACACCTAAACACACCCACTGATCCTAGTAATTAGCAGATTAGTTAAATCAGCTGTGTTTGAGAAGAAGAAGCACCAAACTGTGTTGGACACTGGCCCTCCAGGACTGGATTTGGACACCCCTGCACTAAAAGAGTCGGTGGTAGACAGCAGTACTGGAAAGAGGGCAGAGCAGCTGCCTGCCGAAACCCACAGCACTTTCAGCAAGAAAACACACCTGATAACACTGTCATCATGAACAAATCTTCATCTGATTGTGAACTGCTTCTAAGTCATTCTGAATTGCATTGCATTCTGAGCCACCCGTGTTGTGGTTTGATTTATCATTACTGCTAGTTAACATAAGCGTGAGCTTCTGCCAACATGCTGCAGCTGACTGATATCCAGTGCTCTGAGGTTTTGGCAGGCAAATGTTTGTCGCAAAATCGCCTATGTAAAAATGCGTAGCAGAATAAGTTGTGATGGATCATGATATTCTATTTTATACCAACAGCTCAGACAAGCTGTGTGTGAGCGACAAACAGGGATTACCTGTAAACAGTACAAAACTCTGCCCGTGTGTCTTCTTTACTTCATAAACGTGGCCTGTGTAAAAGGGCGCTTGTAAGTATTCGTTCTGGGACATTATTATACGTATTCAAATATTGAAACGTTTCTTTCAAGGGGCAAGGAGAAGTGAACAACATGAAGCGATGAAGGTGGTGGTAGTTGCACCGGTAAGAATTTAAAACAACTTTCACCCCTGCTCAGTTTTCATTTGCTAGCAACAACACTAAACAGGATAAGGACACTTACATGTGCATATGCAGTGTTTATTCCCTTTAAATTGTTCCCTGGTGTAAAAAAAAAAAAAAAAAAAGAAATCATTTTTTAGATGTGACCTCCGACCATTTGAAGCCCTTTGGATTAGTGGAGAAACATATTCAAGATTACAGGTGCACTTTGAGAGCTCAGGAATGTGTTTAAGATCGATTAAGGGTGGGAGTGAACCTGTGTAAACAGGGTGTTTAATAGCAGCACGTGCAAGTGACAGAATGAGTAATCGTGCATTTCATAGTCGCGTCTGGGCTTCCGGTATATAAATCTCTATACTATCCGCCCTCTCCGAGACTGAGCTTTGGCGAAATGAAGCAGCTCGTTTGGCGGCCATCAGCCTGCGTCGAGCCTCCTGCCTCTGTCGATCCTGCAGATCCAGAGACCGCTCACGAGTCAATCCAGCACCACGTCCTTTAGGTGGCCTTTTCGCTGTTGGAGGAGGCCACTTCCTCTCCTGGAAACAGAATAGAAGAGAAATGATCATATAAATTGCCGAGTGTAGAAAAAGAAACAGGAGTTCTTGACTGGCTTTTAAACTGTGGATATATAAATTTTATTGTAGGCCACATTGAACGAATGAATCAAATATCTCAGATTCTGAGTGGGAATAAGTCAGCTGTGTATGATGTTAATAGTTTATTATCTTCTCAACATCATTTCCAAAAGAAATTGATATTACTGGCCGTTGCAGTTGGTGTGGGAGTAGAATGAACTGACGGACTATTTTATTAATCAATATGTAATCTGCTCTTAGATAATAAACTGAGATCCTCCATGAGCATTTTTTCCCCTGACCTTTCTTCACATTTTAATTGTTTTCATTAAATATTAGTGCATTTATTGAGTCAGGGGCTAAAAGCCTCTTCAATAAAGGTGAAGAAAATAATTTCGCTGTACCATATACATTTTTCACATCATACAGCAGTCAGACAGACATCATTACAGGCTAACCTGCTGACAAAACATCTAATAAAAATGTGGTGTTTTTGCTAAATCTTTCATGTCAACATGCGAATTGACATCAGTTTCATTATGGTGTCCATGCTGTTATGAAAGCGCTCACGTTCAGGTTCTCCCAACTACCTATTATGTAGCTCACTTACAGTTTAAAAGGATTCTCAAACCACACTCTCACTGCAGTGTACGCTCTATCACCTGGCCCTTGCGTGCACCCTGACCTGGATCTCCATGTATGTCTCATAAATGTAATAAAAACCTGCCTGTTTGAACTTGTGCCCATATTCTACTTCGCCTGAAATATTGATGTTGATTAATTGTATGTACATTAATTAAGTATTGTATATTGATAAATTTGACATTCATTGATAAAGATATGTACCTAAATTTTAATTTTAATAATAATTTTAAGCCATTATCTTGCTTTATAATATTACCCCAGTACTCTATTTATTTCTCTCCTTTTTCAATTAACCTTAAAGGAAACCCTCGAGGACACTGAAACCCTGCAAACTGTCAGCTTAAGAGTAGTTCAGCAGAACTACATGCCTTTTATTACTCCCAGAACAAATGCATTAAACATCGAGCTTAATATAAACACAGAGGCCTCTGTGTAACAAATAATAATTGAAGAAAAGCTAAAACAATAAATAGGAAGAGTAATTAAAAACGCAACAATTAGGGAAATTTGAGAATGCATTCTCCAAAGTTGCATAAATTATTGGAATTACTCAATTGTTGTGTGTAAGAGACAACAAGCATAATGAATTAAATACATTAAATACATAAATCTGCTATTGTTTTATGCTGAAACAGATTGCTTATTTCTGCCCCATGTTTTTTTATTTTTTTTATTTTTTATAATTATGGAGTTATTGTGTGGAAGTATGTACTTACAGTCACTATCATTATAAAAATACCAATCGTGTCAATAGTAGTACTGCCGCACATTTAATAGCATTATAGACAATAATATAGACAAAAAAAGGCTTCAGGTTACTACAGGTATTAAACTCATAGTTGGACATTTCTGCTAATGTAAAGTTTGTCAATAATTTAAGTATTTTATTTTTAAGTATTGAGATGATGAATAATTATTATATATCTATTAATAATATACATTTTACATATACATACTGTATATGTAATAATATACATTTAAAAATTAGCATTTGTCCATTTGTCCAATTATTTGCTGTTAGACTAGATAAGCATATTTTGATACAAATGGTACATTTAATATTAAAATACCAAAGTTTAAATCTCAATCACAATAACAAAGAAAAAAACAATTACAACCTGTTTTTTTTTTTTTTTTTTTTTATCAAATCATGCAGCCCTAGTGAGCAATATGGTCTAATGCGAATCAACATTTGTAAAGCAATCATCAGTATTACAGCAGTTATTATACAGTTTGTAGATCAGTGACTAATAACAGTAGTACTGGTGATTATTCTTGTTGTTAAAAGGATTTGAATTACATATACTCATGCTACTTATGCTTACATATACTATATAACGGGCAAGAAAGAAAACACGCCAAGGTTTGCTGTTACAGAAAGTTAATGGAAAATTTGGCTCATCCTCAACACATTCTGACCAATCAGACTTAGTTATTGGCTGTTACCTTTAATTTACACAGAGGTGCATACACACATTTTCCAGAACCTGCAGTCTATTCTTGGCTTCTACTTACATGATGATGCCAGCAAGCTGTTTATTCCACAACCAGCAGACTATTCTTGGCTACTACTTATATGATGACGTTTGTATTCATGCATGTTTATGTAATTGAATCAAATCCCTGGCGTGTGTACAATATATTCTGCAGAATTCATCATTATGTCTACTAATAAAAAATAAAAGGTCAATTGACAATTTCCTTCGCTTACTCACATTTGTGTGATCTGTTTGACTTGTGATTATGCATACACAGTATTAAAGTTTTATTTATTTACTAAATATCTTTTTTGACAGTTAAAATTACAGTACTGTTACAGAAAATACAGGATATTTGGGTATTATAGGCATTCATTCATTCCAATATATGGAGATTAATATCCAAGAGTTTCATAATACATTTTAAAAAGGGCCAAAGTTCTAAACATTATGTTTTATTTGATTTAATTACTATTTAAATGGATTTTTGACCATTTGTGATTGAACAGTCTGCAGTTATGCTACTTGTTATTTAATGGAAGTAGACAAGCACTACTGCAATCAGCATGAAAACTGAGAATATTTAGTAAGAGGGTTGATAATACACTATATACAGTAAATCATCTAAGGGACTGGCCTTCTCTTCCGGTTCCTCCACAGTTCTCCACTCATTTCTCTTGATCTTCTGTAACTCATCAAACTTGGCTGTGACATCATCAACGGAAAGCTGCAGCAGATCCCAGAATCCAGCCAGATCTTGAGCTGTGGGTCGGGGCATTGCACTCGGATCCTATGCAAACACATTACACTACATCACCAGCTATAACGGTTCTTGGTTATCCTGGATATTTTAAAATAATAGAAAGAATTAGCAAATTAAAACACTTTCAAACTAAACAAGGTGGCTGGTTTATCACTTATCAATGTAAAGTAGAAATTCTTGACTTTTGGAAAGCAAAAAGTGAAATTTCTGTTTCATCCAGATTTATTTCATTTAAGATAGCTAAACCGATCAACCATGGAAGAATAAAATGAGATTGAGAATAAGGGCACCAAGCACCAACACACTAACAACCTGTGTTAGTGGGCCACTGCAGTATTCATGAATACGGAGTGGAATCATTCAGAAAATAAGAAGCAAACAAATGATCACATATAGTCACATATAGTACTGTGCAAAAATCTTGAGCCACCCCTCATCTCTTCACATTTTGCTTCCAAAGAGCCTTGAGGATCAGGCCTCCTTCTTTTTTGCTCTCATTTTCTTTTAACCTATGAATCGTTCAAGGCATAAAAACATCCAACTTTAGGCATGAACCAGTGAGAAACAGGAGGAGATGATGACAGTTGATCAGGCCGTTGATTAGTATAACGGTGATACTGAATGCTGAGCGGGGAACAGACGAGAGGGGAAATAAGAGGGGAAATATCTTTAGGCACCTTGCAGTCTGTCACTGTGAAACATTAGTTCTAATTTATTTTAGGTTTTCTTTAATTTAATATACATAATTTCATTTAATTTAATATGAAAAACTGAAGGATGGCTCAAGACTTCTGCTTGTTCTAGGATTTTAATGACAGGAGAATCAAAACCCACTACTTTGGGTTTCCTACCATACAAACATATTGAATGTTTTCTCCTATACACAGTACTGTCTGTCTATAAATGTAACTCCGCTTTGGAGCAGTTATAGTTCAAGACGAAATGTTTTTTTAAAGTATAGTATTTTAGCACATCAACCCATGCAAACTCCCTTCTTGCTTAAAAGCCTTAAATTACTATGACTATATTTGCTGTAAATTATTAATGTTGTAGTATTAGTGTTGGTTATGTGGTCATTGTTGTTATTAATATTATTACTTGTTCTTTTACTTAAATTAATACATATGATGAGAGAGTGAGAGAGAAAGCCAAACAGAGAGAGAGACTGAGAGAGAAAGAGAGAGAGAGAGACTAAGCATCTGTCATTAACAGACTGGCACAGTTAATTTATATGCACATATAACATTGCTAATATAACATTCTACATTCCATAGATCACATATATTTTATAAATATACTTTATTTCATTTATTAGATATGGAGTATTATATAATACAGTGGAACCTCGGATTGCGAGTAACATGGTTTGCGAGTGTTCTGCAAGACGAGCAAAGATCATAAATTTTGACTTAAAAACCGAGCAAGTATTGGTTTACGAGTGCAAAGTATCATGTATCACACATGCGCTCTTGTTTTGACACTGAGTGTCACATGATCACAACTGAGCCAATGATTTTTCTCTCTTGCACTGCGGAATTGTGGGTAATCGTCTCCCCTGCTGGGTCTTAGTGCTCGTCTCTTACTTGTATAATCAACGTCTCCCTCTCTGTTTCATCGTATCTCATATGTGTGTGCGTGCGCGTAATTTGACACCAACACACACACACCGACACACACACTCTTTCTGCTTCACACACATATGCAGACACTTTGCTTTAAACAGAAAACTCAGGTCTGTCGCGATTCTTTTCAAAGGTAAGGTGCTGGTTTATTTGTTTGTTTGTTTTTTACTTTAAACTATGCTCACGCGAGAGATTTCTTTTTTTCCCCCATTAAAACAGTGTTTCCGTTGTGTGTGTGTTTGTTGTGAAACTTAAAAAGCGAGGTGGGGGGAGGGAGGAGGAGTTTTACTGTGTAAGACGAGGCAAGGGAAGCGGCTAATTTCACACACACAAATACATGGCGCCTGCGCACACAAACGGAAACACTTATCTGTCGGGATTTATTTATTTATTTTTAAAGGTAAAGTGCAGGTTAATTTGTTTTATTTTTACTTTATATATTGTATCGATTATTTTTATGTATTTATTTTTTTGGGCTGTGGAATGAATAATTAGAGTTTTCATTATTTCTTATGGGGAAAATTAGATTTGGTTTTGGAATACGAGCTTCCGGAACAAATTATGCTCGTAATCCAAGGTTCCACTGTATAAAGTTATATTTAATAGATATACAGAATTATATAATTATATAGTATATAGTTATATTTAATAGACATACAGTATTAAACACAAGACTTTAAACATACAGTTTCATTTTACTGTACTTTTGCTGCGACAGTAAAGTCATTCCATTTTATGATGCACGCAACGTAGGTGAACGTAGAAGGTGATGAGGTAAGTAAATTCATCATTCCTTATGTGTACTGGAGGCCAAAAGGACTATACTGCACACACCAAAAAGTATGTCTTCAATTTCTTAATAACATGCAATTTCTTCATCCATATTATCATTCATGGAAGTGGGGCACTTAAAATGGAGCATTAACTAATGCATGTCCACAGAATTAGGATTTCCTAAAGAAGGTAACTGTATAGGTCTTGGCTATGATCGATTTAAATCTATTTGTATATGTTTTAATTAGTAAAAGATGTTTAATAACGACAAAACATCACCTGCCATCAATAAGAGACCAGTGGAGAGAGTGGACAGCTTCCGCTACCTCGGTGTTCACATCACGCAGGACCTGTCATGGTCCTGTCACATCAACACCGTGGTGAAAAAGGCCCGGCAGCGTCTCTACCACCTCAGACGCCTGAGAGACTTTAGACTGCCCTCTAAGGTGCTCAGGAACTTCTACTACCATAGAGAGCATCCTGACGGGAAACATCTCAACCTGGTTCGGGAACAGCACCATGCAGGACAGGAGAGCCCTACAGAGGGTGGTTCGATCAGCTGAACGCATCATCTGTACCAAGCTCCGTGACCTTCAGACGATCTACAACAAGCGGTGCTGGACCAAGGCCAGGAAGATAGTGAAAGACCTCAGTCATCCCAGCAATGGACTGTTCTCTCTGTTGCGGTCAGGAAAGCGCTTCCGCTCCCTGAAGGCCAACACAGAGAGACTGAGGAGGAGCTTCTTCCCGCAGGCGATACGAGCTCTCAATCACAACACCACATAGGACCTACCACTCACATACTTGCACATTTTGCACACCTCAGGACTGCAGACTTTTTAACTTTTACTTTTTACCGGGACGCACAGCCGGTTTATAAATGGAACATTTGCACACTTGCACACTTTGCACACCGTGAAGTTGAACTTCACTACATTCTGGACTGCACTACATCACATTTCCATTACATTTCAGTCACTATATATCCACTATTTTTATTAGATATTCTTTAACCTCTTTATATTTATCTTATTCAAATACTTTATTTTATTTCTATTTTTTATTCTTATTCTGTACATTTTGTAAATAAATGTTTCTTTATTTTAAATATCTTATTTCTTTTTTGTTGTAATATTGTAGGTCAATAGCAGTCGTATGAGCATTTCACTTAATATCATACTGTGTATGACTGTGTATGTGACGAATAAAATTTGAATTTGAATTTGATTTATTAAACAAGGAACCAAGCTTAGTCTTACCAGGTTTTGCTCACAAAGCCAGTAAAACTGCTGAAATTTCTGTGACATGAGAAGTTGTGCACTTCCAACAGCACTCCTGATCTTTCCTAAAACTGAAGCACAGTTACAAGACCACTTTAAATGTTTTACCAAATTTATTTATATATATATATATATATATATATATATATATATATATATATATATATATATATATAAAGAATGATCAAATGCTATCAAAATGTGTGTGTTTCTCGATTTTGTATGTGTGTGTGATGACTTGCTCTCTTCAGACAGCTCATGCTCCTCAGCCTCGCGCTCCATCTCTTTACACCACGCCTCCATGCGTTTGGTCTCGTTGTGCAGAAGTTGCATGTACCAGCTGCCATCAACATGCACTGGGGATACCCGACCAGTTTCTGTTTCCTCTGTTTCCTCGACCCAGGTTGCCGCACGTGGGCTCGATGGCCCACTTGGGGTTCTGTAATCATCTCGGTAGGTGAAGATGCCCTGTGTCCTCACAGTGCGTGTGCCACTGTATTGGGCAGGAGAGCTGGGCTCCGAGTGCCTCTGAAAGCCACCAAACTGCACTACCTTATCCTCCACTGATCGGAAAAGCTCGTGTTCTACATCGGCCTGTACTGCTGCTGTCACACTGTTCGAGCGCTTAAACCGCCCGCGGCTGAGAAGAGACACACAAAGTTTAAAACATTAGGAATAGCTTGGCCAAAAGTGAACAACTCTTTCCATATCACCTGAAATGCAGTTAGTCAATGAGCCATTACATGTTGTGGTCTTAAATTTCCTTCTTTTGTTTTGCCAACAAATACAGGAAAATAATAGAGTGTTTACCACTAAGTTGCATGCCTGAATCTTCACATGTTAAACTGTTCAGTATTTTATTAAACTGTAAATGCAGAATTGATATTACCTTGAAAAACTTATGATTGTGTGTTATGGTTTTGTTAGTTTCCAGATGATCTAAACAGTCAGTTTACGCTTATATTTATAAGCCTCAGATTCCCCTTACCAAAAAAGCAAATGTAAAAACAAAAAAAGCAAATGTAAAAGATCAAATACCCAATGGAAGATAAACAATTAATTTAACTGTCAATACTATATTGTGGTTTTATCCATTATTGGAAAAATAAAAACCATAGAACAAAATGATAAGCAAATATAAATACCTGAAAGTTTCAGATTTTTGTCCCACCCTCAAAGTAACATTGACTCTCATTTATCAATTTATCAAGCCAGCAGAAATTAATGGATAAATCATTTTTATGATACAAGTCTTGCTCCTTATTTAAATAATGAAAATATTATTATTATTATTATTATTATTATTATTATTTATTATTATTATTATTATTAGGGTGTCAGGGACGCTAGCCTCACCGTTTCTCGCCCTCCACCTGGATGCCCACTGACTGATACTGTGGCAGACCTTTACTCTCTGCTTCTGAATCTGTGACTCCTTCCACCTTCACAAAGGATTGGGCAATTGGGAGAAAAAAAGACAGAGGAGAGAGACAATCAACAAAGTGATGAACATTTCAACAGCTCCTGAGTGATGTTGCAGAAGAGTATTTGTTCTGATATCAGCTCATTATTATATTACATTAATGCTTCAGTCATCCATAGGCAGAAGTTCAACAGAGCATAATGGGACGCGGTCTCTGGGTGGGAAGGATGACATTATTCTCTAGCATATTATACTCTCTCATCTGTTGATTATCAGGGAATATACATAGCCATGGAAAAGATGTTTAGCGCTGTCCTAGGCTTTGACTGCTTCGTGGCGTACAGTAGGATCAGCAGCAGTTTGTGCCTTTTCTGAGACTCGTCTAACCCTTACACTTCAGGATATGGGTGAACTGGGTAGTGAGCGAGAATTATTAATAATCAGATAAAAATCCTGAAAAAGGATAAAACATTGAAAGTTTTAGCTTCTGCTGTTAGTGCCAGATGAGCTGGTCAAGGTAGGTTAGGAATGTGTGGATGATAGATGATAGATACTGTAGATGTTCCTGACCAATATGTTCTAAAGTCGGTGATCCTTACAGAATGAATGAAAAAAAGAAACACAACATTAATCATGCAAATTGTAAAAATATACTTGTAAACACATTACACTTGTTTATTTAGACTGCACTATAAAACATTATTCGTTTTAGGAATTTATTTTACAGCTTCTGTGAAAAGGTTTCAAAAATACGCATATTCTCCAGGTTGCTCAGTAAAACCTCACCATTGTTTTACTAAAGGTACTATACAAAAGTCTTGGACACATACAAAAAATGTCATGAACAAAGATGCTACTCAAACCATTTCTACATAAAAGAAACTTTTATAAAGAGCACTAAAGACAATAATTCAGTAAACACAGTCAATATTGTAACGACGCGGGTCTCACGAGGTGCAGAACCGCGTGAAAATGCTTTGCACTGTTCAGAACGGGCAGATCCGCAGGCTGCTACCACGCGGAGTTCTGGACAGGCAAAGGCACAGCCATTTATAGACACGTGGTTGCCAGGCAACGCCGCACCATATGTGGGTCCTGTTACCTCGGCATTTTGTGCGATCATTTAGGTAGCACCGGTAAGATATCAGGGCCAAAGACCAAAGAAAAGAAAAGAAAAGAAAAAAAAAAAAAACGAAAGGAAAGAAAAAGACAAGGGCGCAGGAAGTTGAGAGACAGAGGCAAAGACCCAGCCTCTGACTACCTAAGACGCCGGCAAAAGAGAGAGAAAGAGAGAGAGAGAGCGGCACGCTGTCCTTTAAGCGTGTGCTCTCAGGTTTAGTATAAAAGTGCAAAAAGGAAACAAATCCCCCTCTCTAGTTTCCAGAGCCCCGTACGTTCGGAGCTCTGTTTATTTTGGGTTTTTAGTTTTCTTTTAGTTTCCTTTTAGTTCCTTAATTAATAATCCTACGCTATCTCCAAATGGAAAGGTCTTGCTGTGCGTATCATAAGCACTCTCACATACTCCTATTTCGTTCACCCCCTCTAAAGCCCTGCATTAGGGCTCTTATAATATTATGACATCTCGTGGCGCTAACAAATATAAGACGTGATCATAACCATGATATCCATTTTTTTGTTTGTTTGTTTCCGTCTGAAAACTGGTGCATAAATAATAATGCAGACATGGTAAATATACATATATATATACATATTTTAACATTTATTAAAATACTAGCAAATTGACATGCTTCCACAACTTAAATGAAGTCCAACAGTGTCTAACTGTCACTAATGAGTGCGGATGAACGGAGGCAAGGCATAAATTCAGAGGCGGATGTTCAGCAAGAATGTTCTTTTATTAAATCAAAAAAGGTCAGGGAACAAAACAAACTAAAATACTTTATATAAAAAGAAACCAAAACACATAACAAAGCCACACACATAATCAACGTAACAAATGCTAGACAACTCAACATAACTACACCAAACTATTTATAATAAAACCAATGACCAACTCGGTTCAGGTGCGCGCCCATGTCACCTGACCGAGTTGCACTATGGGAACTGAAGTTTAAACTAAACAGAACTACAAAACAAGAACTCTTTGGGCGCTTTGGCGCCCTCTAGGGGTTATCCCTGACAGAAGCCCCCCCCCCCCTAAAGGCGCAACTCCTGGGGTGCCACTGGGGGTCCAGGGCATCCCCCCCAGGGTCCAATGTCTGCCCTCCTCACCCCGAGGCTGACTCCCTTGTCCTGTGGACACGGTGGTTCAGTGCGCACAAAGCAGCAGGGCGGTGAAGGCAGGGAAAGTGCGCCGTCCTCGTTGTTGTTGGGGGCGAAGGCAGATTAAGCGTGCCGTCCTCGTTGATGCAGGGCGGCGCCTGTAGCAAAAGCTCACCATCCTCGCTGATGCAGGGCGGCGACGGCAGAGGAAATTCACTGTCCCTCTCAGCGCTGAGCAGCGACGACAGCCCGCTGTCCTCCTCACTGTAGGACGGCGGTGGTGGAGGAAACTCGCTGTCCTCCTTAGTGCAGGACGGCGGTAGTGGAGGATACTCGCTGTCCTCCTCAGCGCTGAGCAGCGACGGCAGCCCGCTGTCCTCCTCACTGCAGGACGGTGGCGGCGGAAGATACTCGCTGTCCTCCTCAGTGCAGGACAGCGGCGGTGGAGGAAACTCGCTGTCTTCCTCAGTGCAGGATGGCGGCGGTGGAGGAAAAGGCGGCTCGTCGTCCTCGGCGGCGCATGACGGTGGCGGCGGAGGAAGAGTAAGCTCGCTCTCTACGAAGGCGCCGTGCAGCAGCGGCAGCTCGCCGTCCTCGAAGGCACAGTGCAGCGGCGGCAGCTCGCCGTCCTCGAAGGCACTGTGCCGCGGCGGCAGCTCGCCATCCTCGAAGGCACTGTGCAGCGGCGGCAGCTCGCTGTGCTCGGCGGCGCGGTGTGGCGACAGCTCGCCGTCCTCGAAGGCACTGTGCAGCGGCGACAGCTCGCCGTCCTCGAAGGCACTGTGCACTGTGTACGACGAAGCAGCTACGCGGTACGATGTAGGGCTCGCTGTCGTCGCGGCGGAAAGAGGAGCTCGTCTTCATCGTCGCCGCTGCCGAGCTCGCTTTCGTCATCGAGGCTATACAGCAGATAGTAGGGCTCGTCGCTGTCATCATTGCTGAACCGGATGTATTCCGGCTCGCCGTCATCGTCGCTCCAGCTCGGCGGAAAAAGGAGCTCTTCTTTGCTCCTGTGCTCGGGCGGAGAAGCTGGCAGGTCTGGGCCCTCTGTGAGTCGAATCTGAAGCAGCAGCTTCTGGAGCACTCCTACCTGCTCCTGCAGGTCACGCATGTGCTCGTCACATAAGCTGCTCCTTGCTAGCTGGGAGGCTGCTCCCGGCTGCGTATACGGTTCACACACTGTTTCTTGTTGTCGCACGCTGTGGGGTGCCCCTTCCCCCCGTTCACCTCCGAATATAGACCTCCTGGTCTCTGCCTTCCGGCCGGTGCGGGGACTCATGTCACCCCATGCTGCTCCACTCATAAACGGCGTGCGCCTTATTGCCAGCCGGCAGCCCTCACAGTCTAGCTGCTCCAGCTCCTTTCTGCCATGTTTCCTTCTCCGTCTTTTTCCGCTCCACCACTTGGGAATCCTCTCGCCTCCCGTTCCGTCTTCCCAATTTGCAAACATCCTTGCCCCCACCAAAAGAATTTCCTGGGGAGGCTCCTCCGCTATGCCTCTTGTGAGGTCTAGCATTCTGTCACTAATGAGTGCGGATGCGCGGAGGCGAGGCATAAATGCAGAGGCGGATGTTCAGCAAGAATGTTCTTTTATTAAATCAAAAAAGGTCAGGGAACAAAACAAACTAAAATACTTTATATAAAAAGAAACCAAAACACGTATCCACATAACGAAGCCACACACCTAATCAACGTAACAAATGCTAGACAACTCAACATAACTACACCAAACTATTTATAATAAAACCAATGACAAACTCTGTTCAGGTGCGCGCCCATGTCACCTGACCGAGTTGCACTATGGGAAATGAAGTTTAAACTAAACAGAACTACAAAACAAGAAGTCTTTGGGCGCTTTGGCGCCCTCTAGGGGTTATCCCTGACACTAACTGACTACATGGGACATAATAAGGAAAGGCATGCACCAGTCTATATAGGGTCTTACAGTAGATTGTGTATGTCAGAGTTAAAATAAATCCATGACATCTGTAGACCCATGTTTGTGTCTGGGGGAAAATACCAAAAACCTTCTGCAGCATTTAAAGCACCAAGAGCATGGTAGCTGCCATCATTCTTAAATGAAATACTGTAGATTTGGAACAACGAACAGTCTTTCCCAATGTGACTGCCTAACCAAATAATTGGGGTTGAAGGGCCTTGGTTAGAGAGGTAACTAAGACCCTAAGGGTTATTATAAATGAGATCCTGAGTTTCGTTGTGGAGAGGGAGACTCTTAAGGAAGCACAGTCAATACTGCAGCACTCCACCAATCAAGCCTCCATGGTACAGTGGCCAGACAGAAGCCGTTCCTCACTAAAAGACACATGACAGCCGGCTGGGAGTTTGCCAAAAAGCTCCTGAAGGACTCCCAGTGCATGACAAACAAAATCCTTTGCTCTGATGGCACAATATTGAACTATTTGGAATCAGGAAATCGGGCACTGTACATCACCTTATTAAAACCATCCCTACAGTCAAACACAGTTTGGGCAGCATCATGCTGAGCGGATGTTTTTCTGTGACTGGGACTGCGAGAATAGTCAGTATAGAGGGAAAATTTATGCTGAGAAAATAAAGAGCTTTCTTAAGTAAAAACCTCCAGAGTGCTCAAGAACTGAGGCTGGGTTGAAGGTTTACAGTTCAACAAGATCATCACAGAAAGCATAATGCCAAGAAACACATGGAATGGCTTCACAACAACTCTGTGAATTCCTGGACAGTCTGGACCTGAATCCAATAAAGCATCTCTGCAGAGACCTTAAACAGACGGTACATACACCATGTCTTTCAAACTTGTTAAGCTTGAACTTCCAAAAAAAGCTTGTAGATGTTGAGGCTGTCATTGATGCCAAAGAGCTTGTGATGGGTCTGAATACTTATGTAAATGGGATTTACAGTGTTTATTTTTTAATGAATTAACAACAAACTATAGAAACATGTTTTTACTTTGTCATTGTGAGGTTTTGTGTACAGAATGATGAGGAAAATACATTTTAAGATGAGATGTGGAAGGCTTATGTATTGTACTGTATATAAACCAGCACTACTTTATATACTGTATAACTGTGTGTGTGTTCGTGTGCGTTTGTGTATTTTGTAGATTTGTATTATCCTGTGACACTGTGGTCTTTGACAATAGACATTTCATCACATTACACTGTATATATTTACATAGATTGGGTAACTATGACATTTATAAAAGAGTGGAGGTGTAACTTGTATACCTGTATTCCTATAGATGAACGCGGAGTTTTTAGGTATTCCTCTGCTTTCGACACGAGCACAGCCTTGTCACAGGTCTGCACTGATGTGTAGCTGCCTGTGGATACCAGCCGTCTGCCCTCTGTGGCCAACGTGAGTGCCTTGGCGCTGTCCAAGCTCTCTGTGGAGACATATTTCCCCCAGACATCCCTGCTGCGGGGTAAGCGGGGTAAACGACCTTCGTGATATGCATCCTGCATGGACTCTGTGCTGCTCTGAGCCGTGACCGAGATAATCGGCTTCGTAACACTGCGTGGAGGAACCGGAGGAGGTGTTTTCTTATAGCTTGGCGTAAACGTCACTGCTGGTTCTGAATATAATCAGAGGGATTGGAACAAAAAACATAGGGCATACAATTATCGCACTGTGTCTTAATGAAAAAAAGGATTTTAGCACAAAAACTGCAATCCAGAACCACAATCAAAAGTGCTAGATATGCATGATATACTGTAGGAAATCAGAGTCCCAAACTAATATATTAGTACCCTGATCAGAATTCTTAAACTGATCAGGAGAAATTATCTGGTTAATTGTTAAAGTGCTAGTGAAGGCATATGCATACTGTACATAATCACCCCTCTCCCCAAAATATATTCAGTCAACCTACATTTGTTCGGCATTGCTTCTCGAGTATTGCACTGGAATATTAGCTCTAAGTCAACCACTAACTCATTGTCTATACCACTTTATTCTGTATAAAAAGTCACAAGAGGCCTGGAGCCTATCCCAGATAGGGATCCCTCTCCCAGAGACTCGGACAGGGTGCCAATCCATCGGCAATGCCAACCACTAAGCCACTAAGCCGCATTATTAGATCTATGTACTGTAGGTAATTACAAGCTCTTACTAAGATTGTACTACAAAACCAGAAAACCATCTCTCATTGACAGCAGCAGTTAAAATCTCCAGAATTCCAATTCCCTTCAATTTCCTAACTCTCTCATATATAAAAGAAGATTTATTCATTGCAACATATTTGAAATGTAAGTTCTGAAATTTGTTATTTTGACTTGTTTGAAAAATGAGCTGTTTTGATAACCATGTATGGGCACCAAATTTAAACCCTTGCCTGGTACGATCTTTATCTAGTCTATCAGTCACAGAGCTGTTTGATCCTAAAATATTTGGCTCAGATTATTCTAGTGTGTGCGTCAAACATAGACCATTTTCCCACACTCACTGACACTGGGTCAGTTGTAAAGGTGACACTGGAACAAGTTGAACCTTAATGGGTGAGAAATTAGCCAATAAATCACACTTGGCGGTGGTTCCTCTGAAAAAAAATCACTGGATAGTCATGCTCTGAATGGCAACGTAGGAAATGGAACTCATAACACCATTGCAGAGGCCATGCCCTCGGAAATCTTGCACAGTGGATCCGTCATGATCCACAGCAAATATCTTCTACATCTCCTCTACCCGCTGAAGATCCCGGGTAGAAAATCATACAACAAATCATGAATGAAACCTCTGCTAATTATCAAAGACCTGTCTGTGGATATAGAACTGTGCCATAGACAACCTGTAATTTATTTATTTACTTACTTATTTATGTTAATAGTCAATGAAACACTTGAAAAAAAAAGAATAGATTTGCATACTGTAATACTTGATTGGCTTGCCTTTACTTATGATTATCGAATGATGCGCATTCACAGTGACGTTGTTTCTTGCAAAATCATAGGATTTATTTCCATCCAGGATTGCATTCATTTTTGGCTGAGACCTCATATTGATGATAGGAAAAGTGTTTTCTCATTAAACACTCTAACAACGGGTTTTCTTATGGCGACACAGTTGTTTAGTCCTAATCCTTGTTTCATTGTGTGTGTTTGTGGAAATGGGTCAATTTCAACATCATTTAATTCTTCTCTGAACACAGGCATTGGATATTTCTTAAGCAGAGTCAAATTTGTTCCATGACCACTGGATATGTCTTTCAATGTCTTAGTTTAAAATAAGAGGAGGTCCTCACTGAATCTGTTAGGATTAAAAGAAAGGTTGTCAGATAGATAGGTAGTTATTAATAACTGCAGTAATTTTCTAATCAAAGGCTAAACAACAATCCGACCTGCAAATATTTTTACTTCTATGCATAATTTAAAAATGGCATATTTCAATTTAAAAAAGTAGAAAACTAATATTTGTAATTATAGTTATAATTGGCGGATACATTTTATCACAAACTACAGTATGGGTGTCTGTTTATCTGCATGTGTGTACAGTATACAAGGAGCCAGCAAACCTGTCAAAATCAGAAAGCCTCAAGCAGGGACCGAAGCTTTGGTGCGATTGACTAACATGTACATGTTCCAGATAGTCATGGAGCTATATATGAATAAGTTTGTGGAAAAGGAAATGAACACTAGAAATGCAAACTAGTTACCAGTAGAAGCCTAAAGCAGGAATCAAACAATGAAGAAGAGAGAGGTAAAGACACACACACACACACACACACACACACACACACACACACACACACACACACACACACACAGAGAGAGAGAGAGAGAGGGGGGGGGGAGAGGGGGAGAGATGATGATGATGATGACGATGATTCATTGCATAGATTAAAATAGACAACTAAAATAGACAATTTGTCAATCTCAAATTCTACAACGGGCCAGCATTTTTGTCATAGATATAACGTAAGGAAAACATATAACGTGTCAATTCTGGTATACTTTTATAGGCGAAACAGATATAAACATATTATTATTATTATTAGGCTGAGTTTATCAACTAGTTATTTACACAAGCAATTTCTCCACAAATTAGCCAGCAGGATATTAAACTGATACTACATCAGTTTACATTAGCACATTTCCTTTTAGCTCTTCTTAGAGGCACAGTGTCTATGCAACACCATTGCAACACAATAACAAGTGACTCTGAAGGTGGGACTTTGAACCAGCTGCACCAAGTGTATCCTGCTGGAGTGTTGAAAGGAGCTGAAAGTAATGTCAGGTGAGTAAGTGCATTTGTCACACTGATGACAGTGGTTCGCAGTGTGAGGAATGGCCCACAGATGACTGGGCCCCAACCCATATGGTACTGCTCTGTGGAAAGGACTACTGCACCCATTCAGTGGAAAATGTGATGGTCTAAAGAAAAAAATCTTGTTTTTGCAGTGACCTTGCCCTAATTTCATCAACGGGCCTACAAACCAGAGGGAAACCTCAGACAGCTAAACCCCTGCATACTGCACTACAGGGACAAGAATATAACCTCCGCATGGTGCCTAGAGTAAAGATGAACATAATAATGCACCTGGCCCACTCAGATCACATGGTATTTATGCTCCCAATTAAAGGAAACATATTCAAGTGCATTGACATAAACTTAGCAACTTGCAAAGTTGAGTGTATATACAGTACTCATGATCAGGGATTGTACCATTCAGTACCCCAAGGCTGTACCCCTCATGAAGCTCATACTGATTGAGAATTTAGTACAGCCATGCAGTACTCCAAAAGGACATCCTTAACAATGAACCCCCATACATATATCCTTGTCAAAAGCTTATATTAAATCCTCAAAGCCATTGTGAAAGAAAACGAGCACTGTGCATCATCTGGGAGATGCCCTAGGGCTCAACCTATCCCTCTCTCTCTTCAGACCAGAAGCAGGACCTGGAAGAGCGTAAAGACCAGTTCCCAGACATGTTCCTGGCCAAACCCAGACTTACCCATCTGGTTCAACATAACATCAAGACCTGACCAAGTACTGTAGCCTGCTAGCAATTCTACTAGGTCCCAGGGGCACATGCTTGGGCCATCAAGGAGAGGTGGCTATAATGATCCAAAGTAGAATAATTAAGGAGTCCGCCAGCCCGTGGCCATACAGTGAGACCATACAGTTATGCAATGTGATTAGGAAAGTCAATCAGGTTTCCACTGCATGTGTGGATGTCGTCATTACCCCTCTCAGATGTGGACTAAACTGTGCATGAGAGAGGTTTCACAAATGCTCCTTGAGGCTGACAGAGGCACAGATCCTGGGGTATTAACCCATTGGTTTCGTTCTCTCCAGCCAGGACTTCTCATTCCAGGTTTAACCCAGAGCAGGAACCCAAAAGGAAAACAGTGGTATGCTCTGGGGTACTGCCAGCCAGTTTAGGGGCAAGTACTTTGACTAACACAAATTATTCAACACCACTCTTCACCCTTTTTAAGGAAAAGGAAAAAAGATTTTTAAAAATGGGGATGTAGGCACTGTCTGGCAAATTCTGTATGTACAAGTGTCTCACTGATGAAACTGAATTCTTCCATTTTCTTACATGGAAATTCAGCAAATTACACTCCCACAACTCACAACAGCTCTTCCAGCATGAAAGATTCCTAATGCTGCTGCTGCCCAACCAGTCCCTGTAACTGGTCCAAACCATGCTGATGCAACCACAACAACACACGTGGACAAAATTGTTGGTACCCTTTGGTCAATGAAAGAAAAACTCACAATGGTCACAGAAATAACTTTAATCTGACAAAAGTAATAATAAATAAGAATTCTATGAATGTTAACCAATGAAAGTCAGACATTGCTTTTCAACCATGCTTCAACTGAATTATTTAAAAAAATGAACTCATGGAACAGGCCTGGACAAAAATGATGGTACCCCTAACTTAATAGTTTGTTGCACAACCTTTTGAGGCAATCACTGCAATCAAACGATTCCTGTAACTGTCAATGAGACTTCTGCACCTCTCTGCAGGTATTTTGGCCCACTCCTCATGAGCAAGCTGCTCCAGTTGTTTCCAGTTTGAAGGATGCCTTTTCCAGACAGCATGTTTCAGCTCCTTCCAAAGATGCTCAATAGGATTGAGGTCAGGGCTCATAGAAGGCCACTTTAGAATAGTCCAATGTTTTCCTCTTAGCCATTCTTGGGTGTTTTTAGCTGTGTGTTTTGGGTCATTGTCCTGTTGCAAGACCCATGACCTGCGACTGAGACCCAGCTTTCTGACACTGGCCAGCACATTTCTCTCTAGAATCCCTTGATAGTCTTGAGATTTCATTGTACCCTGCACAGATTCAAGACACCCTGTGCCAGATGCAGCAAAGCAGCCCCAGAACATAACAGAGCCTCCTCCATTCTTTTCTTGACATGCTTCATTTTTCCATCTGTGAACATAGAGCTGATGTGCCTTGGCAAAAAGTTCCATTTTTGTCTCATCTGTCCATAGGACATTCTCCCAGAAGCTTTGTGGCTTGTCAACATGTAGTTTGGCATATTCCAGTCTGGCTTTTTTATGATTTGTTTTCAACAATGGTGTCCTCCTTGGTCCTCTCCCATGTAGTCCACTTTGGCTCAAACAACGACAGATGGTGCGATCTGACACTGATGTTCCTTGAGCATGAAGTTCACCTTGGATCTCTTTATAAGTCTTTCTGGGCTCTTTTGTTGGCATTGGGATTATCCGTCTCTTTGATTTGTCATCAATTTTCCTCGTGCGGCCACGTCCAGGGAGGTTGGCTACAGTCCCATGGATCTTACATTTCTGAATAATATGTGCAGCTGTAGTCACAGGAACATCTAGCTGCTTGGAAATGGTCTTATAGCCTTTACCTTTAACATGCTTGTCTATAATTTTCTTTCGAATCTCCTGAGACAACTCTTTCCTTCGCTTCCTCTGGTCCATGTTGAGTGTGGTACATACCATGTCACCAAACAACACAGTGACTACCTGGAGCCCTATATATAGGCCCACTTACTGATTACAAGATTGTAGACACCTGTGATGCTAATTAGTGAACACACCTTGAATTAACATGTCCCTTTGGTCACATTATTTTCAGTATTTTCTAGGGGTACCATCATTTTTGTCCAGGCCTGTTCCATGAGTTTATGTTTTTAAATAATTCTGTTGAAGCATGGTTGAAAAGCAATGTCTGACTTTCATTGGTTAACATTCATAGAATTTTTTTTTAATTATTACTTTTGTTGGATTAAAGTTATTTATGTGACCATTGTGAGTTTTTCTTTCATTGACCAAAGGGTACCAACAATTTTGTCCACGTGTGTACACTGGCCCACTATAGGCCATTGTCAAAAGACATCAACTCTATGGACCACAAGGATGCTTTACTGGAACTACTGAAGTACTTCTGTGTGCTCGTTTCCTTTCTTAGTACAAGTATCTAAGTTATGACCATGGCCATGGCCCCACATGTGCAGCCTTCAAAATATTAATATGCAACAAAGTAGTGTGAAAACAAACAATCAAGAAACTGATAAATACTGCTTGCTACCCCTGTATTCTACATAGTACAACATAAGAAAAAAAAACATTTCTCTTCACCATAATGCCAGCAGCTGAAGCAGAAACAAAAACAGGAAGTAAAGTTCACTTCAGAGTCCTATAGAAGAGGAGGAACAAGTCCTTTACTGCACAGAGTAGAGCAGCTGGTAATGGGTTTGGGCTAATGGCAAGAGCTGTTAGTGACAATGCAATGGCAGTTACAGAAGCACTAAGCTTGAGATGAATACTTTTGTTGCAGACAACAATGATTTTAATAATGCCTAAAGGTTGATGAGGCACTGAGTGGCATCATCAGGAACTGACACAAAGGTTCACAAAGCATACAAAACTATGGTCAATGTGTTGTGTACCTAACATAGAGAATAGTTGCTCCTGGTCCTAAGTTAATGCTTAATTAAACAGGTAACCTGCAATAGTAGACAAAACAGGGCTTTTTAAAATTAACACTTAAGTTGGGTAAAGTTACAGCTCTAGTAGGTATAAAAGACTCAACCTGCATACCAAGCAATTCTTTGTGATGAAGCACAGAGCCATCTTAATTATGAATGCATCTGTAAAATTGCAGATACTTTTTGAGTAATTGTTTCTAGTTGAGAAGAACGATAAAGAAGTGTGATTCTAGGTCTATCTGCGCTTAATTTTACATTTACAGCATTTGGCAGATGTCCTTATCCAGAGAGACTTTTGATCTCATTATACATCTGAGGGTTAAGGGCTTTGCTCAAGGGTCCAACAGGCAGGGTTTTAACCTGGGACCTTCTGGATTGTAGTACACTGCCTTAACTACTGACCCCTAGATAATGTAAGTTCTTTATTCATAGACATAGAAAGGTAAAAAAATGTTTATACCTGCCGTTGGTTCCTGCGTTCGTTCAACAGTACAGGCAGTAGGCAGGCGAAACTGGATCCCTGAAATCGATAGTGCTGGCATTAGATTGGTAATACGGTACTTAAAAAAGAAAAAATAATTAATTAATTAATTAATTAATAAATAATAATAATAATAATAATAATAATAATAATAATAACTTACATTCTTCATTCAGATAGTAAATTATAAAAAAATATATATAATTTGGACATTTAACATTTTAATATTTTAACTTAATGAAACTTTCAATCTGAGACCAGATAATGGTAGCAGACAGGTTTCACTGCTACAGTATGTACTGCTTGGATCACTGAGGTCAGATATGCAAATGTAAATACTGAATTATTACCTGGCTTTAAAATGATGAACAATCATTTTATATGCAGAAGCCTTTAGTCTACTTATTTTTGTTTAGCAGAATTTAGAAAGTTAATTATGAAAAATGAATACTAAAATATTTACGAAAAAAAGGTGATGCTAAATCAAATCAAATGAAAAAAAAAAAAACAACTGAGGAAAAACTATTGAGTGATGATTTACCAAAATGTAAGTTACACAAATTATAATTCCATTATGTGTGTTCACACTAAACAGTTATTCTTGTTTGATCAAGCTAAATAACCAATTATTATAAATTATTTATATTATATAAAAAAACTGGTACATAATTATTGAATTATGAAACATTTGTTTAATTATTTGAAATAATAAATGTAAATGTCAACAATATGTTATCCTAAATATAGTAGGAAGGTTTGTTTGATGTCTAATAAATCTTGCACTGGGGTCACAAGGCAAATGCAACACTAACTGATTGTCCGATGAATATTTTGCCCAAAATTTGTGAATACTTGAATATTTTATCTATTTGCTTTAATGACACAAAACATTGAAACAAATTGAATTTAACATACATTATTTTTCTTTCAAAATGGAAATACATTACAGTCTGTATAACTTTCAACATTATGATGATCCTCCATTTAGCCTGTGGAAGGCAGGGTCTATGTATCATAATGATACCAAGCTGCACCACACACAAAAAAAAATATTCATTGTATCCAAGATGGTGATTCCTACAACACTACTGCATTCAGCTACGTGGTAAACTCTGTTCATGTTTATAGCTGTGCCCTAACTTAGCGAATCAAGATATATGAGACAGGTATTTATAGGAAATCTTTCGGGAGAAATAGACTTCTATTCCTTGTTATTTGCATTTGCTTTGTAGCTTAAGTGCAAAACGAAAGAAACAAACTGCAGACACCTAAAATGTCTCGGCTGATGGACATAGTTGAAATGGGTATTCTTATGAATTTTTATTTGTTTTAAAGTTCTCAATATATTTTGTACTTAAATAATATATTGACAGCATGCACAGTAGTTTATCTATAATCAGCTCCAGAATTTCTGGCTGCCCCAAACCACTGGCCAAAAATCATTGTATAAAGTGAATTTCACACCTCCACACAATGACGAAGATGGCAGGAATGGCAAAGAAAAATGTGAATATCGCAATTTCAGAATTTCAGATTATTGAGAATAATATTCATTAATACTGTAGCTACCAGCTCCTGTGTTTAAAAGGGCTGTAGTAGAGAAACTCCTATTGAAAAACCTAAAAAAATAAAAATAGCAGCTGAACATTACTAAACACAGAATTCATTTGTTATGGGGCCAAAAATCTTTTCTTTTTTTTTTTTTTTGGCTGAGCACATCACCAGCATGTCTGGCAGTTATGTAAGGCCCTGGGACTCTGGAGAAGAGCAATGTAAAAGTTCTCATTATCGTTTGGAGTTCAAATCCTGCCATGGTCAAAGACATCTACAAGCATGGACAAAATTGTTGGTACCCTTCGGTCAATGAAAGAAAAACTCACAATGCTCACAGAAATAACTTTAATCTGACAAAAGTAATAATAAATAAGAATTCTATGAATGTTAACCAATGAAAGTCAGACATTGCTTTTCAACCATGCTTCAACAGAATTATTTAAATAAATGAACTCATGGAACAGGCCTGGACAAAAATGATGGTACCCCTAACTTAATAGTTTGTTGCACAACCTTTTGAGGCAATCACTGCAATCAAACGATTCCTGTAACTGTCAATGCGACTTCTGCACCTCTCTGCGGATATTTTGGCCCACTCCTCATGAGCAAGCTGCTCCAGTTGTTTTCTGGTTTGAAGGGCGCCTTTTCCAGACAGCATGTTTCAGCTCCTTCCAAAGATGCTCAATAGGATTGAGGTCAGGGCTCATAGAAGGCCACTTTAGAATAGTCCAATGTTTTCCTCTTAGCCATTCTTGGGTGTTTTTAGCTGTGTGTTTTGGGTCATTGTCCTGTTGCAAGACCCATGACCTGCGACTGAGACCCAGCTTTCTGACACTGGCCAGCACATTTCTCTCTAGAATCCCTTGATAGTCTTGAGATTTCATTGTACCCTGCACAGATTCAAGACACCCTGTGCCAGATGCAGCAAAGCAGCCCCAGAACATAACAGAGCCTCCTCCATGTTTCACAGTAGGGACAGTGTTCTTTTCTTGAAATGCTTCATTTTTCCGTCTGTGAACATAGAGCTGATGTGCCTTGGCAAAAAGTTCCATTTTTGTCTCATCTGTCCATAGGACATTCTCCCAGAAGTCAACATGTAGTTTGGCATATTCCAGTCTGGCTTTTTTATGATTTGTTTTCAACAATGGTGTCCTCCTTGGTCGTCTCCCATGTAGTCCACTTTGGCTCAAACAACGACGGATGGTGCGATCTGACACTGATGTTCCTTGAGCATGAAGTTCACCTTGGATCTCTTTAGAAGTCTTTCTGGGCTCTTTTGTTACCATTGGGATTATCCGTCTCTTTGATTTGTCATCAATTTTCCTCGTGCGGCCACGTCCAGGTAGGTTGGCTACAGTCTCATGGATCTTACATTTCTGAATAATATGTGCAACTGTAGTCACAGGAACATCTAGCTGCTTGGAAATGGTCTTATAGCCTTTACCTTTAACATGCTTGTCTATAATTTTCTTTCGAATCTCCTGAGACAACTGTTTCCTTCGCTTCCTCTGGTCCATGTTGAGTGTGGTACATACCATGTCACCAAACAACACAGTGACGACCTGGAGCCCTATATATAGGCCCACTGACTGATTACAAGATTGTAGACACCTGTGATGCTAATTAGTGGACACACCTTGAATTAACATGTCCCTTTGGTCACATTATTTTCAGTATTTTCTAGGGGTACCATCATTTTTGTCCAGGCCTGTTCCATGAGTTTATTTTTTAAAATAATTCTGTTGAAGCATGGTTGAAAAAGCAATGTCTGACTTTCATTGGATAGCATTCATAGAATCTTTTTAAATTATTACTTTTGTCAGATTAAAGTTATTTATGTGACCATTGTGAGTTTTTCTTTAATTGCCCGAAGGGTACCAACAATTTTGTCCACGTGTGTATAGCTGGCAGTCAAAGACAGAAAAACTGGCAATGGGAAGAATGGATTTGCTCTCTCCCATTTCAATTATAGTGACAGTAAACAATCTGTGAGTTCACAGAGAAAGGAGAGATTTAACACTTTTTCCCTGTGTTCGGCTACCCTATCACCCAGGAGGAACAGCAGTTCAAAAATGTGTTTCAAAGGAATCACATGTTAAATGTTTTTTTTTTTTGTACTTTCCTCTGTTTCCATGAAATTTCGTTCACGGTTTAGGGTTGTCAAAAGAGTTGACTGGAGGCAAAATATTGACCTACTGGCAAGATGTAGCAGTGGAATTCTGATTTAACAGCAAATATTAACTTACATTGACAAACAACTAATGTTTGAACAATAAGGTCAGTAATGAAACGCAAATGAATATATACTTAAAATAACAAAAATTTGTGAAATATGTATAAATTGCAAGTGTGCAACTTTTCATTTTCAATATACACAACACTCACTCATTCATCATCTATAACGCTTAATCATGTATTCAGAGTCACAGAGAGCCTGGAGCCTATCCCAGGAGATTTAGGGCACAAGGCGGGTACAGCATGGACATGGATACACACACTCGCATGCTACGAGGAATTTGGGAACGCCAATTTACCTAACCTACATGTTTTTGGACTGTGGGAGGAAACCCACCAAGCAAACTTAACAAGATTCAAACCTAACCACTACACCACCGTGCCGCCTTCATGCACACCACTATATATATTAATTTACTTAGTTTACAGTGGATTGTCCCAAGTATATTTAATTTTATATGATTTTTTCTTTTAGGAAAAACAAAACAGTTGTTTTGTTTTAGAATATTAAAGCATATCTATAAACACAATATTGCAAAATATTATATGAAATTGTCTATAAATTGAATAGACAATTTTAACTGTTGTAGTCTACTATTGGCATATGTCCACAAGTTGCCTACAAAAAAGAAGAAGAAGAAAGAAAAAAACAAGTGGAGATGGGTATCATTACCAAGGCTGATATAAGTGACCATACTGAGAGCTACAGTATTTATTCTATTTTCAATAGTAAATCTAGAGCTCTAGGGCTTATAAAATATGACATTCCAAATTAGCCAAAAAAATAAGATAATAAGAATAAAAAGCAGAAAGGTAATTAAACCCAACAGAAGTATAAGCATTTAAATAAGCTCTGCATCAATGGAAACCAAGATCTGAGAAAAGAAATAAATCAGTGTAAGAGAGATTGAGACAAAGATGAGACAGACAGATAGTGTGAACAGAAATAGAGAAATGAAGAGAAAGAAGAAAAGACAAAAACAGGTACAGACACAGAGAAAGAGGCAGACAGAGCCATTAGTAGTCATGTTGGGCCCCTGAGCCACCAGGGGGCCCTATAACATTGCAAGATGTTGCATAGGGCCCCCAAAGATTTAGAAAAAACCCTGTAAAGATGATCAAAAGAGAGACAGATCAAACTGGATAAAGGCAGACAGCCAGTGAGAGAGGAGAGAGAGAGAGAGAGAGAGAGAGAGAGAGAGAGAGAGAGACAGACAGAGAGAGACAGAGAGAGACACAGAGTTTTCAGTACTGCAGGTTTTCATTGCCAGTGGCTTACAGGACAAAAACACAAGACAGGCAATGCGGCATACCACAGTGAGCTAGTTAACATTAATCATTAATCATAAAAAGCATATTTTAGAATATAATTATTAGATTCTGATAATTAACATAAAATATATATCCTCATCTCAGTCATTCACCAAGTTCCCTTTAAATAAAAATTGTGTGAAGATTTTAATTTAATAAAAATTTTAAATTAATATTTGCATTGTAAAACTAACATATATCATATATGTGTGACTATTATGTCTGACTATTATAATATGATATATATATATATATATATATATATATATATATATAATATGACTATTATGTGTGACTACTTAAATGTAAATATTAATGTTAATTCTAAATTTTGACATGCTCCTCATTCAGTGTACAATATGGTTCTACTCAAGCTGATGCCACACACAGAATATTTTTAATTCTGATTTATTGTATTTTAATCCAACTAGGCTTTAAAGATTTTGTTGCTGAAAAAGTTGGAAAAAGTTTGATATTCTGACCCATCTTGGAGTTATTTGGAGATTTCTTGCGCAGTTACAAAATGAGGGATATTATGAGGGAGTTTAAAGTATGGGGTATGTTTTTTTTTTTGTTTTTTTTTAAATACCTGATAATATGTTAAATATGAAAATATTGATTCTGCCAAAAGTTGATGCATTATGCTTAATAATGCACTACATGAGAGCACTATATCTAAAAGAAGCTACCTGTATGACATTCCAGAAAAGAAAAAAATATATTTAAAAAGGCAAACAGAGTGACTTTAATAAGAAACAAGACCGCGAATGTGAAAAAAAAGAAAAGAAAAAGAAACTTGCTCATCTAGTAGATACAAAAAAGAAACTTATAAACACTTAGTATATAATTGGTGTTCCTCTTAAGCTAATTACAGGTATTCATAATATCAATCAGCCCAACTAAATGTTTGAACTTGCTGTAAAAAAAAAAAAAAAAAAAAACCTTTATGAAACTTTAAGTAAAAATAAAACAAGTGTTGTGATTAGAAGATAATCAACAAGCCACATCACTCTGACAGTCATTATTTTATAACACACATCCTGTTGTCTTGTTCCATATTCACGTAAGGTAAAACTATTTTACAATGTGTTCGTTACATTACTTGCCTAATATGGAATTAACTTTGTGAATAATCAACATTAAGAATTTATAAAAGAACTCAATTATGTGAAAACATCTCATCAACTTTTGACAGCATTGACTATTCTCTTTGCAATGGTAAGAGTTGTCTCTATATAATAAACCACCAAACCTGTCACTTAATAAAAACTAATCTTCGTAATGGTCTCTTTTAGGCAGCATATAGAATGCTGTAGAAAACACATTATTCTCAGTGTAAGCAATTAGGGTTCTTTTGTTGACTTTTCTATTTTTTTGTCTTTCTGTCCACCTTTTTGGTCTGTGTCTTTTTGCGCCCTGAGCCACCATCTCATGAAAATGTGCAGTAAACTGTACAACTGTGTCACATTAACATAACGCTCTTTGAGAAACTGATCACAAGGATATGTCACATTAATTCAAAGCATAAAAAAAGAAAACCCATGGTCCGTCTCGCATTAACCGACATCTAATACAGGAGTCACCGTTTCGATCCCACCATTGTGCTGAGAGGTTGTCCCCCTCAGTAAGAGAAAAGACAGCCATGTGCTCCAGTAGAGGTGTTGGTGTCTCTCTGAGCCCGGGCATTGAGGCTGGGTAGTCCTTGCCTGTGTGTGTGTGTGTGTGTGTGTGTGTGTGTGTGTGTGTGTGTGTGTGTGTGTGTGTGTGTGTGTGTGTGTGTGTGAGCACAAATCTCACAAAATGAGAGGTGAGGGATGTGATGATGAAAATGCAATGACACATATCATGGTTTGAGTTCATGAAAGTGGCTGATTGTTGTTCATAAATAGTGGATCTTGCAAAGTCTAGGCGATTGAGTTTGCAGCATACCCCCCCCCCCCCCCCCCCTTCCCCCCACCTTAGTAATTAGCCCAAAACAACTAAATTATGAGTGCCAACGAGAGAGAAGGAAAAGAGGTTTATCCTTAGTAGCTCTTCACATCTGAAATGTGAAGAGATTATTACAAAATCTTAAAAAACAGTAATCACATCACATTTGATGTGATGATATTGAATGAATATACAGATCAGCCACAATATTGCAAACATTAGATAACATTATGCCATGTATTGTGTAGGTTCACCTTGTGCTGATGGGGCAGATCTGGCACCTCAGTGCACAACTCCACAGGACGTCTGGGGGTACGCTATGGTGACTGTCTTGGGAATTTAGCAGCAGATTTTTTTGGATGCTGTTATATGTGAATTGAGGCCTCTGTGGATCTGTGTTTATTCAGTGCATTCCATTTCTGGTGAATTTTGAGGACAGGTCGGTGACCCTGTGCGCAGTGGGCTGTGTTGCACTCGGTCAGAACTAACTGTCGTATAATGGGTGTTCGGGCGCCTTTCTATACTGGCCAATACTGACCTTCTGTGGAGATGAACCAGCCAGGCAGCTTTTAGTCCCCGTGGACATAGTTAAGCCTTGGGTGCTCATGATCCTGTCACCAGTTTACTGGTATAGAGTTGGTTATCATTATAAATATTATAATTGTAAGTTTTTTTGTGGTAATGGTATTATGACTGATTTGTGTACACAGGTTTTTATTATTTTTTCATATTTATTTTGATCTGTTTTTGTATGCAGTTATTTATTTTTTTTAACTATTGAAGGTCATTCAATTTTACAATTAATAATGAATACAATTATTAATTACTTTTCTCTGCCTATTGTATTCAACTGTATCCACTGTTCTTCATCAATTAAAATATTCATTTCTTATTTGAAAGTTACTGACTGGAAGCCACTACATGTCTTACTTCTATTTCCATTCATTCATGTGGCAGACACTTTTTATACAAAGGGTCCTTTATTCAAACCCAGTTGTCAGCTGAAATCCAGGACTTGTCAGAGAGTCACGGTTGATCCGCTGAGCAAGGTCTTTAACCCCCAAACTGCTCAGCTCTATGCTTGAATTTGATTCTATTTCACTTTAGTGGAAAAGTGTGTGCCAAATGAATCCATGTAAATAATCAGCTCTATTTTAACAAGTGATACTGACAATCTTCGGGTTCCTCATTTCCCTTAATTGCTGATCAACCGCTGGAAACAATGTAAGAAAAAACTAATTAAATGAAAAATATTTAACATGAGGCAGCTTTCAACAATCAGTCAAACTGCTTTAAAAAGTCATCTGATCAAATCACCCAGGCGAATACATGTTATTTTTTTACCACAGTTTTTAGTGCAATAGTCAACACTGAAACAACATGCTGCATTTTTGTCTCCTTGTAAACACACTGGAGCATTGCCAATTCATCATTTCTATTGCTTTAAAACAGCTTGAATATTTAGTCATTTTCTGATTTAGGTTAGTGTTACTATCTTAATTATTCCCTCTTAAATGCAGGTAAGACATATTAATCACAATATGAATGTTTCATGAAAGAAATCAGAACTAAATGCTCATTATCACATGGTGAACATGTGGAAAAAAATCGCTAACAAGACGCTGTTTTATAAAAAAAAAAAAAAATGCTGTTTTATAACACTAACATGTTTCAACCACCACCGTTAATCAAGGATATTGAGAAGATTCCATGCCTAATAGAAAAGCAGTTGCAGCAGGGGAATGAAAAAAAAAAAAAACGATAAATACTGTAATATATACTCTCCATTTCTTTTGTGAAGATTAATCAGTAAGTATTGCTTTTTAAAGTATTTATCCCTGACTTTACATCAGAAGTGTGTTGTTGTCAAAAAGTTTACAAATGACACAAGTCTGCTTCTTCAGTGTTTTTAGATCTTTTTGTTATACTGAAATTAAATTGCAAGCATTTCATAAGCGTCAAAGGCTTTTATTGACAATTACATTACGTTTATGCATAGAGTCAACATTTGCAGTGCTGACCCTTTTTTTTTTTTCATGACCTCTGCGATTCCCTGGCAAGCTTTCAGTCTTCTTCCAAAGCAATTTTCTCTGATGAATCACCTTTCTGGTAGTTTGGGGCATCCGTAAAAAAGCTTGTCCGAAGAAGAAAAGGTGATCGCTACCATCAGTCTTATGTCATGCCAACTGTAAAGATCCAGAGACCATTCAAAAACAAAAAATAAAAAACACTGAAGCAGCAGAACTTGTAAAAATGTATATTAATTTCATTTTCAAAACTTTTGGCCACAGCTACAGTACTTGGATACATGATTTTAACCAAAAAAATTAATTTAAAAAAGAACTGAAATTTTCCAACTAGCGTTGGCATCCATGTATTTTAGTGGCTCATTGTTTTCAATTATTATGCTTTTTATAAAGTATGGTATCTTTCCCTTCTTTAATTATAGACACACCACTAAGTGCAAATTAGGGCTGTGATTGACTAATGATTCCTTTTTATTGTGGCACGTCTGCAAAGCACAGATGTGAAGTCAAATGTAATGCAACAAGAAATAACATTCACATCTGATGCCAAGTTAGCATTACTTTCTTTAAAAAGCAATGTCCTGCTGAAGAGATCAGACACAACATAAGAGCTATGCACTGAACTGTGAATGTATCTGTGGCTTGGTAAGAAATGTAATCAGACACCAATGCTATTTTAACTTCAGTCAAAAACTAAAATGAGACAAATTTCCTGCACTCCAAATTAAGTTTGGTGCCTGAAGACCATAAACTGGAGTAAATATTTTAATTATTTCTATTACCTTTCAGCTACATTAGCCATGTACGTAGCACAAGTGAACAGCTAAATAGGCAAACACCAAACATGTCTTGGCTAATTGACTACATTGAGAGCAAAGGGGAAAATCCACAAGCTTCATTTTTATCTTATGTAGTCCTTAAAATCTTGTGTTTTATGCATCTACCTCTCAGCTAAATCTAATTCATAGGTTGTTAAAATGTGAATTTAGACGTAAGACAGAGATTATAAAGATATAATGTATGTGTGTATGTATGTATGTATGTATGTATGTATGTATGTATGTATGTATAAGCTATTCTGATTAACGCTGGCTAACATATCCTGAATTCTACACAAAGGAGATTAATTATTTTCTTTGTTTTCTTTATTTTTCCTGATTATTTGCAAGTGAGATATTATGTCATTATTTCATGTGCAGTTATGTTTATTATAGCAGAAGTATACCGCCTGTGTTATCGCCAGTCACCAGTCACACAATTCTTGGGTGCAGATTCAATTAAAATCATTTGATCATGATTCTATATTTACATTTTCACTCAATTTTAAACCTACCTAAAAAAAAAAAAAAAAACGTGTAAATACTTTACCTGTAGAACTATAAAGAAACGGCGACGTTTTACCTCCTCAGAGCCTACAAATTCTCAAAATTCAAAAGTGAGCGCGTGAGTTGAGTGGCCAAGTGTGTGAGAGTTTAGAGAAAAAGGCAGATTGGAGGCTTTTAACGCCCAATTTTGGATAATGTAGCACCATAAAAACAGCTTCTGATCTGTTGCGCCACTTCAGAAGCAGTTAATTCTGGTGACTGGCCGATCAAACGGTTCATCTCTATTATAAATGTAATAGGTTTAAAAAATATATATTCTGGAGACACACAGTCTCCCACTGTACTACAGAATATGTACAGAGAATATGTATGGCGAGGATACCATGAGCAATGTAAAAAGATGGGGAAATCAGCATTTCGGGGACTTTTCAAAGAGAATTGGGGTCAACGATGATGCGAATGCATGGTGACTATGTTAAGTAGTACTTTTGTACAGATTAATTATAGACTTCTTTGTGTTTTATGGTACAACTAATGTTTTGGAACAATTTTTTTTCATTTTTGCAAGAAATATTATATCAAGAATGGACAAAATAAAAAAAAAAGTCTTTTCTACATAAAAACATTTTTATCAGAAGTATAACAGACATAACCTCTATTAATGATTTGCAAATAATATAACAAAGTGGGCTGACGTTTGAGATTATTTAGGATCAGTATAATGGCTGAAATAGTCTTTTTGACTTTTGGACTGCATGTTCTATTTTAAAGCCGGACTGCTTTTCAGGAATACAGAACAGTTAGGTCATATGATTACTATAGTGTTAGATAAAATGGTTGAAATATGTAATGATATGTATGTTGAGTGAATGGACATGAATACATTTATGAGTGGATTAATGGTTATCAAGGGGTAAAGGTGCTAAATTGTCAATAAAGTCCAACTGAGCTCAGTTTGGCTAAGGCATATTTAAATATTTTAGACACAAGAGATGAAAGACATGGGTGTTTTGTGGATAACATACATATATACATACAGTGGTGATGCCCCCATGATTAGAGTGAATTCACTTTTCCTGGATGGAAAACAAACACTTCTGGCAAGTCAGCATACAGATTATACCCAAGTGCAAATAGATTTTTCCTAAGACTGGGTATTTATTAAAAGAAAAAAATAAACTGATTTACTTAATCAACCAAAAACAAACATTAAACACTAAAAAAAAAAAAAAACAATAAAAACTGAATAAACCTTCCTTAACATTAAAATAATTATTTTGATGATTATCACACAATAAATATCACATCTAATACTTGCCATTACTTTATACTGTAATAGCATTCAGTTACGTAGGGACAATAGTGGCAAATAGCAAGTTTTTTTTTTTTTTTTAGGTTTTATATCAAAGTATTGCTTTTTAAAAATTTTTTTTTTTTACTTTTAATCAGGGCTTAATCAGATCGACCATAATTGAACAATAAGGAAGTCAAATGATAACAATGATCTTAAAAATGAAGTAATTATGATTAATGGAGAGACTAGAAGACATTGTGTTTCAGGTTGATACAAAACTGGCACTGCTGTCTGCAAGTGCACATACAGAATCACCAAAACTATAATTAGAATTAGAAGTGGTAACAGGCTTAATGTAAACAGTGAACATTCTATGATTAGTCTCCAGCTCTTAGTCCTACTGCAGTTGTTTTTCAATAAACACAAATAGAAAAGTAAGTACATGCAAGTATTTATGCATTATCTCTCAAAAGAAATTGTTACTTAGAGGGATCAAATTGTAAATAAACATGAACTTTGGCTAACTATTACTGCACTGTTGTAGCTTCATATCCTAAAAATAAATTGATTTAATTTCAAATATAATATAAATTTGAAATTAGCAAATTATATACTATTAAAAAAACAGGCGATAAGGTACTAGCTGTTCATCTTCTTTTTATAATAATAATAATAATAATAATAATAATAATAATAATAATATATTTTCCTGTCATCTGACCTACAGGGGACAAAAACAGGGTAAAAATGGAAAATCAAATAAAAACACAAGAGTGGTAAATAAATTCTGCCCAAAATTAATGCACTGAGAAGCGATGTGTATTTTATGCATTTTAGAAAAATAAAGATCTAATGTCTATCCTTAAAAAATCTGAATGTGATATAAAAAGTTACATTTATACAGAATCTGGAACGTTCTTAAGGAATGCTGGGATTTGATTACAACAGCATAGCTATGAACCCAATTGAAATGATAACGTAAAATTAATTAAAAGAACTTTACAATAAACTGTATTTCCACTTTACACACACTTTCATTCTGTTTCATGAAACAAAGCAATTAAAATAATTCAATAAAAATGTTATATTAACAGGAATATCCAAGTATAGCGGAACAAAATCTCAAATACAATAAATACAACCGGATACAAAAGAATAATATAAATATGAGTAAACTATTGATTTACTCATCAGAAATTTTTCATTCATTTATTTTTTAATTTGTTTCCCCCTCTCCTTCTTTTCTCCAATTTTGGTTGGGTCACCCATAGTATAAGTCACGTAGTTTAATAAAATTTGCCATAGAACACCCCAATACCTTTATAAAAGGTGAAAAATTAAATAAGGGTGACCTGAAAATGGGTGGCAAATTAAAGGAAATGGTTACTAAATGACATTCTCATCCCAGATGACCCTGCCCGTATCCACAGGGCGTGATGGCTCACGGAAGTGTTTAACGAGCATGAAACTGATTTTGGATTGACAAGCACTCCCCAAACTCGTTGTTTAAACAACACTTATTATAGTATATATTTTGTAAGAATGATGTACATCCCTACAGCACAATACTTTACTGTAGATTTGTAGAATTGCACCTTGAAGATATTCATACAGGCAACTCACAGAGACTCAACAACTAACTAACGCAAAGCTATTTTTTTTTTCCTTTTTTTTTTCATTTGTCGTCTAGCTGTACTATATATTAAATTCCACCTTTTTATATGCTTTGTAGCCAGTGAATACAATCAATAAATAAACATTCTGGCATCATGATATTACTCATGGGCTAGTTATAGCACTTTTACAAAAACATGATTTCCCTGATGTGGGAAAAAAATCACAGTAAAAAAAGAAAAGAAAATCATAGTAAAATACATTTAAACAGGTTCTTCATGTTCTTTTTTTTTCTTTACAAAATGAAAAAAAAAAGTAATTTATTAACATACAAGTTGTTGTATTATTTATATTATAGTAAAAAGTAATATAGTATTATGTAAAAAAATAAACTACATGTAACAAAGTAAGGTGTATATTTATACCAAATTCAGGGAAAAATATGAAAATTTTCTTTCTTTTTTTAAAAATAAAATAACAGACAAAACATGACAGTATTACTTTAAACAGGTTGGTTCGAAAATAGACAGACAGATAGATAGACAGACAGATAGACAGACTGTGAGCAGCAACTGTGAAGGCAGAACAAAGACCTGAGTGAAGTCAGAGAAGAATGTTATTTAAGCTGACTAAAAGAATACAGTATTTCAAACAACCAATTCTCTAAACCATTATGAGCAGAAAACCAACATAGAATGCACACCACATTTAACCTTGAGGCAGATGGCTACAACAGCAGAAGATGGGATACTGTTTCACTTCCATTAACCAAGAACAATAATCTCTGCTAATGCAGGTGACTAAACTGGACAATTGAAGATTGGACAAGTTTCACAGTCTGTAGCCTTGTTTGAATAATCAATATTAGGAAACAAATAAAATAATAATAATAATAATAATAATAATAATAATAATAATAATAATAATAATAATAATAATAATAATCATCATCATCATCATCATAAAGAAGAAAACCATGCAATTAAATAAAATCAACTTACATTATATTACACAAATAAAAGTAACAGTTACACAGAATTACCAAAAATAATATATCATGGGCAAGCCTTTTCACACAGATCTTTAAATCTTGATACGATAACATGGCACATCATTACAGGACATATCAATTTGCAGTTTAGTTAACCAGTCACTATATTTCACTGCCTGGCCAAAAAAAGTCACACACTCTAAGGTTTCATTTGACCACCTTTATTTTTGATAACGGCAATGGTGTATGCAAGTGATAGCCAGTGAGCCATCAGGGGAAAAAATTAACGTGATACCCTGGTGATTCAGTACATTCAGGTCATAAGCTGACCCCAGATCAAAACACTGCTTCAAGAGACTTGTACAGTGACCACTATATATGATGGGCTGCTTCATGCAGTTTCCTTCCTACCCTGATGCACCCATCGCTCTGGAATAGTGTCAAATCTGTTTTCTTATGGCCACTATACCTGTTTAGTCCCAATCCTGTGGTTTCCTGTCGCATTGTACATGTGGATATACTCTTACTTTCACTACTAAACATAACTGTCGTTTGTTCTGTTGGTTTGTTGTTGTTTTTTTAATAATCTCTGTTCATGATTTTTTTCTGACCACATTTCTTCCGGAAACATGCCAGTTCACCACTAACTTTCCAGGTTTTAATCATGAAGGACAGTTCTTACTCAATATCAATTTCAACTCCTTAGTTGTTTTCTTGGTGCAGGCTAATAATTTGGTCCATTAGAAAAGGCAACTTTTTGTTGGCCAAGCAGTGTATACTGATATTTCTATATTCACTTAATACTGTTTGAATGGAAGTAAAAAAAAAAAAAAAACGTATATATGTTCACCTTGTGTGTGTAGTTACATTTTGAAATTGTGTCAGTATCAAATTTTTATTATAAAGAATTATATATATAGAGAGAGAGAGCTAAACATTCTTACCATAAAGGCCCAAATTCAAAGCAATCAGAAGAACTACATGAAAAAAACATTTTTAAAAAACTGTTTAAATAACCCAGGGGGCCTGGAATTTGTCCTAAGGATCTCAGAGCACAAGGTGGGAGGTGCAGGGTTAACCACTAAAACATTGTGCTGCCAGTTTAAATAATAAATAAAGGAAATAAAAGTTTTCTTTTTCTAGTTTTAATAACACATTGGCAAAGTTTAATCTGCATCTTCATCCTTCATTTAGCCCATAAACAATGCAACTACAGTAAAACCTTGGATTGCAAGTAACTTAAACTAGTCTAGAGTAAAAAAATTTTAACTTGATAAATGAGCAAGGTCTTGCAATATGAGTAGTTCGCATGCAACGTTCTGCGAGGACCGACAAAAAATAAACATGTTTAATTTTCCACATGGAAAGATTGGAAACAGTGAATTGCATTCAACTGTACTTATGGTAAGTAGACACAAAAGCGTGCTGACTCAGTGTACAGTAGGTGACATATGGGTGTAATGACAATGTCACACATCCTTGTTAAAGTTACCCAAAAGGAAAAAAAAATCCATTTGTGTGTTTCCTACCCAATAACTCCCCTCCTCCTCCCTCAAACCAGTTACTATTTTTTTCAAAGGTAAAGTGCAGGTTGTTGATTGTGGAATTAATCATCCGAGTTTTCAATATTTCTTATGGGGAAATTCACTGTGATATATGAGTGCTTTGGATTACAAGCACATTTCTGGAATGAATTATGCTCACTATACAATATTTAACTGTATTTACTTGAGGCTACTCGAAAGCCACATTGTCTTACTGTTATTTTTGTTAAAGCCTAACTGTCAAACTTTAGGAATTGCAAGGTTGTAAAATCAATCTGCACAACAATACGTACACTGTTCAGTCATAACATTAAACCCACTGACAGCTGACATGAATATCATTGAGTATCCCATTACAGTGGCACCTGTCAAGGTGTGGGATATGTTAGGGAGCAAGTGAACAGTCAGATCTCAAAGTTAATGTGATAGAACCAGAAAAAATGGGCAAGCAAAAGATTCTGTTTGATTTGCCAAATCGTGATTGCTAGATGACTGGGGCAGGGCATCTCTAACAACATTCCCTTGTGGAAATGGCTTCTTTAAGCAGGATATTTAACACTGCGAAAAGTGTCCATGGTTTGTTGAGATGGCCTTCAAAATCCTTAGAACCCAATACAACTGAGCATCCATGGGATTTGCTGGACAAACAAACCTGATCCATGGACGATGCTGGATTCAATTCCTCCATAGTCTGCACCAGTGGAGAAAAAAAGGAAAGCCCTCTGTGTGCCGGATTTCTTTTCCAGTGCAGATGGTGGGGCATATTAAAATTGCTGTTGCATCTATGTTTGTTTGTTTATTTTTCCTCCTCTTCTTATTCTTGAAGGTTTACTCCTGCTCTTGCGAGTTGTCGAGGAGTTCAGTTGGCCTCGATTGGAGTGAAAAGTCGTGCATTCTATGAGCCTTCATCTGGTGCTGTCGTCACGTATGTGAGCCACTGTTTTTTGTCATCATCATAAAATATGCAGAATCTACTCCAGCCGTGCCAGAATCTTTTGGGATTGTAAATGTCATGTAGTGTGGCCTCAGCCTTACATGACTAAAATGATCTGCTGTCAATATCTTGGTGCCAGATACCCCAGCAAACCTTTAGAGGTCTTGTGAAGAACATGCCTTGATGGGTCAGAGGTTTTTTTGTAATATAGTTTTGCTTAAAAAAGAAAAAAAATGATTATAAGGCTGATATAATATTTGGCTGATCACTATATTTGTCTATACTCCATTTTTTTACCTCTCTCATATTAATCATTACAAAATTTATGCCCTATTACACTACAGATAGTCCCCGACATACGAACGGGTTCTGTTCTGGGAGAATGTTCGTAAGTCCGAATTGTTCTCAAGTTCGACAAAGTGAATCTTGTATACTTTTGACATTAATATAAAATGTAAAGTATACCAATCCCTTGACTAAATCTGTCCGCCTGAGAAAATGAATCTCACGTAAAATGTAAGTGTTGTCTCTGTGCCTTCCACTGTTCCACTGTTCCACTGTTTTAGAGAACAGTTATTTTTTTAAATTATTGAATAAAAATACTTCTGGACTCATTTCTCCCGCACCCCCACATGGACACACAATACATTTATACATTTTATACATTCACTCAAACACTGAAAGTATTGTATTTTTTGTATAATATGTCCGTGATTGAACCGAAAGTAGAACCGAGGTCCGTTCGTACCTGCGGAAATTTGTAATTCGAATGTTTGTAAGTCAGGGACTACCTGTATTACAAATATTTAGGTGGGGAAAAAAAAGAAAAACAAGAGACCACAGGGAAATGACAATTAATTGACACATTTATATACCGTACGCATTATACCTAATTATGCTTTTCTTACACTATAAAGAAAAATCCACAACAGCAGCTCAAAGTTCCAAAGTTATGATTAATTTATTTCATGATTTCCAAAAAAATATTAGATGTTCGAGTGATGCAAACTGAATCATTAATGGCAGTGAGCTAAAAACAGCAGGAACAACCACAAGGACAAATAACATCTACAGAAAAAAAAAATCATGTTCAAGTGTTTGTATTCAGTCAAGTGTTTGTATGCATCATATTTTAGCCTGAATTCCATGTATGGTTTTTGTTATCATGACTGTGATTTTTTATTTTGTTGTTGTTGTTGTTGTTGCATATACTGTATGTATGGAGTTTGTGTCCACATCGCTTCTGTACTTTATAGTAGCTTTAATGTATGTGTCTGAGTAAGATAGTGTTATTTTTACATAAAAAGGATTTTTAAATTTAGGTTAAATATCATGCTGTGCATTGGTTAATGCATCCTTTCTGACTGTAGGGGCACAAATTAATGCAATAAGCACAAATTAATGTAATAATTATGATCAGAGGCAAACATTGCATCTGAACAGCACAGAACAGTTTTTCCTTCAGGTGTGACTTAATTACTAATGTATTTTATAAGACACCATGGGAAATATTGATTATATATTGATAGGATATAAATTAGCCATAGCAAGGCTGCTTTAGCAGAGCATTTTAAGTGATTACCCCCTAAAGCAAAAATATCTGGGCTTTTTGGGACAGAATGCTTCTAGTTGGTTTAGGTAAAACATATATATTTTAAAGTAATGGGCCTTTGTTACATTACTTTGCTACATCCTGTGTCCATAGACTTAAGCCAGGTGCACACGACACAACTTTCCAAATCTGTGAATCCCTGTGCAATTTCTAATCACCTGAAATTGTAGATGTGATGGTGCATCTTACACAATCAACTGCAGATGAAGCCTAAAAATGTCTACTCCCTTCTAGGAATGTCTGAATTCCTAGAAGGGAAGGTCTCCCCAACAGCATTAACGTTGAGCACATGAAAGAAAAAAATAAATGAATCAAATGAGTTTGGCTGCTCAGCATCAATAGGAAACAACATAACACTTTTCTTTCCTTCTTTTTTTTTTTTTTCTTGGGCTTTGTCCCTTTTACTCTAGGTGTCACCACATCGGGTCATTTGACCTGCAAGATCAAGCACAGGTTGAATTTCTTGTTGCAGCTCTTCCATTTTCTAACAGGCTTTTGACCAGTATTGTATGCAGTGGCCAGTTGTATGGGTCTTGTACAAGGACCTAACAGTGGCGACCAGACAGTGGTGGAGCTTCGACCCTCCAACCAGCGATGCACAGCCAGTGAATATCCAAATATGCTACTATTTTGCTTTTGATCATTCAACATGCAGATACACTCATTTGTCAAATCTATAAAACCAACTATACATATCACTGATCAGAGCTGGCTTGCTAGATTTTTCGATAGCAAACAAAGAACCATGTTGGTGGACTTGATTTCCTCCTTTTGTAGCTCAAAAACATAGAAGGAAAATGGCATACTTCTGTGTTCCAATTTCCCACTTCTGAGTTAAATTAAAAGCAGCATTTGTGATTTTGACTTGTGGTGGCCGTTTCTGATATATTTTCTATGAAATCCAGCAAAAGGAGAATAAGGAAAAATGCTGAGGAAGGATACGTTGGTGACAAACTGACATAAAGCACAGTTCATTCTAAATTTTACCCTGTACACCAGCAGAAATCATGCCATGTTTGTTTTCATTTTTGATGTTCCAACCAATCATTTGGGTATGGTATGCCAAATAACTTCTAATTGAATGAATATTGTGCTTGACTTTTGTCTTCACCCTCTCACACAAAAAATGATTGGCTTTTTATCTCAGCGGCGCTCACGATACATGATTCACCATGTACCTGCTTGAAAATATTGTCAAAAATTACATCACTGGGTACAGACTGCATGAGTGGTCACAGCGGGAGCTTACAGTAAGATGTCACACAGACAGGGAAATTGTTGGTAAAATTGTGTGGTGTGCACTATGCTTAACTCACAGTCTACATGTTGTTGCACTCAACAGCAAGAAGGAAAAAAAACAACAACAAACAGACAGTAAAAAGCATTGAATGTTGGACTGTAAAACACGCATGCTTGTAAGACAGACAATTTACTGTTCCCCATGAGATCATGTGCTAGCGAAGTGTCTGCAGTCAACAAAGCTGCTTTTGGTGAAACACAGCTTAAAAACCTTCTTGTCCGTAACTACTTTGGCATGAATATGATTTTCCCTTAACAAAATAATACACCTTTTAAAGTTAAAAGTTTTTAAAGACGCACTACATAAAACAGAACAGCCAAAAAAAAAAAATATAGAAATATATTTTATGTTAAGGAATGTTTCTCATAGTTCTTATATATTTAAGTTTGCGGTTTATTGTATTCTATAAATATGTTTTTTTAAATGGAATTATATAAATATTACATAGAGGATTCACAGTATAACTCCAGTAGAATATATATATATATATATATATATATATGGGATTGTGCACATAGGCCTTGTATGCACAACATATAAGACATATAAGGGACATCTGTGCAATTTATGCCAAGTGACATAAACGTCTTGGGAAGTTCAAAATGACTTTCATAGGCATCTCTACATTTAATTTTGAATAAATCATACTCTTTAAATACAAAATATAATCTGACATCTGTAATAGTTTCTATTCTTAGTTCCAATTACAAATAAGTTTAAACTGCGCCGTATGGTCTGGTAAAACAAAAACAAAAAAATTGGTCCCATTTTGTTTGGAATAACCCACACGTGAGTGGTACTGTAGATGCTCAAATCGTAAACAGAAATAACTGGGTAAGAATTTAGGTTATCTACCCACTATGTTATTATATTTTAATCCCAACACTAACTGCTCATCTTTCATATTTTTCTGATCTTCATTTATCTTCAGGTTTACAGCAAAAGGCTTACTGTGAGGGAAGCATTTATGTAGATTTTCAAATATCAAGTAACTTCCACAGTAACTTCATCCCCACAAGGGCAAAGTGCTGTTGTGTACAAAAAAAAAAAATTATAATAATCCTGATGGCACTCTGATGGACATCATTTAGGATGTTTATCTTGACCAAACAATATTAGATAAAACCCAACCTCTCCAATTCAATGCATTTGTGAGCAATTAAAATTTGCTGTCTTGGTTAAATATTGATAGGCTAAATGAGCTGTTTTAGTAAACTCGTATTTGATTAGATCACATCATGAGGATGTCATTGCAGAAGGGCAGCATGTGTATACTTTAGTCAATTGAGAAGCTTAGTGGTTAATGACGGAGCATTACGAAGACAGTTGGATGGAGATGACATTCCTTGCATTGCTTGCCACATTCTTGGGTCACATCTGTGGAGACATATACATGTATGAAGAAAAAATGCAGCAAAATAGATTATTCTGTGAAGGTTTAGCTAACCTAACATAAACCAGTGTGGCATCTTCTCCTGATCTCAGTGTAAAAAAATGCCTAGCTAGCAATCATCTCTGCATAGAACAAAGGGACAAGGACTGCACTCTGGCGCTTAGTGTGTGCAAACTTTAAAAGTACCTTGCCCCTGTTTGCAGGGTTGGTTAAGAGTAGGATTAATTCCCGAGTTTCACTGAATTGTACGATTTGCATGATCAGAATGATAGTGACAGGTATGACATTGGCCCACTAGTGTACTTTCTGCACCAGAGTTCCAGACTGGAGCTTCTCTGTCCTTCTGGTCGACTACGACTTTTCTTCTTCCTGCTGGTGTCCATCTTGGTCTCCCCTAGTGGTCTTTGACCAGATAGATCGATGGGACTTACCGGGCTTGCAGGGCTTGTTGGGCTGTTAGAGGTTGTTGGGCCCTCAGGCGTTCCCTCAGTGATCTCAATCCTTGGAGGGTCCATCACCTCAAAAATGTTAAACGGTGCCGGTTCGGGTTGGCACATGACTGAGACATCCACAGTGTTTTGTCGGACTGGACAGTTATTACCAGTCTGGATCCCAATTGACACTCGATCACTTGATTGGGTAGAGCTTCCGGTTGCGGCCTCCCTGCACAAGGTCCACATATTGTAGCACTGCGTGAAGTTAAAAAAGTTGCTATTAAAGGTCTTGAGCTCGTTGCACACATCCCGGCGCAGTTCAGCCAGCTCATAACGCATGGCCGCTATCTCTTCCTTCCATTGCATGTTGAAGGCTGCCACCATATTGGCTGATTCTTTAAAAGCCTGAATGGCCTGAGGAACATGTGGTTCAGGGATGGAGGGTGTTGGTGCAGGAACGCGATAAATGGGTGGAGACGAAGTTGGAGCCACAGAAATGGCTGTTACAGTAGAACTTGTGCTGTGATGACTCCGAGCAGCATTCTCTCTCTCAAACCGCTCAAGCTCCTGGTAAGCCGAGGAGCTAGCACCATCATCATCTTCTATCATATCCTCATTTAACAAAGATGTGCCTTCCATCGCATCATAGCCCTCTGGAAGACAAATTTAAATATGGAAATAGAAGAGCATTCAGAGGATTCAACAGTTGTGGCGTTGAGCAAAAAGTGCCAAAATCAGATTTCTCCTGAACATGATGAGTAATCCCCGACTTTTACACATACAGTCCTCTCTCAGAGTATTGAAAAGGCAAGGCCATATTTTGGTTTTGATATACAAAAAAAAAACAAAAAAAAACTTGGTTTTGAGATTAAAAGATGTGATGATCCATATTTCAGCATCAATTTGCTTTTAGATGTGCTAAATAACTTAAAACATGGCACCTTTTGGTGGCAGACCCAACCCAACCACGTAAATTCAAATATGTTCCCTTTAATATTCCCTTACATATCCCATGCTTGAAGTTAAACTTAACTAACCTGTTAAATCACTAAACTGTTTCATTTTTATTTCATGTTGCTTTTTTCCACACTTTTACCACCTTTTTGAGGGGGTGGCTGTTGTTGCTGCCATTGTGAAACAGAGTACATGCTCAACTGGCTTAAGGTCTGGTGATTGACTTGGCCAGTCTAAAAGCTTTTAATCTGCCACTGATAAAGTCCGTTGTTTTGGTGGCAGTGTGTTGTTTGGGTGTGTTTTCATGTTTCTGTAAATTGGCAGACAGAATGTTTCCGCAGAATTCTGAATTCATGTTGTTGCTACTATCAAGAGTTACATCATCAATAAAGATTAGTGAAACACTATTCCAAAGGCAGCCATGCAGGCCCAAGCCATGACACATGACATAACTTGATGAACTCATACGTTTGGATCATGAGAAGATCCTTTCTTTTTCCATATGATGACCTTTTCGTCATTTTGGTAGAGGTTTATTTCGGTGCCAGAACGTTTGTGACTCATCTAAAAAAAAAAAAAAAAAAAAAACAATCTGGCATTCCAATTCTTAAATGCTGATGAGTGGTTTGCATATTTTGGTATAGAATCTATAGTTCTGCTCTCACTCTTCTTGAAAAGTTGGATTTTGATGCCATCTCCCCTGCCTTGTGGGGGTTGTTGGTGGTGTCACTGACTGTTGTTTCGTGGACTTTCCAAATTGCTGCATTTGCTAGCTCCAATGCTTATGCAATGCCACAGTCAGATTTCCTCTCTTTTCTCAGCTTTGAAATGTTTTTTTTCCCCGCCTTAGATATGTCTTCATGTTGGTTTATCATTATAAACAACTAATGCAACAAGACTAATGCAACTCTATCACAACTCTATGAAACTCCTATCAGTCACATGTTACAATATTTTTGATCTCTTAAAAATGGGTGGGTTTAAACAAAAAGTGCCATGTTCTAAAAGTACAGTATCTAAATATGATACTAGAAATAAATGCTGAAATTCATATCATATTCGTCCAAGTCAGTCCTACGTGTCTTTGACCTAACTGTTCAAATACCTTAAGACAGGACTGTATCTATGCTTGCGGTATGTGAGTAAAAACTCTGCACAGACACTTCTGCCATCAGTTGTAATTATTTAAGCTACAAATCAGTAACGAAAGTTATTTAGCATGTCCCTATTAGTTTTGTGTTTTAAAACTAATCAGCTACATCAAGCCCTTTAAAGTCAAGGAGTCTTGTTTTTGAGTAAGAGTATTTTTAGGTGAAATAAAATGATATGAAATCAAATCTAACTTCTTACAGCACGTAGCAGTATTTAACTTGGATTAACCTGCACTTTGTTTGTTTAATCTGTACAAATGTACAAATGTTAAAAATATGTTTAGCAACAATTTTTTTTTAGGTTTTTACTTCATCCAGCGTAGGATTCTATGTTTAGCCGGTTCCCAGTGGAGGCAAAGCAAATGATTGGTCTGTTGATCAGTGATGTGTAGACCAGCAAACTACCAGCTTCAACTCTTCCGATCTTCATCATTTTTGGTTATGGTCTCTATGGTACTGTACTATTCAACCACGGTACTGGCAAACAGTGGTTTGTGACTGTTTTTACTCACATAGCATATGCCTTGTATTGTGTGTTTACACTGCCTTCTCGCTCCTGTCAAGCATTAGCCTCCAAATGTCTTTCCATCTTTTCATCAGTCCAAGGGACAGGAGGTTTCCCTTGGCATTTGCCATCCTCATTCTCCTCCTCCTCATCATCACCATTACAACTTTCATAATCATAACGATCATTCTGCCAAAATCTAAATATTTGTATCTATATTTTCACAATATTTGTATCTATATAGATTATTTTTTTTACATCCTTTTAGACACGGTCATCAGATTTTTAGGAGTTTATGTTATTGTGCAACAGAAAAGATGAAAAGGCAATCGAACAATCACAAGTGGCCCAAGTGATAGATATGAACCCTATTGAACATATTCGGTCCTCCAATGTACGATTTGACCATGTGGAGATGTGGGGGTGTAAACAGAGCATGAAAAGAGGCCTTCAAGGGCTGCACCAGGGAGAGGCTGCAATCCCACTGTCCTACATGGCTGAAAACGTCCACACCAACAAAATACTGATATTTCAGTTTAAAGTCAAGATATTAGTTTGCATTAATGGCAATTTAAAGATCCAATTATTTACAGCATAGTAATGAATGAAAAATACTTTCGCTATTAAATAAAACCCATATAAAATTGCTAGTGGACTCCAAATCAGAGGCCCAAGAAAGCAATGACCCATAAATCCCATTTCTATTCCCAAGTACAAGTTTTGCCAGAGACTTTCATAGAGCTTGAATCAATCTGCTTTGGGGCAATCATTATTCTTTTCTAATCTAGAGTTAAAACATGGCAGCCGTAATGAGGCTAGTCCCTAATCAGTCGAGAAGGCAGTGTAAAAACACACATATACTTAGATATATGTATGCGTGTTGACAGTAAAATACCTGTGACAAGTAAGCCCTCCTTCTGCTTTTTTTCCTCTGGATCTCCTTGTGTAGTGTGGGCTGACCAAAGGATAGGCTCTGTTTGTCTCCTTCCCTTAAATTGAGGGTTTATACAAACTTTTCAGCTCCAACTAATTATCCTTACAACTACAATGTGCTAGAAATTAGGAAAATCAAGGAATATAGGAATTTCATGATATTATCTTGCTCTTACTCCTCTCCTACTTCTAAGTGGGCAGTTAGATGAAACCTATCTATTTGATTACTTCCACAGATGTACCCATACTGTATCTGTCATATATTTTCAATTGTTTTCAGGGACCCAAAAAACGTTATGCTTAACTGTTGCTGCCAAAAAGGGATTGTAATACTGGGACATTACATACCAGAGTATAACAGATTTACCTAAATTAATTCTGCACACAAGTTATTGGCCTGGAATGTGAAGAGTAGTCTGAGTTTCAAACTTCTATGATCTTTTTGGACTAATTGGACCTGGTCATATTATATATGAAGCACTACAGACAATATTTAAAAAAGAAAAAGAAAAAAAAAGAAAAGTAAAGAAAAAATAAGATTACATTATCTTGATTTCTTGTACATTTTAACATCTAAATACAAACCACTTATCAAAGCATTTGAATATCTTAAACGCTCCCTTTGCAATTTGCTGCCAAGAGGGACACCGTTTGTGTAATTATATGTGCTGTATACCAGAATAAAACAGATAAAAAAGTGACCCATTCCACACATGTTAAAGGTCGACAGGGAGCGTTGTACGGTGAAAGCGCTTCAGCAGGGTATGACCGTGGGATTGGGAATCTCTCCTTAATCCTCAGTTGCTGCAGTAACTTGGATGGTTGTGTTGGTTTTGTCCAATTAAACCAGTTGAGTTTTATAAAATGGTCAATCAAAGAAATGTCATTCGGGGGGGAAAAAAATATGGCGGGAGGAACCCACATCAAAAGGAATAAACAGATAATTGACTACAAAGTTCATTTGGACTTAACAAACAAACTGAACAAAAACAAGGAGCATCAAAAGGCCTGTATTTACAGAGAAGAAAATCCACTTGGATAACAATATTTGACAGTGAATATTGAAATAATCAAAGGGTGTTTCAATAGGGTTCATAGCTATACTTGGAATGTACACAGATACACCATTAATGAGTGTGTGTTCAGGGAGTGGCACTGTTTGCACAAAGAATCATTGATGATATTCATGGAGGGACACGATTTATGCGTGTGTTGCACAAAACCTTGAAATCGTTTCTGTACTGTTTAGTCTTTATGCCATAATCATTAGAAATGATGAATTTTAATTATTCACTAAGTTCTCTTTATGATTTTAATTCATGCTTCACATATTAATTATGCGGTTAGAGTGTCACTGTTGTTATTTTCCTTTAATTGCCATTTACCACATTGGAAACAAAAATCATAATTTTTATCCATGATTCCGAAAAAAAAAAAAAAACCCTACATATCCTGAATCACTTACATTCTTGATGTGGACCATTTCAGTCAGACTCAGCCTTCAGGTTCTTAAATATTTTCGGAATGACTTTGTGCAACCAGTACCGGAGGCCTGAAACGAAGCGTCTCGTCCCGGTAAGCTGCAGGTTACACCATTGTTAACAATGCTAATAATTTTAAATAGCAAATCAGATAAACTGCATGAACCTGTATTTTGATAACGACTGATCTGGTTATCCACCCTCTGCTCTAAACTTATCTGTCATGTCAGAGAGAAAAAAGAAAAAAAAAAAAAAAAACCAGAAACAAAAGCATGCTGTGTTTAGAAGAGTGTGTTGCCTTGTGAGCATGTCGATCTGTGTGAACTACCCTTCCCAACTCATTATCACTGGACTGGATAATGCATAGGTCATGCAAAGACACAATCACAGACATCTGAGATTGAACACTTAAAGGACAAAGAGATCAAAGCAAATGAACAAACGCACAAATGGACAGGACTTGACCAGGAACATTGCCATCCCAGCATCTCTCAAGCACAAGGGTTCCCCACTGTACATATGTAGGTATGTCATAGGATGTTCGGACAGTATGATGGATATGTGCTCTTAAACCCCTTTCTCTCGTTTTGGAATCGAGGGGTGGGTTACCTGTTGTGGATCTGAGAGTTGAAGTGACAGTGGAGGATGTCATTGAAGGCAAGCAGTCGTCATCTTGGGAATACCCAGCCTGAATTGCACGCAGGTAACTGTGGCTTCGAGTGCGGAAAGCGCCAGGAAGGTCCAAGGCCTCCATGGCCTGCGACTCTACTTCACTAAAAACGGACTCGCAAACTGACTCATACTGGCCATTGACCTCAGTCTCACTCACCTGAGAGACAAAAACAGGAATAGCAGTCCTTAATTTTTCCTCTTCCTTTCTCTTTCTCACTTTGATTCTTCCCCTTTGCACAATGAATACAAAGGAGTGTTAGCAGGAGGGAAAATGGGATCGACAAATTTTGCCTTTCAGCAGGTATCCTTTTAAAATAGAGAATGAAAGAATGAAAGAAAGTACAGGAGCAATATTTGCACACTAAATCAAAGTCAGTTGTGTGTCGAATGCATGTGTTAAAAACCCTGCTCGAAAGAAAGAAGTGATTAGACACCAAATACAAGAATCAAGCAGCATAAGCTTTTCTTGGAAAATTATATTCCTGACATTATCAGGATCCAGTCATAACACAAGCGCTGATTTTACTCCAGCATTTAAAGAGATGGTCTCTACTTCATCACGGCTCATCCGTTAAGTTCACGAAAAACGAATCCGTTAAAAAAAATCATCCAAAGCTGTAATATTGATACACTGCTGAAACAATCCACAGTCTATAAATCCAAAGAAAGACTGAATCCACACTAAGTTTATCTTGGCAAAACAGACTTGCGCCATCATCTTGCTCATCACCACATACAGTACAAGCTGCTTGCTTACTCCCTCTTGTAAGGTGCGTGTCTAAGTAATCGCATGCAAATGTCATCACGATCCAGAAAAAATTAACTTGTGTTCATAGACGTTTTTTAAATGGCAAGAGAATTCATATTTAATTTAACTTTGAGTTCAAAAAGCCTTGATAAACGGGGCAAAAGTCCTGAAATTCGTTTTGTTTTGCTTACAAAATGATCAACACACTTATAGCTAGCTTGAGTTGTCAAATTTATGATTTTTAAAACACAGGATTGCTGTGTGTATGTGGTGCAGAAAATGTTATACATTCAATAAGAAAGGTTAATAAAAGTTCCAAGAGGCTAGCAAAGAACAGTTCCGCCTGCTGTAATAGATCTCATGGGGTTCAAAGGAGATTCTTCTTTTATCCTTATGCATGTTCATTTATGAAAAAAAAAAAAAAAGCATGATTCATTAATTGCTCAATTTGTCTGATCAACCTTAGCTATCTTGTGTGTGGGATATCCGCGGCCCAGTCTGGCAACACTGCGCATGAGGTTGAAATGCACACTGGATAGAACGCTAGTGAACACCATGCACACTCACAAAGGAATTCGTACCTAAACGCATTTAGCACAGCCAACTATTAACATGGGAAAACTACACAACCAGCATCAGTATCAAATCAGGAACACTAAAGGAGCGAGACAGAACCTTTTAACAAATAATTCGAAAATTGTATTTCGAATATTTCGTTGCCTTTTGAATACAACTAACAAACCGTATATATCAGGTTTAAATGACTGCTGACTTATGATCCACACATGATTCTCTAATAATAAATCCAAATCCAAGTATCCAAATCAAATCAATGTTTAATATGTGTTTAATGTGTATAATGTGTGTGTGTGTGTGTGTGTGTGTGTGTGTGTGTGTGTGTGTGTGTGTGTGTGTGTGTGTGTGTGTGTGTGTGTGTGTGTGTGTGTATATGAAAGCATGCTTACACTCACCTGGCTGAGGCAGCTTGCCTGACTGAGGGTGCTGACCGCGCGCATGTAGCTCTGGTTGCGAGAGCGATATTGGGGAGGGTGGTAGGAGGCCGCTGGATCCAGAGACACACCGGGATGGGGACGCATATCTCTTGTTGTTTGCAAGTGGTAGCCTTGGCTAAATGAAGGGAACAAGCAGGCAACTGCAGGGTATGATACTATTTTTCACCAACCTGATGTCTTGTAAATTAGTGTAAAAAGTTCTGAAATTTGAAGAAATGTAATGTAATGGCCATTCACTTAACTCAGCTTAAATGTGTCTATTTGTAAGATTTCATAATCCTGGCCATAAAGACTAAAACAGGGACACAGCGTCCAGACATAACCACTGGACAGAAGCAGTGTGATTGTAGGATTCTATACAGCCAAAACACAATACTGGTGTTTTTTTTTCTTCCTGTTATACATACTGTATATTACAAAAAATGTGTGCACAAAAGAAGCTACTTCTAAAGTTTATACAACCTGGAAGTGACCAATCTTCCCTAAAAATTTCAAGTTGCTAACTTGCTAACCGTTTTGGAGAGCTGATTTTATAGATGCTCCAAAAATCGCCATTTTTAAGAGTTATACTGTCCTGCATCGATTAATAATAATTAACCATGCAAATTATACATATCATAGATATTAAAATTTGTGTAAGCTTCAAGAAGCATATGACCTGTAAACATTACTGCCTAAATTATAGCATTCTGGTTTTTGTAGTAAAAAATCTGTAGTGTCCGTAACCATGTCAAACTCATGTTGCAATATCTTAACAATTTTGCATTGTAGAATAATACACTTTTTTCAGGATTATGTGAAATCTAAATCTGACATATTTCATCTGAATGACAATTAAGATCACTGAATGATTTGAATTCAAAAGAGTTACAGACACTACATAAAAGAGCATGAAATTGTATTTAGCAAATGTGTTTCTTTTTATCTGATAAAAAGATAAATGTGTATGCATGTTTACCAAAAATGAAGCATCGATCAGGAGATAAAGAGCATTAAATATTCTGAAAAAAATAAATGGGGTTATATGATCCTATCTAAAAATGTAACTTTTTCCTAGGTGAGACTTTTTAACACCAATACCATGTTTTGGCTGATAAGTACTGTGTGTATATGACCATATACATTGAAAAGGAAAGAAGCTACCTAATCCTGCTAAACAAAATAAAAAATAAAAAAAAAACGAAATATAAAGATACTTAGGAATAAAACACAGAATATTCCACCAGGGTCAATCCGATCTCAAACAACATTTATAATACTTTTTGCTGCATTCGCTGACTTAGTGAAGTTGCAATCGTTAACATCTTTCAACAACCTGAACTTAACGACTCTTAAAATTCAGACAATAGTTTGACAATAATTTGTTAGAAATTTCCAGTAGCCATTCGAATCACATTATAACTGTTAAGTGACTTCTGTTTAACAGTGAGAGAAATGAATTATGCATGTTTGACCATTTCGGTGCTAATTAGACTATACTGCATCATCTTAGAAAGCTTGGACTGAATTATTTTTGGTACTGAGCAGTGATTCACTTGTAAAACAACTCAGGCTGTCAGACCCAGACCGTGCAGCACATTCTCTCCATCTGTAATCGCAGGCTGCATTGTCTTTTCATGGTGCATCAGAGAAGATTCAAAATACTTTTAAAAAGGCTAAATAACTAACCGTTGAATTTGTTTAGGTCATCATATATAAATTACCATATAAATACACAATATAATTCAAGGTAAATGTAATATTTGCCGTTTCTTACATAGTGCTACAGGAATCCATTCATTAAGCTTTCTCGCATCTTTAGCATACTTGTTGAGATTACAAGTTTTTTTTTTTTTTGGTAAATTCTTCTATTCATCTTTATTAAAACACAGAAAAACTTGATTGTTCTTGGCTTTCTTCGTGTCATTTCCGATCTACTGAATATTCAGATGAGTCATTGCTGACAAATTACAAGCTAGGCTTCAATTCCCGGCAGACTGCAACCTTTCATAAAAATATCTCCACCCAACACATGCAGCAAGGTCAGAGATAATGATCCATTCCAGTCAGCAGCACCATTATGTAAACCTTCGACAGACTAAATTTCACACTTTTTGCGGGATTTCACCATCTACAGTACAGGCATTGAAGCTAAACTGTAAATTCTCTGAAAAAAGAACTGTTAACAGGCATAAATATTCATGGCATAAATATTCTGGTCCCTGAACACAAAAGCCTTTATATTTGCGTTAAATGATCCCATCAAACGTTGCCAAATCAAATATTTTATGCCTGAGTGGTAATTTTGCTTAACTCTAAACCCAAAGGATGCCCTGCTACTTTGTCATGCATGCAAACACAGATGAATTACTGGTGGCTACAATAAACGTCATAATTGTTAATACCCTAAAACAAAAAATGTCTGCCTGCTTGCTGTAAGAAACCAAACCGTCCATTACTGCACCGGTTTAATCCCAGGTGCAGGTGTCTCTGAAACAAATGTAAACTCAAACATTTGAAATGCAACAAGAAACAACACTTTTGAACATCCTGGTACAAATCTAATAACATATACTGTACGCATCTACTATATTATACTTATGCTATAATAATAGAAACCCATGGATTTAAATGTGCAGTATAAATTTCACAGACTACATTTCATCATCCCATTTAGGACGCTGAATCTGCTAGACCGCTATCAGGAACAGCTCTCAGCGCAGATAGAAGTCATAGTAACCGCTACTCGAACATGGCACCTCGGGCTACTCTGTCACACCTTATGGCTGCCCTTATCTTTCACGAAAAAACAACAAACAAACCTGGTCAAACCGTACCGTACGTCCGACGCCACAGCAAGGCTATTCATTTTGGCATAAAGGCATGGATTAAATCCTAATCTGAGTCCGTCTGCTTCACCTGACCTTGTCAAAAAGTACTAAGAAACCTCTCTGTCAGTCCTACCTTTGGCTGTCTATATGAGGTCTGTGGATGGCAGATTTGAGAACGAGGGCATCTGGACGAACAGATTTTTGAGGCGACGCTTTGGGACTGGTGTCTGAGTCACCACTCTCATCATCCCCCATGGCTTTCACGTAACTGCTGCTGCGCATCCGCCGACATGGGATCTCCTCGTCCTTCTTGATTCCCGGGTAACCACTCCACTCATCACCAGGCACCTGGGTACAAAGAATACAAGGACTTTAGTACAGCATGATTTAGTTGAAACCAGTTTGCAGACGGAGATGCAGGTGGGGGCGGGGGGGTGGGGGGGGATATAGAGGGTGTGGAGGGGAGGTCTGGTATATGTCATTGGTTAAATACTGAAGCATGCAAGAAGGACATTGTACAATGTAGTGAATATATAGTGTATATAATTTTGGGACACGTATTTGTACAATCCGCAAAACATGGATGATTCAAATGAGAAATGTGCATAACATGTGTTATAACATTTAAGCTAGGCTAAAATCATAGCTGTATAAAACAAATTTTATATATTACCAGTCAAAAGTTGGGACGCAACTTCCATTTCCACAGTGTTTCCAATTTTTTTCTTTCTTTCTACATTGTAAGACAACGCTGACCACATACAAAATATATTTTAAAATATTTACACGGTTTCGCCTGCTACTTATGCTCTGTAAAGCCTTTATAAAGGCTCTAATCTGAAGTGCTGTTTGTTAATTAGTGATTTCGGAGGCTGGTAACTCTAAGTGGACTCCAAGTTTTGGTCTTGCATTTCCTGGGATGGTCTTCAAGCTTGACGGCTTTTGCAAATGTACTTACGAATACTGTTCTTGCAAGAACTATTCTGATCTTCGTGTCTTGAAATAATAAATGATTGTTATTTTAATTGTCGCTGTTACTAAATTACCTAACTTCATGTGCTATTTCATAGTTTTGAAAGCAAAAACTTTGGTCCAATTCCTCCAATGTCCACAGGTTGGCGTCTATCCATTAACGGGACGGTATGAGGTCATTATCATATTGTTGACACCTCAGTAATAATTTGTAATAATTGCAAGCATTGCTGTAATTTGCCTTAAAAAAACAATTTTTTTCTTGAGAAAAGCTTTAATGTGCCAAAATATACAATTTAAAAATTGTTTGTTTACAGAACGATCTCAGCAGCAACCTCATTTCCCTTCTCGTCTGTTCCAATGACTCAGCATTCAGCATCACCAGTAAACGATTCACCAACCTGATCATCTGTCATCATTTGCACCTGTTTCTTTCATTTGCACCTGCTTTATGCCTTATTTTTTATGGTTATTATGGTTTTATGCTTGATTGATTCATAGGTCACTGTATGGCTTAACAAACAAAACACATTCCTCGGTAACTGGTCAGATACAGGGACTGGACTGAAAATGAGAGCCAAAAAAAGTTCTTCAGGAAGCACGGAGAACTATTTCTCAAGAATACAATGAAGTCTGGCTCTTAGGAAGCAAAATCTAAAAAAATGTGTGGTGGCTCAAGACTTTTGCACAGCACTGTGTGTGTACAGCAAAGCAATTCAACAGCTGCTGCGTTGTAAGGCACGCCAGTATGATGCACATGAGCAAATGGTTTCTGCTTGTCAGCACAGACAAAAACGGTGAAAACAATGTTTGGTTTCTGAAGATGGAACGAAACTGAAGGGACAAACAATGAGTTGTTGTGTTCTTGTTGTTTCACTGCCACTGTGAAATAATGAAGCAGAATGTCTTATTTGTCTTTTTTTTTTTTGCATTGCTCAGTCTGTCATTCTTGTGTATGAACATGTAGTTCTCAATGGTTAAACACCAAGTTACAATTAACTCTCCTACAGCAGACAGACAGACAGTTTGTTCATTTCTCCAGAAGAACCTCATGAACGCACTCAAGCTGTCATTTATCCTTCGGCTGCAGAATTTCAGAAAACTACATACATTCACACTGAGATTTTGTTTTTACATGATTGCGCAACAGTTGTCTGGTGGGTTGAGTAAAAGATGCAATTTTATGTAAACTCTAGAGACTGTTGCGTGAAAATGCCAGATCAGCAGTTTTTTAAATACTCCTGCCTGGAACCCACACCCGGGCACAAAACAGAAATCACACTTTCTGTCATATTCTGATGTTTGACGGGTACATTAAGATTGTATCTGCATGATTGTACAGTATGCGTCGTGCTGCTGCTTATTTTTATTATAAATGAAATAATTTCGTGTTGTCATGCACACTCGTAACACGACCGGCACTAGGACCTGGAAGTAATACGGTCGCATTTCAGGAAGCATAAAAGGAAACAAGATGGCGCTTCACATTGCTCAGTCACTGAGTTCGACCATGCCTTGTCTGACGCTTCGTACTCACCGATTTGGGTTGCTTCTTTGATTGAGTGTGTGTTGCTAGAACGCGGATTTATTTGTGTAGATCCTAGCTCTTCGTGTAAGAGAGTTCTTCGATAAATTGCGTGGTTATCCTGCCTACTCGCGCTGCTTCCACGTTTGGGTTTACCATCCACGCTACACGGGCTAACTGCTAATGCTTCTGTGCTTACCCTCCGATAGCTCGTGACAGAATGACTGAGCCAAAAGCAGTAAACCCAGCGGAGTTTGCTCACCTCTGTGATGTGGTTGACCAGCATGCCGAGCTGATCAATAAGCTCAGTGGAGAAGTCGTGTCTCTCCAAAAGGACCTCCAAGACGTCGCGGCTTTGCGTCGCGAGGTGGCGGAGCTACGGCAGGAGAACGCGACCCTCCGTGGGGTGGCTGCTCACTCGGTTGTTGCCATGCCCATCGCAGTGGCTGCGGCACCGCCACCCCACCCCCCTTCTGATGTTTTCATAGATCTACCGGATAAGTGGGATGGCACACATGGGAGGTGCAGTGTCTTTCTAATCCCATTGAATCTTGTGTTTGAGTTTAATTCCACCAAATACTCCACAGACGATTCTCGTTTCGTTGCTATCCGGGCAGGCAGCTGAGTGGGCCACGGCGGTCCTCAGATCAGATTCAGACACGGCCTACTCATACGGAGAGTTCACCCATCAACTGAAACTAACATTTGAACATCCTGCTGCTGAGGTGGAGGCCGACACCATATTATATCATCTGCGGCAGGGAGGGTCGTCCGTGAGTCGCTACACAGTGGACTTTCGTACTCTAGCTGTGCAGACCACCTGGGGAGACGCCGCCCTCCGGACGGCCTACTACGAGGGACTGGCCTCACGGATTAAAGATGAATTCGCCGGGCGAGAGATTCTCGCCACGCTGGAAGGACTGATTCAGCTCGCCCTTCGCATTGACCAGGGCCTGGTCTCTCGTCCGAGGCCAGCCCCTCCGGACCCTGCCACCCACTAGATCACCTTCATACCCTCACACCCCGGTTCCTGAGATTCATCCCTCCTTCACCACCACCGCCATGGCACCCGTCGGACCTCCACCTCCCGCCGTGGTTAACACCGGACCTGAGCAACCCATGCAACTAGGACGCGCCTCCTTGACCGCTGCAGAACGGGAACGACGCTTCAGAGAAGGGCTTTGCGCCTACTGTGGGTCAGCGGCGCACCACAGGGCCCTCTGTCCACTTCGCCTGGGAAACGCTCAGGCCCGGTGAGCAAACGGGGCAGTTCACCGAGCCCCATCCACCTCTCGGTCACGACATCCAATAATTCCCGTCTCACGGTCCAAGTACACCTCTGGTTTGGCCACAAACGGATCGGAAGTACTGTGTTCATCGATTCCGGTGCCGCAGGTAACTTTATTGACTCTTCATTTGCCAAAGAACTGGCAACCATCACCATCACAAGAGTGGAACTTGAGGTGTTATCCCAGCCCGTTCGTATCACATCTGTCGACGGTCGGCCCCTTTCCTCCAGCCCCATCACCACTCAGACTCAGCCGCTCACCCTTGTCATCGGCCAACATCACGAACGGATCCAGTTCCACCTCACCTCGATTTCATCGCCACCCATCATCCTCGGACACCCCTGGCTGCTCCAACATGACCACCTCATCTCCTGGACACAAAACCGGATCCTGCAGTGGAGGCCGACCTGCACCGAACTCTGCCTGCGGGACCCGGCTGGGACGTGTTCTAGGGAGTCCGAGGCACCCGATGTCGACACCAACGCCATCCCCGTCATCTACCGAGACCTGGCTGAAGTATTCTGCAAGAGACGAGCCACACACCTTCCTCCTCATCGCCCCTATGACCTGACAATTGAATTTCAGCCGGGCTCGGTCCCCCCCGCGGCCATCTTTACTCCCTCTCCGCTGTTGAGACGCAGGCGATGGAGAGAGATGTTTCTGACGCCCTTCGCCACGGCACCATCCCGCCTTCCTCCCCGCCTGCCAAAGCGGGGTTCTTCTTTGTGAAGAAGAAAGGGGGCGACTTACGTCCCTGTGACGATTATCGGGGGCTTAATAACATCACCATTAAGAACAGACACCCTTTGCCTCTTACCAACTCAGCCCTGGACGCCCTCTCTGGCGCCACCATTTTCACAAAGTTGGACCTCCGGAGCGCCTACAACTTGGTGCGCATCAGAGAGGGCGATGAGTGGAAGACGGCTTTCATCACCCCTACTGGACACTACGAGAGCTTGGTCATCCCATTCGGACTCTGCAACGCACCCGCCGCCTTCCAACAGTTCATCAATGATGTCCTTAGGGACATGCTAGGGCGGTGGGTGTTCGTTTACCTGGACGATATCCTTATTTATTCACGCACCGCCGAGGAACACACCCAGCATGTCAGAGCGGTCCTTAAGAGATTACTCGCCCACCAACTGTACTGTAAGTTGGAAAAATGCGCCTTTCACGAGCGCTCCACCACGTTCCTGGGTTTTGTCATCTCGCCCCAGGGTGTGGCCATGGACCCACAGAAACTGGAAGTTGTGCGTCACTGGCCCCTACCCAAGACCCTCAAGCAACTTCTTGGGTTTGCGAACTTCTATCGTCGCTTTATACGGGACTACAGTACAGTTGCCGCCCCTTTAACCGCTCTGACTCGACCCTCTTCTCATCACTTCAGCCTCAACCCTGCCGGCATCACCGCCTTTTATGATCTATGCCACCGGTTCACCAACGCCCCAATTCTACTGCACCCAGACGCAAGTAAACCATTTGTTGTGGAGGAGGACACTTCGGATGTGGGTGCCGGGGCTGTTCTCTCTCAACGAGGTCCAGACCAGAAGCTACATCCCTGTAGTTTCTTTTCCAAAAAATTTGACCCCACTTAGCAGCGATACGGGGTAGGGGACCGCGAGCTGCTGGCCATAAAGTGGGCTTTGGAGGAATGGAGGACACTGGCTCCAGGGCACCAGAGAGCCGTTCATCGTCTGGACCGACCATCAGAACCTGATCACCATCCGCAACTTAAAACAGCTCAACCCGAGACAGGCGAGGTGGGCACTATTTTCTATCATACCGCCCGGGGTCCAAGAACACCAAAGCTGATGCCCTCTCCCGACAACAAGAAGAGGACGTTCCCCGCACCTGTCATCACACCCACCAAGATCATTGCACCACTTCACTGGGAACTGGAAACGAGTGTTCGCCGTGCACAGGCGATGGAGACCGCCCCGGCAGGTGTGCCGCCTGGGCGACTCTACGTGCCGAACACCGTAAGGACCGAGGTGTTGCGATGGGGTCATTCCTCGCCATTATCCGGACACCCCGGCGCCAACCGCACCCTCCATTTCATCAGACGTGCCTTCTGGTGGCCATCTATGGCGAGTGACGTCAAGGAGTACGTCCAGGCGTGCCCAGTGTGCGCCAGGTCCAAGAATACCAACCAACCGACACCGGGGGAACTCCAACCTCTCCACCTTCCCCATCGGCCCTGGACGCACATTGCCGTCGACTTCATCACGGGCCTGCCGGCCTCCGAAGAGAAAAACACCATCTTAACCATCGTTGACCGGTTCTCCAAAGCCGTGCACCTGGTGGCCCTCATCAGCAAAAAAAACAGCAGAGCTGATTTTAGAACACGTAGTCCAACTGCATGGGTTCCCAAAAGACATCGTCTCGGACAGGGGGCCCCAGTTCACCGCCCGGTTCTGGAAGGCCTTCTGCCGTCTGATCAATTCCACCTGTAGTCTATCATCTGGTTATCATCCCCAGACTAACGGTCAGACGGAGCGGACCAACCAACAACTGGAGCGCTACCTGAGATGCTTTGTTGCCAATCGCCAGCGCTCCTGGGCCCGCTACCTCCTATGGGCTGAGCTATCTCACAATCTCCATGTCTCTTCAGCCACCAATCTCAGTCCATTTGAGGTATGCCACGGTTTACAACCTTCGATGTTCGATCATCAAGAACAGGAGGTTGAAGTGCCGTCAGCACAACAGTTGGTTTGCCGGTGTCGACGGCTGTGGAACCAAGCAAACACCGCCATCCAACAGGCCAACAACCGCTATGCCACTCAACATCGCCGTCGACACCCGCCGGGACGATTGTACAATGTAGGTGACAAAGTATGGCTTTCAACCAGAAACCTTCACCTTCACACGGAATCCAAAAAGCTATCACCCAGTTTCATCGGTCCATACCGCATCACCCTCCGTATCAATCCTGTCACCTACCGGCTCCAGCTGCCTGCGGCGCTCCGGATCCATCTGGTATTTCACACCTCCCAGCTCAAACCCTTCATCACTTCACCAATGGTTCACTGAGTTCGCCCATGCCTTGTCTGACGCTTCACCGACTATTCTGTGAGTACTCACCGATTTGGGTTGCTTCTTTGATTGAGTGTGTGTTGCTAGAATGCGGGTTTATTTGTGTAGATCCTAGCTCTTCGTGTAAGAGAGTTCTTCGATAAATTGCGTGGTTATCCTGCCTACTCGCGTTGATTCCACGTTCCGTGACATCCACGCTACACGGGCTAACTGCTAAGGCTTCTGTGCTTACCCTCCGATAGCTCGTGACACTTGTTTAAAATGCTCTTTGCTCCAAAAATGTTTGTATTAATTTTTATTATTGTGGAATGCAGAAAAAAATGCAAATGCACATCAGTTTCAGTAGCAGATAGTGTACTCAAGGGAAGTTTATATAGAATGTTTCAGAGTTTTATGCTTAGCAACAGGCCAGGTAAAGAAATTTACAAAGACGATGGGTAGGATACAGACGGATTTTTTGCCTTTTTGAGTTTAAAATACACAATGTCTACTACTGCACTAGCTAAAATTAATCCAAGAATAAATAGACCCTTGTCTGTCAACACATTCACCAGAATGAGCTGCAAATGCATCAATCCATTTGTCCTTGCCAAATTTAACAGAGTCTAAAATGCAAATGTAAAAAAATGCATATAACTCCAACACAAACGCACCCCATTAGCCACAAGCTAGACAGATATTACACTATAAATCACCTTAGATAACAAAATTCACATACGCATATAACTGCAAATACTCTTGTACAAACCAAAAGACACAAATTTACACCATGTTACCGATGGTGCACTTGCAGGATCACCCTTCAAATGAAAAATGCACACTTGTGTCTTTTTTGACCCTAAAACATTTTGGCTTGTTTATGATGGCCAATCACAGCGGATAGACATGTTGAGATCAAGGTAAAGCCAATGCACCCATGTCCAAACCAAAATCATTTAACATTTAAGTCCAGCATTACTCACTCATTCGCTCATCATCTACACCGCTCAATCCGGTATACAGGGTCACGGGGACCTGGAGCCTATCGCAGAAGACTTAGGGCACGAGGCAGGGTACACCCTGGACAGGGTGCCAGTCCATCACAGGGCACACACACACACACACACACACACACACACACACTCATTTACAAATACAGTTTAGGAACTCCAATAAGCCTAACCTACATGTCTTTGGACTGTGGGAGGAAACCAGAGTACCCGGAGGAAACCCACTAAGCATGGGGAGAACGTTCAAATTCCATGCACACAGAGACGGGAATGGAACCCAGACCTTGGAGGTTCCAGCATCAAAAATTAATCACAAATACTCCAAATATATATATTTTTTTCATATAAAACCAAAATCAAAATGAATTATTGATCTGTAAAAATTACAGTGGAGGTAGTAATAGCATAGTGTGTTGTAATATTCACATGGTTGGAGACTCAATGGAAGACTCAGTACTGTATGTTGTACAAAGCTCCATTATATTCTTACATTTGTTCTCTAAAGAAATTCAGTTGTTAGTTCTTATTTCATATCCTTTGGTCCAAAATGCTGGTTTTTCATACAGTTATGGAGACTGAGATTTAAAAATGATGACTCTGCATTTCTTTAACCATTCTTTCTTTATCTGAAAGTACATCTGACTCCTCATCTTGTTAAAGCTCTCTCTATGAAAAAATAGAGATTCTAGGAAAAAACGACCAGGTCTGGGGCAGAAATATCTTGGTAGCTGGCAGAGTTCATGATGCCATCAATCTTCACAAGAGCCTTTAAACCGCCACCCACAAAATATCAGTGATCCACTTCTATATTTTACAGAACGTATCAGGTGCTTTTGCTTGTATGCCCCCATTTTGCAACCATGATATATATATATATATATATATATATATATATATATATATATATATATATATATATAAACACACACAGTGCCTGCTGTAGTTACAATTATGGATGGTAAAATTCAGGCACTGTAGGTGCTCTTGGGAAAGGCTCATTTCCTTAAAATAATAATAATAATAGGTTCTTGTAGTGTTTTCAAAAATTGCAAAGATCAAAGTCTTACAGCTTTTCTGTACTTTTGGTTCCACTAGAGGCTGCTAATAAGAACCTACAGGTTTTATTCGGAATAGTTGACCTGCTGGCTATTGCCATTGGACAATATGGAAGACAATTTCTTAACACACGCAAAATGATTTATATGTAAAATACTCCTCCTTTAAACCATTTCATTCTATTTGAATCATTATGTTTTCTTCCATCAGTCTATCCCTCTGAGATTCTTGCTATCACTATATCTCCAGAATAAGGGGTGAATATTTATGCTTCGTGGTGTTTCCTTTGGATGCTCTAGTTTCTTCCCACAGTCCAAAGACATGCAAATTAGGCTACTCTGTTTCCAAATTGCCCATTGTGTGCAAGTGAGTGTGTGGGTGTGTGCATGCTTGTGCCACTCGATGCTGTCCAATGTACCTGACTTTGTGCCCCGTGTCCCCTTGGATAGGCTCCAGGCCTCCCGCAATACAGTACAGGATAAGAGATATGAGTGAGAATGTGAGAGTGATAAATATTGCACATTCTTTTAATTATTATTCAATTAGGTATACTGTATGTGTGACACCTGTCCCTGTCTCACACCCAGTGTTCTCAGCACAAACTGTGAATCCACCACAACCCTGCCCAAGATAAAATGGTTGCTAGATATACATGTAAATGCATGACTGACAAGCGATGTAAAAAATCTCATTATATGTGGAAGTGCAATTAATAAAGCTAAAGCAATCCACTGTCCATTTAACCAGGTTCTCTGTTTAACCATGTTGCAGCGGTTTTTGTCCACACAAATGAATGCACAGTTTTTTCCCTATTAAATAATAATACATAAATATGAATGTGTATTTTGGGGCTGTATATTGAGGGCCATCCTCAAGGTCTATTGTGCATTTCTTGAAGTAGGTCATGGTGGATTTTTTAGGAACATTTTGGATTATTGTCTTTTGTGGCTGTGCCTCCTTTTATAGCTTCAGTTTCATGACTATCTGTGTCACATTACCTTCAAGACATCGAGAATTTTCATTAAAATCATTCCTTCCATCAACATGTGGACTATTTCCTGTTTTACTTAAATTATACTGTAGATTCACCTCCTCGCTTAACAAAGTTGTCAAAGCATTAAACGCTGTTTCCCCAACTATACATTTGGTGTTTGTGATCAGAAATTTTGTTGCGATCATAATTTATGTAATCCTAAAGACTTGTGTACAAAATACTTCTGGCTTCTGGTGAGGTGCTATTTGGTATATATCACAGTGACGAGGTCACAGGTAAGGTCGTCTTGTGAGCATTCAATTTCATATTTCTGTAAGGCAACACTGCAGAATAGACAGGTGCTGTTTTTCCTTCCAAACAAAACAACAAACACACAGAACATTGGACACGCCTCACATCTAAGTCAGTAAGTAAGGTAGCATGTAAACCTCCAGAATCGTCTCTGGAACCATCCAAATGTTTTACTGCAGGTCTCTTCAAAGTCTTCTGTAAATGTCAATCAGTTTGATCAAAAGTCCTGTTTTGACTTGAGCACGCCCCGTTTTTTTTTTTTTTTTTTTAAGGCGGATGCAGAACCATGTAGTTGTCCAATCAGCAAATCACAAGGTAGTAGCACAATGTACAGAAAAAGTATCGAACCACATGAACGCAATCCAAGAGCTCCAGCCAATGTCAACCCCTGTGAACCCACCTGCAGCACAAAGACCAGCACTAAATTGGCCGGCTCGATACCCCAGAAAAGGCCTATTCCCCTGGGCTTCTACACATTCTCTGGAAATGGATGCTCTGCAGGAAACAAGACCCATTTGCGAGATCACATCTGAATGACCAGACTGGTCTGGGCTAGCCTGACAGCTCATCTGAGCACTCTGTACTGTACAACTATGGTAAGAAGGACAAACATTTCAGAGCGCACAACACCCAAAACTTAAGATTGATGGGTCACAATATCTGTTTCAGCTATTTCAGCTTGAACTTGGGGGATTTTCTTTTGCATTTCTGCGCAACCTACAGTATGGCCACTTGTAACTGAAAATGTCTGTAGCCATCCAGAGCTTGCCTTGACTTCCACTGTGCACCTTAATCACTTTGAACGGAATGGAAAAGAGTTGGAAATGCTTTGATGCCTTTTTATTGCCTTTTATACTTTGTAGGCATCAATTAGCTTCATTTTCAGCTCCCCAAACAGCCGCTTAGAGGATCCCATGGTTGTTGTAAGTAAGAGTTAGAGAATTAATTATGCTATGTACTGTTATACTTAATGGCCATTCTTGACCTGTCTAACGAAAACTATGAGTCAATTTTAAGCTGGACGAGTGTCCAAACTGGCTACCGTGCTCAACTTGACCATATGAATTTTCTCACTCACCACCTACACTGCTTTTTCCTGGATACAGGGTTGCGGGTGGTCCTGGAGCTTATCTCAGGTGACTTAAGGCATGAGGTGGGGTACACCTTGGACGAAGTGCCAATCCATCGCAGGGCTCACACACTTCCACTCACCCTAATATTACAGGCAGTCTGGGAATGCCAACTAGCCTAATCTGCATGTGTTTGGACTGCAGGAGGAAACCGGAGTGTCCGGAGGAAACCCACCAAGCACGGGGAGAGCATTCAAACTACATCCACACACACACCTGATGTGGGAATCGACCCGGACCCTAGAGGTGCAAGGCGTTAGTGGTGACCACTCCTTCCCCATTCAAAATATTTGCAGCCAAGTATCATGTTTGTTCTAGCACACTTTAAAAAAAAAACAAAAAAAACAAAAAGGAGCCAGTGTGTTTGTGTGTGTGTCTAATATATTCAATGTTCATTTTTCAGAGAAGAACAACTCTCCTCCATAAGGTGGCTCTTCTAAGATAAGTGGTTTCATAGTCCAGTATGCTGTGCGTTGTTAATAATGGGACTAAATGTTCTGGCAAAGATGAGATTCTCCTACTTAGAAGTGGCAATGAAGCCAAGTACATTCTGCTCTACATGCCAGTGCTGTTATCAACACGCCTTTCTGGTGTCTATTTATGACTAAGAGGATACACCACGCAACTACAGTCCTAAACACAATGCACATTGTAGAGAAATTACAGCACATTCACTTAGGTGATTAGTATTTCCTTCGTACCATAGACAGAAACATACTATATCACTTCTTAGAGGAAAGTGGTGACTTATTTGGAAGTCACTGTTTTAAATAGATGTAAATTAACAGAGCTATATTTAGCTGCTTAATTACTACCTTGCGTTCTGTCCGAAACAAAGGTCACTCAACTAGCTTGGCACTGCAGCCAGAATCAACTTAAATGTATTCCTTGCGTTCCAAACTCCCTCAAATGCTAGCCTCCACAAAGTGAAAGTTCCCCAATGGCGACTACAATTGGAAACACCTCAGTGATGCCTGCTAAGGATACTATAATTTGTCAGAACCACGATAAGTTTTATTGTTTTTGAATTTACAGAATGCCAGATAAGTCGTGTGTACTGTACTGTAGCAGCTGCATGTGAATCAGCAGCTGCATATGCAAAAGCTGACAAGCTGCTCAACACGTGGAGCAAAGAAAGTACCCTCCAGCAGTCTTAATTAGGCTTAAGACAAACGATTATGGAGTAAATACATGTGTGTAGGAATCCACACTCTTTGGGGGATTTCTGATTAGTTTCAGTGTGCCGCAGAGGCAACGCTAGGACTCACTCTGTTTGACCTGTACACGTCTAATAGAGAAGGTTTTCGAATTGAGCAATTTATTTATCAAAGATATTCATATTAAAAAAATTGTTTTAAAAAAAAAAACAGTTAATCTGCAAACATTCAAGAGCTACAGCAAATATCGGTGCATGAACAGTCAACCTTGAGGAAAGAAATCTTCTTTTATTTATGTAACCTCATCGGTGTTTTAATAAAATCGGTCTTTTATTTTGCCTGTTGTATACTCTGACACAACTATGACTATTGTTACAGACATGACATTGGGTTTACAGTGCCAACGCCTTGGACAAAGTGTTCACACCTTTTGAAGTTTTACACATTTTGTTGTTTCACGATCATTTTAGTTGGCAGCACAGTGTTGTAGCGGTTAGCACTGTCGACTTGCACCTCCAGGGTCCGGGTTTGTCTCTGTGTGCGTGGAGTTGGCATGTTCTCGTGCTTAGTGGGTTTCCTCCGGGTACTCCGGTTTCTTCCCACAGTCCAAGGACATGCAGAGTAGGCTAATTGCCTTTCGCAAATTCTCCGTCATGTTTGATTGAGTGTGTGTCACAATATCCAGGGTGTACACCGCCTTGTGCCCTAAGTCTCCTGGGGTAGGCTCTAGCCGTCTCCCAACCCCGAGATATCATGTCAAGACACAGATCTGGAGAAAGATATACCGTAAGAAACGTTCTGTAGCATTAAAAGTGTCCAAGAGCATTGTAGCCTTCAATATTCTCAAACGGAAGAGACATGGAACAACAAACAGTTTTCCCAGACAAACAGAGCAATCGGAATGAAGGCCCTTCATCAGAGATATAACCAAGAACCCTGAGTTCAGATGTGGAGATGGGAGAGACTCAAAGAAGGACAGTCATCACTGCAGCACGCCACCGATCAGCCCCTCTATGGTAGAGTGGCCAGACAGAAGCCATTCGTCACGAAAAGGCACATGACAGAGCACTGGAAGTTGGCCAAAAGAACCTGAGTGACTCTCAAAGCATGAGAAACTAATTCCTCAGGTTTGCTGACACAAAGATTGAACTATTTGGAATCAGGAAATAAGGCACCGTGTATCATCTTATGTTACGCAACTGGAAGACTAGTCAGAATAGAGGGGGAAATGGAGCCAGAAAAATACATCTTGTCCTGAGTGAAAACCTTCTACACAGTGCTCAGGCTGGCGTGGCAATTTACATTCCAACAAAACAATGAGTTAAAGCATACCACCAACAAAAACACAGAAAGTATACAGTAGGAGTGGCCCTGCCAGAGTCTGGACCTGAACCCAACAGAGCATTTCTGAAAATAGCTGTGCACTGATGCTGCCCATCCAACCTGGGTGAGTTTGAGCAATCCTGCCAAGAAGAACAAAAGAAACTTCCAAACCAAAACCACATCAAGCTTGCGGTGTCACACACAAGCAGGCTGTCATTTCTGCCAAAGATCCTCTGAGCAGGTCCTAAGCGATGCTGAGGGGAGAAAAGGATTTGAAACCATTTTAAGATGAGTGTGGCACAAAACAAAATGTTGAAAACGAACGGGTCGGAAAACTCCTCATGAGCATTGTATGTGACATAGACAAGAGTGATCGATCATAGGATGCATTTCAGTCCTTATGCAGAACGTGTGTAGCTTACAGAAGACCGGGGTAACACCTTTTGGAAATCACTTCTATTCCATTTATTTATTCATTTATTATACATAATAGTTTATAGGACAGATTCCCTCTGTCTCCTGTCAGTTGCAAGCTTACATGACATGAAAACTAATTCACTGCTAAAGCATTTTCTGGCCAGTGTGCATGGGACATGTAGAACTTCATTCTGGACTTTATGCTATACAAAACTTTTACACATTCAGTCTATTTGGACTTATTCCAGTGTTAAAATATGACCTGGAACAAGGAGATTGTTCATTTATTCTTGTATACCAGTTTCTCTTTAAATATGAAGCTTGGAATCAATATTTTCCTTTATTATTTCTATATTATTCCTTTATTAGCATGTTCTGTAATGTCTTTTCACTAAACGGTGCCGACCCATTGAACGATGCTCATTTTATTCAGACAAGAGCTTGTCGTCAAAATGCTGCCACATAACAGCCTTATTTATTGTAACTCTTTTGAATTTTATGTGACAATAATTTAATACAGAACAAAGAAAAGCATTACCTTTCCAATCCCTGATCAGCAATGAAAAGAGATTTATAGATCTATTACCACATCTATTAATGTTTTCTCCTCTATATTATCTTCATGAGAGTGATTAGGCCTGGTAAAATAAATAAATAAATAAATAAATAACATAACATATACAGTATATAAAACACACACACACACACACACACACTTAGAAACTCTAAAAAGCTCTATCTTTAAATCACTGCAACTCAAGAAGATAATTAGGCAGCACAGGCAGCGGTGACAGTAATCTGCAGTTCTTTGCATTTTGCTGCTCCCACAAGAATATTGTAACGATAGGCAGTGATTGTATAGAATCCAAATGAATCAAGTTGAAATAGAGAAACTTACAGATTTCCCGATTCACCAGCTGGTGCAGTGATTAAAACAAGTAGGTGTAGACTTATTTTACCAACTGGCCCTTTTCCAAAGACTAGTCTTTGACAAAAGTATATCTAATTGTTTTAAATATACATTTTTATTCTAATAAGTGATATTCTACTAATTACTAGGTTCTTGCTAAAAGTTTTTTTTTTTTAATCAGCAAATTTTTCAAAATAATACTTCAATGGCTTTGAGCTGTTGAAAGAACATATAAACTCAAACGTCAGCTCTCTGCCTTGTGTCTGGATCTTCTGCATTTTATTGGCTCAGAGATTTCCACATCCTCTGGAATACGAACGGCCCTGTGGCTACATACCAATAGCTTGTTTGAATGTTGTTCTCATTTAAGGCTGCAAAGGTAGCTATGTTTTCTTTTTAACAGAATGATTGAAAAAGTCATGTTGCATGACTCACGCTTATGCACCCTGTGTCTTAATCCCCTGGGAGTTCAAATTGGACAGTAACTTGCCACAGTTGGAATTAGAGTGCTTTTAGATAAAGATGTACAGGCCATAGTAACCAACTGCACTCCTCCACCAGTCTAGGTAAACCCTTCTTTTAATTAAAACTTCAAGCCCTTATTGACTGCCCTTCACGACTTGTAAATATATATCTTTGCCGACATAAGTGGATGCAGCACAAAGGGAGGAGGTGTATTGGGTAGTGAATTTATTTGCACTTTTTTGCAGGTTTTCTTTGAACCTTCATCCAACACTTACTTCCTCACTCATTTTTTTATACCAATTATCCTATACATGGTCACGGGAGGCCTGCAGCCTAGGTCTGGGGATTTTGGGGCACTAGGCGGGGTAAAGCGTGGATGAGGTGCCAATCCAACACCGGGCACAAGCACACACACACACACACACACACACACACACACACACACACACACCCACACACACACACACACACACACACACACACACTAGTTGACTATGGGCAATGTGGAAATGTCAATTAACCTAATCTGCATGTCTTTAGACTCTGGAAGGAAATCAGAGCACCTGGAGGAAACCCACCCAGCACAGGGAAACATCCAAACACCATGCACACACAGACCCTATGGAGGAGCCCTTGACCTTAGAGGTGCAAGGCCACAGTGCTTACCATGCCACTTTTAATCAACACATATGGGCTAATTAACTACTTTCTCAATGCCTCTGGAATTAATTTCTAGTACTTTTGCTCATGCAGTTATTTACAATGAAATATTTTTTTCCTAATACAGTGTACAAACCGAAAACTGTTTGCTCTTCCGGCAATAAAATTGCTCAAGCACTGATGACAGCTATAGCATATGTACATACAGCTCATTGTAGCAGAGCACTTTTAATCAACAAATATGGGCTAAATAACTATTTTGTTTGAATTAAAGAAAAATTAAGGTCCCTACAGTTTCTATTAGCACAATATAAAACTGCACTTGCTAGAATTTAAATGATGAAACTAGACTTAATTACAGCTATTGATCAAGGGACATGATTCTATTGTGCAACTGGAACATAATCCCTGCTAACAATGCATTTTTGACAACCGAAAAAAAAAAAAAAATTCAAGTGGGTAAATGTGTGCTGATTAAGAGGAGATTCAGTCCAAGGGAACACATAGGCTTTCAAAAGTAATAACATATAATTGTCCATTGATGACCACAATTCCAAATGCATGGCAGTCCCCTTATATTTGTACAGTATTTTCATTTATGTGTAACTGCTACCATAGTTACCTGGTATTTTGTGAACATGGGGGACCACAGAGGTAAATTTTTATTTTTTAACACAGTAAATAATTATTAGTTTAGTCTACATGAGTAATATATATTTTAAACCCGATCAAGTACAGCTGATGAAATATTATTTTCACAGCAAATGCACTATTCTGATGTTCAAAAGCAAATTTTCTCTTTGGAAGCGAGGCAGTTCCAGTCTGAGATCAGCATTCCTAAGCTGACACCCTGTTAAATATTGAAGAAAGATTTAGAAAAACAAATGCTGGATTTGTCAGGATAAAATATAATTTTCTCTTATTTCTAGTACACCAAAAAAAAAAAGGTTGCAAAATCTAAGATTTAATTATTGTTTTTTTCTGGTTTCTCATATGGTAACACTTCCTATAGCCCATGTTCAAACGAATATACAGTACTTACAAACAGTTCGTGTCTGTGATAAATGCTTCTCTATAACTTATATGTTAATAATTGGTTCTTTTGAAGTATTGGAAGTACATGACAGAGGGCACCTGCGCAAAAGCTGATAGCAAACAAATCATCATGCTTGAGTGTATGTTTGTCCCCCTCCTGGTTCGGGACCCGGCCAGTAAGTGGATCGAGGTGGACTGATCATATATATATATATCTTCCGCGGTGAAATAGCGAATAAATTTCTTCATCCGTAGTCTGATACTGAGTGCGGCTTGTGCCACCACTTTGGGCCGGACACGCACTCATCAATGTGTTGACCATCTCTTCATTTCTCACAATTGCAGCAACCAAGTTTCTCGCCGACTCACTCATCCTTTCTATAGATGGCGCTGTGTTTCGATGACGTCATGTTTCATTCAATATATTCAGACTTTTCATTCAATATGTTCAGACTTCTCATTCAATATATCAGTTTTCAATATATTTGAAAGTTTATATATATATATATATATATATATATATATATATATATATTTTTTTTTTTTTTTACATTAGAACAAAGTGCTGTCAATTGATTAAAAGTTTTTAATCTAGTTATTCACAGTCGTAGTCTGATCCACTGCTCCCAAAGCTTACATTTGTTGTACAAGTTGACTCAGACTTACAAACAAGTTCTCTTCCGGGAGCACGTTCATAAGTCCGATTTGTTCCTAAATCCAGCAAAGTGAGTCTGATACACCTTTGGCATGAATATATAAGGTAAAGCAGACCAATCCACTTGACTAAACCTGTCCCCTTTCCCCACACTGCCATCATGTGGCCAAAAAAAACATAATTGCGCCTAAGAAAATGATAATATACTGGATGATAAAAAATAATGATAAAAACGCAAGGGGAATTCCGGGTGCCCCTTTTATCTCAGAGCTGTTTTCCACTGTAGTGTGTTGGACTATGAACTCTGATTTGTTCATTTATACACTGAAAATATTGTATATAATTGTAAATATTGGGCCGGCACATTGGTATAGTGGTTAGCACTGTCTAACACTGCCTTGCACCTCCAGGGTCCAGGTTTGATTCCCGGCCAGGCTCAATTCCCATCTCTGCGTGCGTGGAGTTTGCATGTCCTCCCCGTGCTTGGTGGGTTTCCTCTGGATACGCCGGTTTCCTCCCACAGTCCAAAGACATGCAGATTAGGCTAACTGGCGTTCCCAAATTGCACATTGTGTGTGTGTGTGTGTGTGTGTGTGTGTGTGTGTGTGTGTGTGTGTGTGTGTGTGACTCTGAATACAGGATAAAGTGGTATAGAAGATGAGTGAGTGAGTGTCTGGTATCTGGTAGTGGTATCTAGTGCACTGCAATGTCTATTTTTTTATACAATAAACATACTGTAAGCTACTTCCCTGATTGAAAAAGTAGAACCATGGTACATTTGTATCAGCGGAAATTAGTAACTCAAATGTTCGTAAGTTGGGGACTACCTGTATTCTTGTAATAATAGGTTCTCTAAATTTTCATCAAGAAGCTTTTTATAATGAAACTTGTCATTCAGCACACCTGGTCACATTCCATACAAACTCAAACTTAAATAATTCTTTCGATTGTGTAAAGCTGCTTTGCGACAATGACAATTGTTAAAAGCGGCTATACAACTAAAATTGAACTGCATTGAATTGGTGATGTTTCCTCAGTCATCTTATAATTCGCGCTAAACGAGCCATTATCACATACAGTCGGGTAACCGTGCTGCAATCTTGGGAAGCCATTAGGGTCAAACTTGATGATATAATTATAATGCGTTCCAATTTCTAAAATAATCACATGCGTTAACATGTTAATATTGACAGCCCTGCTTGTTTGCTGTCCCGGCAATGAAATTGCTCAAGCACTGATGATACGGCTATAGCATAAAGCACACTGTGGCAGGACAGAAAATGGGTTTTACTTTTATTTTGTCCAGGCTAAAATATTAGCAGAAACGACATCAGACACCATGTATGCACAGCATGCAATTTTGTTCCGTTTCATTGTGTGTGGCACTACTTCCTGACCCTCATCCTAGAGTAAACCATCTGATTCTAACACACACACACACACACACACACACACACACACACACAATTTAGGAATGGCTGTTAGTTAGCTAATTGACTGAATCTGGAGTGCAAGTGCAAAGACAGCAAGGGGCAAGTGCCTTGATCACATGATGACCGAAAAATTGGAAAGCCAAAACATAAAAACTGCATTTTAAAATTGGCTGTGCTTGTGTTCTCTACTTCTGAGTGGTGTGAGTGAGAAGGTATTATTGTATACAGAGGACCTGACAGCTTTAAATCCTGCCATATCACTCAGGTTTGGTGGAATTGATTTCACAAAAAGAAAATATCAGTCTGGCATCTGATACATGTCATTCTCTATATATCTATATCACCTGCCACAGCAACTAGCGCTCAATAACCAGCCTCGCCAGCACGCACCTACACTCAACATTTTATTGTTTTAAAATGCCTGGCATTTTTACAGATTCAGGTTGTGCTTTTGTAACAAAGTTAAGGCTTTTGTATTTAGTTTCCCTGTTGTTAATACGCATGGTCCTATGCTTCCTCGAAGCAGGAGGGCTTTAATGTGCTGCTGGGTAAAATGAGGTTGTTCTTTTTGCAACTGAAGATGTTAGCCAGATGTTGAAGTTCACTTTCCAGACAATTAACTTCCTAGTTTTCCAACATGCACAACCTGCCTACAAAGAAACATGGCAGCATTTCCCACTTATCCAGGAGCAGTGGTGTAAAAAAAAAAAAAGAAGAAGAAGAAGAAAAAAAAAGACATTATTCCTATACACTAGTTGACCTTCACTTATCACAGTGGATTTACATATTTTACATAATAATGTGTACATGCCATATGGTATTAAATATTTATGATGATAAATAAAATTATAACAAGGAGACATGTAAGTTTGCAAACTTCATTTGAATGAATATTTTTGCATCAAGATTTATATTTAGCCTATATATTGCAAAAAATCTGTTCTGGTATTTACTGTAGTTGGTTAACTTAAGAAACTGCCTGGTAACATCTTGTACATTTGACCCCTTTTCACATTCAAAATGCATTCATATATTGTTTTATTACTACCACCACCATCGTTAGAACTACTTATACTACTCCCGAGGTTTAATCAAATTTTTTGCTGATTTGTTATCTTCAGGCTTTTGGTAATCACTGAGCTATTTGGAGTGGGATTCTTGTTATTACTGTGTATCTCTCACTCACTCATCATCTATACCGCTTTATCCTGTATACAGGGTCGCGGGGGGCCTGGAGCCTATCCCAGGAGACTTGGGGCACGAGACGAAGTACACCCTGGATGGGGTGCCAATCCATCGCAGGTAAAATGCACACACACTCAGACGCTAATTTTCACACTACAGGCAATTTGGAAACGGCAATTCCTCTAATCTGTATGTCTTTGGACTGTGGGAGGAAACCGGAGTACCCAGAGGAAACCCAGCAAGCATGGGAAGAACATGCAAACTCCATGCACACAGACCTAGAGGCAGGAATCGAACAAGCAAGTCGGCAGTGCTAACCACTAAGCCACTGTGCTGCCCTATTACTGTGTCTATATATCATACAAATACAGTGGAACCTCGGATTGCGAGTAACGTGGTTAACCGCGAGAGTTCTGCAAACCGAGATTTTTAATAAATTTTTAATCGCAAAACGAGCAAGTATTAGTTTACGAGCGCCGAGTATCATGTATCACGCATGCGACTCTTATTTTGACACCGAGCGTCACCCTCTCACCTTGGTCCTCAGAGTTGCGTCAGGTAGCGCGTGCGGCATAAAACCTATGCCAAAAATCATCCAGTATGCAGATCAGATGATCAGCTGTGTGATCCCTTGTGGGAGCAGCCAAAACAACATAAAATACCATCAACCATTAATAAATATTCATAGCATTTAGTATTAGTAATACAGCATTAATAGCTCATCTCCTATACAAATCCAAATACTGGCACTCTACAGATAAAACTGAGTAGCCCCATTTATTTATTTAAAAATGGACAGGGATAACTATATTTAACGCATAAATTTAAATAGCCTTAGGTATATTTAGTGAGATTTTGTGCTTGAAATAAATTTTCAATTTCAATGACTATGTTAATGCATAATTACCTGAAGAGTTGTCCTTACATGCATGTTCTACATGAAGTTAGTCACTGAGCCCATGGTGGGTTTTAAGATTCAGGTCATTCCAATCACTCTCAGTAGCCCCGGAGTGGAATAGCTTGTCAGAGAGATGATTCCTTTCGCACAGTGTTGTTTAGCTGGGAATTTAAGCAATGTCAGATGGTCTAAGACCTTTCAAAGCTCCTTAAAATTCCCTTGCAGTGCCACAGGCTGATCGCCTCCATGCCATGCCGCATTGATGCAGTAATTCGTGCTAAAGGAGCCTGAATAAGTATTGAGTGCATAAATGAACATAACCTCCAGATGTTACGGGCATTTCTGTATTGGAAATCCTTTTTGTTTATTGATATTACAAAATATTTTGAGATTTCATGCGCCCATTAACTCATTCATTAACCCATAAGGTTAATTTTATGGGTTTGACCCCCTTTTGCCTTCAGAACTGCCTTAATTCTACGTGGCATTGGTTCAACAAGGTGCTGAAAGCATTCTTTCGAAACGTTGGCCCATATTGATAGGATAGCATCTTGCAGTTGATGGAGGTTTGTGGGATGCACATCCAGGGCACGAAGCTCCAGTTCCACCACATCCCAAAGATGCTCTATTGGGTTGAGATCTGATGACTGTGGGGGCCATTTTAGTACCGTGAACTCATTGTCATGTTCAAGAAACCAATTTGAAATGATTCAAGCTTTGTGACATGGCGCATTATCCTGCTGGAAGTAGCCATCAGAGGATGGGTACATGGTGGTCACAAAGGGATGGACATGGTCAGAAACAATGCTCAGGTAGGCCGTGGTATTTAAACGATGCCCAATTGGCACTAAGGGGCCTAAAGTGTGCCAAGAAAAAATTCCCCACACCATTACATCACCACCACCATCAGCCTGGACAGTGGTAACAAGGCATGATGGATCCATGTTCTCATTCTGTTTACGCCGCATTCTGACTCTACCATTTGAATGTCTCAACAGAAATCGAGACTCATCAGACCAGGCAACATTTTTCCAGTCTTCAACTGTCCAATTTTGGTGAGCTCGTGCAAATTGTAGCCTCTTTTTCCTATTTGTAGTGGAGATGAGTGGTACCCGGTGGGGTCTTCTGCTGTTGTAGCCCATCCGCCTCAAGGTTGTGGCTTCACAAATGCTTTGCTGCATACCTCGGCTGTAACGAGTTGTTATTTCAGACAAAGTTCCTGTTCTATCAGCTTGAATCAGTCGGCCCATTCTCCTCTGACCTCTAGCATCAACAAGGCATTTTCTCCCACAGGACTGCCGCATACTGGATGTTTTTCCCTTTTCACACCATTCTTTGTAAACCCTAGAAATGGTTCTGCGTGAAAATCCCAGTAACTGAGCAGATTGTGAAATACTCAGACCGGCCCGTCTGGCACCAACGACCATGCCACGCTCAAAATTGCTTAAATCACTTTTCTTTCCCATTCTGACATTGCAAACTCAGTTTGGAGTTCAGGAGTCTTGACCAGGACCACACCCCTAAATGCATTGAAGCAACTGCCATGTGATTGGTTGATTGCATAATTGCATTAATGAGAAATTGAACAGGTATTACTAATAATCCTTTAGGTGAGTGTATATGAGTTTCACTTTTTGAGAATTTTTTTTAAACAATATTATTATTACTGTTGTTGGTGGTGGTATTATGATTATGATTATTATTATTATTATTATTATTATTATTATTATTAGTGTTTATTTTTCCTATCAATATGCACTCAGGTGTCAGATGACAGCCATGTAATGATCATATCTTTTTGAAAAATGGTTCAGCTTTTACCCATTGAGAGTTTCAGATTTTACCCTAATTATCAATTTTGTGCTCCCAGCTGTTGTGGGCATTGCTATAGTACATACAAAATATGTTACACACATGCTTTAAATGTTATGGGTGATCAACTTACGCACATAAGAATTAAGAAAATCTGGCTTTCTGAAACTTTTTAAATCCAGCAAATCAGTTTGGCTTACACAAACATTTACACAAAACATTACTAAAAGATTCATAAATTACTCCTAATTTGCACAACTGAAATATCCAAAATATGCAAGAAAAAAAAATAGACAGAGGTCAATTCCACCAGCAAAAAAGAAACCCAATGCCCAAGGGAAATACAAAAACAAGAGTTGAGAGAACAGTCCAGAAAACACAATGACAAAGCTTGGTCTTAATGAGACACTGGCAAGTCTTCACAATAATTGTGAGAATGTGAATCTTTAAATAGAGCAAGTGCGATAAGCGGCAGGAATGTGTGATTAATTGGAACCAGACTGGAATTCTGTAAAGGGAGACCTCTGTGAGACCCGAGGAACATTGCTGCGAAATTTCATTGCAACCATCAAGAACCTTGTAGTTTATTTATTCTGTATATATTAAATAATGTCATCTTTATTACACACTATTAAAAAGCAAACAATGTTCATTTAATATTAAAGTGATTCACTATTCATTATATTCTGAAGCATAAAATAAACAACAAAATTCTGCTACAATAAGGAACAAAAACCTGAAGGATCAGATCGAGCAGTCCCATGAAACTTATTTCAGCCTGTGATGTGTTTTCAAACACCAATAACATTCACAATTGAAATTGTGCAAAGTGATAAATCATGGCAAAAACTGAAAAAGTGTGAAATTGACAAATATTAATATTCACAGATGTTATCACAGAGAGTGATAAATCATATCTGATACTGTAAAAGACTGAACCTGACAACAGCAACAGTAACACATTTATCACATCCAGTAAATCTCAGGCTTACATCCGTCAACAGGTAGAACCGATCTAATAATCTAAACCCCGATCACTGATTCAATTTCTTCCGATTCTTCTTATTTTTGTCACCAGATGAAACTGCTATGTGGCTACATTTAGTGAGCTGCAAATGGTTAATACCTTCCCAGGTGTTTTATAGCAGCAGAACTAAACAACAGAGATAGGGCTATTTCATACGGTAATAACACAGTTACACCAAATTCTGACATTTTTAATGCCCCACTAAGGTCACCTAACCATAAATATCCTTTTATATGCTCTTCTGAAGTGGTACTGTGGTGTGGTGGTGGGCACTGTAGCCTCACACCTCCAGGATCAGGGTTCAATTTCCCCTGCAGGTCTGTGTGTGTGGAGTTTCTCCCCGTGCTTGGCGGGTTTCCTCCGGGTGCTCCAGTTTACTCCCACATCCCTAATAGCCAGTATTGTGTGTGTGTGTGTGCGCTTGTGTACGTGTGTGTATGTGTGTTGGCACTCTACCCAGGGTGTAACCAGGCTCGTGCCCTAAGCCTCCTGGGATAAGCTCCAGGGCCTTGTGTCTCTGTACAGGATAAGCTGTATATAAGATGAACAAATAAATGAATTATGCTTTTCTTAGGATAATTAACTGGAACAGAAAAATCTGGTTTATTTTCAATTTCATTACATTCAGATCCAAGAGAAATGGAAATACTGTATATTAACTGGCCTAACTGGTTGCTGACATACGGCCTGAAATACAGTAAATCGAGTCCACTGTTTTAGTATGATATCACCTCATTTTAAGAAATAATTTATCCACACATGTCCATACAACAATCTGTAGTGAGCTTTCCTTTAAAATATCATTCAGTAAATCATATCATTTTATTTTACAATGAACTGGACTGGATGCATGCTAGAAATCTGACTAAGGCTCTTGTGAACAAACTTTACAATTTCTTTTATATAGGCTATTTTAAACAATATTATTAAATTTTTTTCTAACCAAGTATGTTGCCGGACCAATAATAATATTTGACACCTTAATTTAAATACCAATTAATCATATGACCCTACATTGACCCTAATGGCTTCCCATAATCGCAGCACGGTTACCCAGCTGTTTGATAATGGAACGTTTAACACAAATATTATGGTGACGTATGGTGTGCTGAACGGCAAGTTTCATTATAAATAAGCTTCTAGATGGAAGATTGGATAAAACCAAAGTTGTGTGATCAAGCTACCTTCATTGGGAACTTTTACAAGAATACATTAAATGTAAGACACTGAAAAAGGCTGTGAAAACGCAGCAGTTGGCAGAAGCTACTTTTATTGCCTTATACTGGATATCAGTAAATATCCATAACTACCTGTTTGTAACAGCACATCTAATCGATGACAAATGGCAACTGCACCCATTCACGCTGGGTGTGTTAAAATCAGAAGAAAGACATTTTGCCAAACGAATGTGCTAGGCAATTGCGCTAGCCAAGTTGAAAAAGAGATAACAGACATGGGCAATGAGACCATTCGTTAAATGTTAATGTTTATAATGCAAGTAAATCTGTGTGTACAAGAGAATCTAAGTCTATGGCTGTGATTAACTAGATCATTTTATTTTAATTGTTTGACAGCACTACTTGGATACACCATGAATTTGCCTGCCATTCTTTTAAGAAATTTATGCAACAACGTTTACTTCTACCCAGATTTGCATACATTTCTTGGGTAAGATCTAGTATTGATAGCAGGAGAGACAAACCTCACTACAAAGTCTTCTCCAGCACATCCCGAAGACCTTCAGTGGGGTTAAAGTCAGGGCTCTGTGGCGAATTCATGTGTGAAAATAATGTCATGCTCCCATAACCACCTTTTCACAGTTTGAGCCCGATTAACTTTGTTGTCCTGGAGTATGTTCGAGGAAGAAAAATCCATTGATCCATAGCCTGCTCATTCAGTACATTCAGATCATCAGCTGACTTATTTATTTGTCACATACTGTAACGTTGCTGAGGCTAGACCTGACCAACTGAAACAATCCCAGACCATAACACTGCTTCCGGAGGCTTGCACACAGCTGTTCAGCCCCAATCCTGTGAGTCTGTCACACTGTAAGTGCTAAACGTTCTTACTTTTCCTACTTAACATAACTAGTGTTGATTCATAATGATGCAACTTTACCAAGCATTTAATTGATGTCCGATCACAGTAATTTGTGAAACCATGTTTCTTCTGTAAAGTTGAATATTCATCACTATTCTTTCAGGTTTTAATAATGTGTTATTTGTGCAATTATAGCAATTTCAGCAATCTCCTTAGATAATTTGACTCTTGTGAGCCTTTTCCACAACTATGGGATACATCTTCTTATACTGTATGGTTGTTTTAGAAAAGAAAAACTCCACACTGCTTCAGATAAGGTTATAAAAAAATGATACACTGTAACTAACACATCACAAGCTCTTAAGTATTTTATGTAAATCCATTCAAATTGTATTTATATTTTTTTTTATTATTTAATTAGATAGATAGATAGATAGATAGATAGATAGATAGATAGATAGATAGATAGATGTGTGTTTTACTTTGGCTGTAAAAAGGCATTGGCCCAATCAGACATGTTGTTGATATTTCTTAGATAGCTTCCCTCAGATCTTTTCCTCTACAACTTCAAAAACCTAGTGGGAATAAGCAAGTAATAATATAAAAACACTTATTCAATTAATAAGATTCAATCCGTGTGTAGTATCAGCTAGCTCAGCATAAACCACACTGTAAACCCGAAAAAGTTGGCACACTCAAAAAAATTGAGGTAATCAGTTACAACAAATTTTTTTCATTAATGATGTTTCCAATTTTAAGTAAACAGGACTATCAGTTTTTGAGTTTGTTGTACTCATTCATATTAATCATTATTTACTTGCATTACTGAGTAGCCTAACTCATACTATAATAAAAAAATTTATTGTTGTTGGTCTTTCGCCTGCTCCTGGCAATGGGTCGCCACAGCGGTTTGTCACAAGTTTGCCAGATGTCGTTCTGAACACAACCCTCCCATTATTATCCGGGCTTGGGACAGGCACTTCATCCAGTGGCTGGGAAGCGAACCTGGCCCTTTCGCATGGCAGGTGAAACACTTACCACTGAGCCACCAGTGCCCTGGTACTTTAGGGTGCCCAGATTTGTAAAGATTATGTGAAGACAGACCAAGCCACTGTCTTGATTAAAACAATTCAATGTGGGCAGTTTACATGTGCATTGATTATGTCAGACACAAAATCACTAGTCCGAAAGATTTTAAGTTGGTGGAACTTTAAGGAGACGGTTACTGTAGCTTAAAATATCAAATTTGTTCACCTAACTGGAAAAGTGTCATTTCTACACACTCATAAATACCAAAAAGTTACTTATCTTAGTTATACTTAGTTACTTAAATTACTTAAAGTAAATACTTATCAAGGTCTATTAATTAGAACTAATTGTAATTATTTAAGTTAACAGAACTCAATATGTTTAATTACTTTGAGCAACAGGGTTTACCGTGCAATATAAAGCCATCATCTGTCCATTAACAAGATACCACACCGGACACTGTTCCTTTCTAACATTGTATATCCATCTGACATTCATGGTTTTTGTTTAATCTGAACATGTAATTTAATCACGATAGATTTGAAGCCCAGGATCATCTGAATATTTTACCAACCTGCAGATAGTGACTGCCACGTAGCGAAGACTTTAGATCCTGATGGACTGACTTGTCCAGGTTGAGGGAGGACTTTCTGTATGCTTCTTTGGCCTGGCTGACAGTGAGTGTGGACCAGGAACTCCTTTTCATAAACTTTCCTTCTGGTGGCATGGCAAGGCTCTCACAGGCTGAGCACTTTACATCATTGCTGCTCTTGGAGGTTTTGAGCGAGTGGTCACCAAAGTGAGGGCGTACAGATTCAGAAATACAATGGCCTGCGTGATGTCGGCTCATTCCCCCAGGAGTGCGGAAAGTGCCATCGCTGTCCAGGTTATCGTCAGAGCTCCACCAACTGCCTGAGCGATGCTTGCGTTCCTTGCTCTTGCTGCGTTTGATCCCATGTTTGGATGGGTGGTGGCCACTGTGGTGGTGGTGGTGGTGATGGACCCCACCCTCCCCTTTAGCACCATTCATCTTGGATGAGCCCTCCAAGGAGTGGGATTTGGTGAAGAGTTTCTGGACAGAGTGCACCAGGTGGCGAATTCGCCCAGGACTCTCACTGCGCTGCTCGGAAGCGGAAGTGCGTTGGTACTGTAACGTGTGGAAACCATCGCGGTGCACTGGAAGCTGCTTCTCAAATTGATCCAGAAGGTTGGCAGGGATACGATTGCTCTTGCTAACAGCATGATGGGAGGCAAATGATGAGGCAGCAGCAGCAGAAGTGGCTGACGTGGTGATGGTAGCACAGTCGTCTCGGGAGGCTGAGTCATAGTACTGGGAACCATAGTGCATTCTGGGAAATGTGCTGCTGGAGATGTGGTCAGCACTACCAGTAGGTTGCAACACTGTTGGTGAAAGCATCATGCAATCGGAGTGGATGGAGCTACGAGGTGAGTAGCGCTGGTGGTGCTGGTAGTCCATGGCACAGCTGTCTGTTGGGCTGAGCAGGTACGTGTGACGGAGGTCAGACGAGTGAACGCCATGAATGTCATGAGGTCGATCAAACTCCACCAGGCCACACGGAGAGTGAGGCATGGGGAGTTGATGATGCTGGCCACGGCTGCCCGACAAGCCCTTCATGTTCCCAGTTCGAGGCAGTTTTCTGTCCTCATTGAAGTGTTGGGAAGGTGACCAAGGGGTAGATGGGGGGTCTGTAAAGCAGACGAAGAAAAAGTGAGTAGAGTGGAGGAGAAAGTCTGCGGAACTTACATTAATTTTTAAGCACGAATCTTTAATAAGATAATGATTAGCCTGTTCTAAACAGGGCTGCTCATTCCACAGAGAGTCGTCGTTCTTTGAGCCTAAAAAGCTTCTTAAAGTTAATATACAGTATAAGCTTATCTTATATGTAAGATAAAGCTCAAAATGGAAAAGAAATAAGGTCGTTTCATGCTTGGACATTTTCTTAATATGTTTAAGGAATAGGACATATGTTTAGAGGATGGGACAGTCATTAAAATAATTGGTTTACTTCAGGAGCTGAACCTAATCTCTGTAATATAACTACGGGTGCCGGTTAAAACTTTATTTTACACTTTAGTCAATCACCCATCTATAGGCTGTCATAAAGCAGAAAGAAGAAAACATGAAGAACAGTTGATTTCCTATAAAATAATGTATTTGCTAAACATCAATAGAATCATTTCATAGGTTGGTTAATGATGAGTCCATATTTCTAATACAAATCTATTAAAACAAACTGTACATTTACTTTATTACATAGGAAAAGGAAAGCAGATCTTTAAGTTTAAACATACTGTAGGCATGTCAATTTTCTATTGTATTCAGGCATAGTGTTGCATTCCTTCATTTCACTGTACACCAGCATCTCTGCACAAGAACACTGGAATTCCACACTTCATACTGAACAGTGCTGCGATCGTAGCTTCTGCGCTTTTGCATGTGTACTATCGATGTGGGAAATATGAAATATTTACTATTGTCTATTTAGAGACTCCAGTGGTGCTTCATGTTCTATAGCCAATCGGCCAAGTATTGCCTAATTAATTATCTCCCACCATGTTTTTTTGTCAGGTTCATTCACATGCCTTCATGATTTACATAAGCCGCCTTTTTCTTTTGTATGACGAACTGGACAGCTGCAGAGTATTTCATCACACAAAACATCACACATTTGGTCGAAAATGGACTAATATTTTTGTAATATGCTATAAAAGGGAATGAATTATTAATATTTAAAAAAGTGTATGCATATTTGTTTTAAAAAGCCCCTTTAAAGGTTAATCACCTTGTATTACTACAGTACATGCCCATACACCCGGTAGCACTGTATACTCAGTAGTTTACTGCGCATTTAGTGGCTCTATAGGGTCCAATAAACTAAGGCCAGTCTATAAAACAGATTCAGATTGTGCTGTTAATTACATGCACCTTGCATTTTTTTTTTATCGTAACGTACAGTTCTATGTATTTATAGCATTTCATAATCTAATTCATTTAATTGTTAAGTCATTTGTAAGTGTGACTCATTGCCCTCCAACATAGTGGCCACACACACTACGCTGCATACAGAAGCTATTGTGGTCTATTCTAATTCACACAGTTATCGTTTGCAGGTTGACCCTGTTCTTGTTGTTCTATCATTAGTGTGTAAATTGTTTTTATTTATACTATTCTGTGAATGTTTTATATTTTGTACAGTGTGTTATTTTTATTTGATGAGTTCTTGCACTGCATCACTGCATTATCTGCGTTCATTCAAGGTTTATCCCTTGATCGAGTGAAGAACCACATTTGGTGACTCATAAGTGCCATTTTTTGTATTTTTGCATGTTTATGTTTAAATAAAAGTAACTTTAAATGCATCTGTGTTTTTATTTTTTATGCATAGGGCAAGGTAAGGAACCATTACTTCACTGACTATGATTTGCAACAAATAATGACAGCAGTATGATAAAAAAGCACAAAAGTAAAAAAAAAAAAAAAAAGGCTAAGTGTTAAGGCTTAAATCATTGCAAGTATGGGAAAAAAGAAAAAGCCTAACTTGACTACGGGCTTACAAGTTTCTATATAATGTGTTTTTAAAAGAGGTTTGACAAAAATAATCTAAATAATCTAAAATGCATTTTTTTTTTCTTTAAACAAATTCTCATTGATTTAAAGACAAACATGAACAAAAAGAGGTCTGTGCATGCTCTGTTGTACAAAGTTCAGTGATGAAATCAAAGCAAAATTATGGTATGTTTCGATGTGTACTGTATGTGGAGGAAAAATGCCGTTTTATGTTCCTGCTCACCAGAAAGCCCTCAAACAGGTGCAAAAAAATTCCACAAGGTTCAGAAAGAGCAAAGCTACAGTAGGTAGGATGTTAGTTTAATGACAAAAGATCTAAACATGAATATTATTTTTATGCACTAATAAATGAATTTGGTACATATTTGTGTATAATATTCTTTGAATATGGCACAGTAAGCATGTAAAGTAGACATGAAGTGTATCGTGGTAGTGACTACCACACTGATACACAGCTAGCCAACTGTGAATTTACTAAATTAAAATAAATATATTTTTTATACTTTTTTTTATTGAATTTTTTCAGCTGAATGTGCTGTTATGATATATCAGTACTAAAAGCAATTGGAAAAGAAGGTTCTACATCAGTGCAAAGAAAAACTGAAATTTGATCGGGGCCTTGGAGGTCTTGTATAGAAATCTCAACAAAGAATATTATTGTGGCTCACATGGAGCCGTGATGGAAGTGGGGTGAAGGGTTCTTGGGGTCTTAGGCTTCCTGTCCCCCTCACTGTCACCCTGGCTGTCCCCTGCTATACCCACGACCAGTAGCCTCAGTACGGTATTTACTATAACATTATGCAACCTGATACAAAAGATAGATAGAATGCAAATAATTGGTATACTGTATACATAACATAAGATTACATATTTATCGATTTTTCTGTTTGCTTTATTGCTTGTTTGCTTCTTAATGAGCACTTTTGAAATAATAAATAAGTATTAATAATATAATTCTTGATGAGCATTTGGGGCACATAAGTGATGACATAATATTTGGTGAGATGGTAATTTGCTCGTTGGTAATTTTCAATGCTAAGAAATTCTACTTATTTCAAGTATTATTCTGTGAGTGGCTAAAGATTATTAGGCTTTCATATGATTATTATTATTAGATAAAAGCAACAATTTAATTCTCTCTTATGTTTTTCTACAGTGAATAAATAAAAACTGTATGTGTTACAGGTTTAAAATTTCCCACTAGGATCCATAGTGTGTCAAAAGCTCTGCAAAAATAATAATTATTATGATAAGTGAGCGTTTACGATGAGCATCTACTGTATATAATAAATATCTAAAAATAAAAATTGCACAGGTTCAGAAATGAATTGAACCTTACTGTTCTTCTACATACATCTAAAAAAAAAAAAAAGGTTTAAAGTGTTTAACTGATTTGCTTCTCAAATAAGTCACCAAAATTCCTTTTCACAGAATATCCAGATCTGTTGCAGTATATTAAAGAACCAAAGACAGCCTACACCGTTGTCATGGTAACCAGTGAAGAAAACACCAGCAACATTTAAAAGAGATTTTCGAGGTTGCAAAAGAAAGAGTGTAAGAGCGACAGAGAGAGAAAGGCAGGCTGGGGAATCCTTCCTCGGGTAGTGAAGGGCATCCTTTTTATGTTGTGATGGTGCTAAATGCACCTATAACTTGTGTTGGATTAAAATCACCCAAAAAATCTACTAATTATTCTTTCTTACAAATAAGCAGGATACAGTGGTCAAGAACGTATTTGCTGTGCCCTTTGTTCATTTGGCTCATTCATTCATTCATTCATCCGAGTACAGCTTGGTCCTGGTCCTGGGGAACAGATGTGTCAGATGCAGTGTCAAGCCACATCAGTCCATCTATTATATTTAATAAAAGTGGATTGTGCCAAAAGGAAAGAGGCATTTAATATCCTTGCCTGAGAGAGGGGGAAATGAAACCCTCATAGACATCCAGTGCAGTAGATGAACTCAGAACCCTGCCATGTTTGACATGTCAATAAGCTTCTCTAGGGATGTAATATGTACACTGTTTCCTAAACCCTAGGAATGAATGCATCTGATGAGTATGAGTATCTGATCTAATTCTGATGTGTATTAGCCAGGTCAGAGAAAAATCTCTTCAGGATTCCGTCTCACCTATTGGCCAGCCATTCTAACAGCTGTGAGAAAAATCAAGCCACCCTGTTAGAAACAATATTTGGTCAGGTTTTTCTTGTTAAGGCATTATTTTATTTAATTTTCTTGTTAAGGCATTCCCTTTTTCATATATATTCAACCGAATTGATTCAAACTTGGCAAATAGGCCAACAATCCATCAAGTCAAACATTACACTTATTCAATTTGTAATGCCTACCTGGTTATAGTGCAGAATGGGGAAGTACAAGGTTCCTTGGTGGCTATATAAGAGCATCCAGGGGCAGCTATTTATACCATCTGTCTTATATTTATATATGTATATGTATAGTTCCAGTAGCCCTAATAGGGCCACGCTGTTCACAAGACAACTGGTGAACTAAAGGACACATATTCACTCTTGAAAAGGCAGATCTGTGAATTGAAAACCCCATACCAAGTGACAACCTTGTGAATCTCATGAGAGAATGCCATGAGTGTACCAAGCTGTCATTAAAGCTAAATGTTTAAAGTTATTTTGGACAAGCTACAATATATAAACATATTCTTGGTTGTTTAACACTTCATATACTACATAATTCCATATGTGTATTTTATGTCTTCCATTTGTGTTTGGATGTCTTCAGTATTAAGTACAATGTTTAAAAAAAAAATTTTTTTTTAAAAGCACTAAAGGAAAAGGTATGTACAAACTTTCAACTGGTATAAATAGTGGTTATACTGTAGTACAGTATATGAGAATCTTTTTATAAAGCTGGGATGCCATGCTGCTGTGAATCAGTTTATAATACATGTATGATTTTACAGGAACATCCCTATCATAAACACTTCAAACATTACAACCCCTGATAAGAAGTCTGTTTGGAGATTTTATGCACATTACAGACCTCGATAACAATAACGTCCTATCTAGTGAGAACACAAAATAGCCATAAATTACACAATTTTGGACATAGTAAGACTCAACAGTAAATTAATGAAGATGGTTTGAAAATAAGCTCATAATAGTGATGGAGTTTGAGCTACTTTGACTTAATATACTGTTAATTAGTTAATTCAGCAAGTTATAAAAGCTAGAATGCTAATTAATGTTTAACAGGTGGTGATCATTTTGAACGACATCTTAGAATTTAAACTCACAGACATTACGTTTTTGAAGAAATTTTTTAATTTTTTTTTTTACCAATAGTGCTTCCTGCTTGCTTTAGCATACAGAATAATAGTGTCTCCTCCTGTTAACATGATTCGTTTATTTGTCTCTTGTCATGAAATTGTACAAGCAGATATGTTTGATATGATGGCGCAGTATAGTGCAATTTTTGTTTTTCTTCATAATTTACCGTATGCTATTTATTTGACTGCAATAATTCAAGCAGTCTCTCTTTTGCTAGGATATTCTTTTGCAAGCATCTTAATAGCCAAGATAGTTTTAAATGCTTTTTTTTTTTTTATTAGTGTCGTTTTCTTTCAAAATTTTCCTCAAATCTATAATGTGATATTGATTGATGTGGCATATTTACTATATAACCAGTCTTTAACAATAACACATTTTTCTTCTCACTGAGTATGCATCTTTTAGAAAAGTAGCTCTATTTGAATTGAACTGATTTATACTTAAACGTCTATGTTCTTACATAGTGCTTCTGGAACATATTCAATGCATTATCACATCTGTTCTGCTTCTCGGTATCTCACTGGCCCATCTGTTTTTTTCTTTTCCCTCTTTTTCTTTCTCTCTCTTTTTTTTCTTTCTCCATACACTGCTGCAGAGCTCAAAGTTAAAGAAGATGGTGGTTGCCAAGGCAACCAAATGAGTTCAAAGTGAGTATGTTGTTAGTTTCACATGACAGAAGCGTGGACCACAAACACCCACACAGGTCAGGCCACATGTGGACATGGGACTGAGGTATTCTAGAATGTCTCACAATATGTTAACCTTACAGCATACATGTTTAATTAGCATGGTTTGACAAATTACCATAGTTACCGGGTGTCTCTTTACTATTTTCAGGTAGTACAGGTTGTCCCAAATATCTCCACTGCAAAGCATTAATACATTTTATCAGAATGCAACTTTATTTTAAAAAATTTCCCATAAGCGATTGCCATTCCTTTGTACACACACCGAATTGTTTCTCCCACACATGATATACTTGTATCGACCCTTCATGTGTTACAGTATGTACATTGAATGGGGGTTGAGGTTTGTACTATGCATGATGCGTGCGTCACTTACCCTGACATACTCAAGACTCAATGTCCTTTTTTGCACCAATGTCCAATCTTTATGCTCCCAAACAAATATTTCTCCCCTGATTAGGTTAACTAACATGTGGCCACACAGCTGTTTTAGTCCTGTATGAGTAAGTAAAATGCCCTTACTTTGCCTGGGAGGTATCGAAAAATTTCCAGATTAGCTCTCTTTACAGGTTCAGATTTTTCGCCATAAGTCCTCCCTCAGATGCCTTAAAACATGACAGGAGAATTGACGGTCTTGTCCCTGGGAACGAATTCTCAATGCACAATGTCAAAAAGTCAAAAAGACGATGAGCAGTAATGCCAGTAATGATCGTCGACATAAAGGACGGGTTGTTCCTTCTGCAGCCTGGGGACGAATTTGGCAGCAACACGGGAGGATTGCCTGGACCTCTCTATACGATACACCTGACGATGGCAGCAATGTTGTGGATCATTCTCAGACAACCATAGTACACAAGTTGGTGAACAGTTTCGACATTTTTGTGCGTAACTTGCTGTCCATGAAATCGCACATGGTCAGAATAGCACCAGTTGCACAGCTCCTGATGTACAGTACAGACCAAAATTTTGGACACACCTTCTCATTCAAAGAGGGTGAATTTGTATTATGGCAAGAAAAAAGCCTCAGAAATCGCAGGTTAACAGCAGCTCAGATCAGAGAGCAGGTCAATGCCACACAGAGTTCTAGCAGCAGACACATCTCTAGAACAACTGTTAAGAGGAGACTGTGTGAATCAGGCCTTCATGGTAGAAGATCTGCTAGGAAACCACTGCTAAGGACAGGCAACAAGCAGAAGAGACGCGTTTGGGCTAAAGAACACAATAAAGAACACAATAAAGAAAACTCTTTGAATGAGAAGGTGTGTCCAAACTTTTGGTCTGTACTGTACATAGGATGATGTCTTTTGGCACACTGACTTATGAAGGACAGTGCTCCCTATGACTGAGCGTGCAGCCTTGTGCTGCCATCTGTTGCTGTGTTACAAAACTAGTCTCGAAACTTTTTGATACCTTACTTTTTAAGCATGACTCGTATTAAACAAAGATGTGATTTCTTATGTCATATTTTTATAACAAAACATTTTATAAACTTTATACTCTTGTCACTGTCATTCATCATTTTCTTTTTCCGACTACAGTTCTTCATAAACTTGACTATTCAGCACTCTCCTTCCAGGTTTCAATAATGCATAGGACAGCTCCTAATCCAATTTCAGAATCTCCTTAGTTGTTTACTTTGCCTGATGCAGGCAAATAATAGTAAACAAACACATTAACATATTTTCCATGACCATGGGTTACACCTTCTGACATGGTTGTTTAAGAATTGAGAAGCTACTCACTGCATTAGTTATGGGTAAAAGAACTGTTGCAGCTGAAAGGTATACCCAACTGCAGTATTTATGCAAATAAAGAATTAGCTTTTTTGCCAGGGTATTTTATAAGTCTTATAGCAAAAACGGATTATTAAAACCTGCTGTGTTAGCAACCTTGGTGCAGTCCTACTTCAACATTAATTTAACTGTGGTTATAGTGATCAGAACAATGTAATGTAAGCTAAAAGAGAAATACTGGAAGCTGTAGAGCCTCATCACCTGAGAGGAATTTTGTAAACGAAAGAAAGTTTAAAAAAAAAAAGTGAGAAACAGGTAAAAAAAAATAAAAAGTCCACTTTGTACATTTTTGGACACTTAATGTAGAAGTTAATTATATCACCATTATATCACTATTGTCATTATTCCATTATATCACTACTGTAGCTTCGCTCAAGGTCTGTTTGTCAGTTGCCTACTACATTGCAGTACTAGTTACTGTATGACCAAACAGTATGCAATAAATTATAGCCTGCAACTGAGGTTTTTTAACTGTCTGACGTCTCAGTTTCAGTACTAAACCGAGCCACTTAAACCAGCACAACAGCGTCACAGACTGTTGCTTGCTCCCTCTGTTTTTCCATTATAATTTAATCGGTTAAATGATATGGGTTGTCAGAGATTGAGAGAAGCTTTGATAGATGCAAATGCAAATTTAGCGCTTCTTCACTTTAAAACAGCACAAGCATGCCCATCCAAGTTGTAAAACAGAATCATAAACAAGGACAAGCACAAGGGCAGACAATGAGCAAAATCACAGGAGAAGACACAATCCAAAAACCAGAGAACAGAACTGGGCCAATTATCTAAAATATAAAGACACGAGAGAACTAATGCTTGGTAAAGTCAGGCATGAACAACTGGGCTAATACTTGATTGCATGATTAGAACTTGAAGGTGTTGAGTAGTGAAATGTTGGGAACTGTACCATGGCTTTTGTTATACGCTGTGATGTGTTGTGGGTAATGGAGTTCGAGGCATACTCTTGCTGTGTTATGACATAAGTGATTCTTCATTAGGCTAGACAGACACAGGTCAATGATTTTTGTCTCTGTTTAACATTAGTTACGTTAGAACATGGATCTCAGATGCCAGCTGAATAGGAGAGTGAAGCAGACTGTTTTGCCTGGTGTCTGCTCCAGCAGGAGTTTGCTCCAAGTTCAAACCTGAACTTTTAAGACTGAGGAAAGGTTAGTGCAGATATGCCCAGATGTCCTGAGGTTAAGGTAAAAAACTGGTAGAAACAAGGTGAGAGGCTGTATTCAGAGTGAGAGTGCATATTTAATTATGCATATTTAAGGTTTTGATTTCCAGGTGCTCGCCAGGTGCTGGCTTTACTCCTGATTGTTTCCAGGTGGAAAATGACACTTTAACAATACGAGACTAGTTGAAACCTGGGTCCTTTTTCCAAGTCCAAGTGGGAAGGACAGCTTAACCTTGATTAAAATTTTATGTTACACTTCTATTTACATGTCAAACTCCCCACCCCTAACTGATTATAAACTTGTAATGCAACATGGTTATTGGATTGTGCTGTGTTGCTCTTTCTGGCCATAACACACAATGTTGGTGTTTTTTCTGTATTTTGTGAGTTCAAGGACTGTGACCAGTCAAAAAAATCAAAGGAACAAATGGTACTGAATTAATTTTTCTTTTATTTATTATGCCTCTAATGTCATATTATTATTATTATTATTATTATTATTATTATTATGTATTATTATTATTATTATTTTATTTGTTTGTTTGTATTTTAGTATTAGACTCTTGCTTAATCTACCGGGGATCGCCAAATTTCATGGAGATGGTTGTGGGCTTTTGCATCCACAAAAACAAAAAAGAGTTAAGGTACCACAGATAATTGTTGAATGTTGAAAAAAGAAATCATGCTGAAGATCAAATGAACCTGTTCATCTGGATTTTCAAACCTGTATAAAATCTCTGTAACAATATATTTAAATATATTGTTACAAGTCCTCAGCGACATGCCCCCGTTCCATTAATTAATATTAACCGAATTAATGAAGAAATTCCCCCAGCACTTAACAAAGATAGACTATATTCATTTGGATTACTGAATGTTATGAATTTGAATATGTGTACTGTTACAACTCTATATACTGTATATAGTATACAATGGTGGATGAAGTACACAAAGCCAATTAGCCTAATCTGCATGTCTTTGGACTGTGGGAGGAAACCCACCATGCACGGGGAGAGCCAATCCAATCCATCGTAGTGTTATGGCTCTAATGTTATATGATTATTTTTATGATTATATTCTTGCTTAATCTACTTTACTGAAAAGAATCCTACAGTATATCACTCTGGGCACAGATCTGTTAATATACTGTATGGTCATTAAATTAAAATGTCACACTATCATGAGCAGTCTACATTCAGGTGACTAATTTCCGTTAGGGACAATTGAGTGGCTGTCAAATAACAATTTTTGTGAATAATCTTTCTGTTTAAGTTGTATTTTAATTTGAACATCTTTGCACATGGCTACCAGGATTTAAGGATGTTTGGAACATTAGAGTGTCTCTTTGATGAACATCGATCAATGTTTTATGTGCAATAGTTTGATAGTTTGGCAGAGGTTATGATCAGTGCCAATGGAAGCTGAATTTGTGGAAATAGTAACCTCAGGTGGTTAACTGCAGGCAAAAAAAGATTTTATTTTCCTAGTGCAATATTAAATGTTTCCCATTATACAAAAAATGAGAGCATTCAGCTGATGACCATAGAAAACTACAAACTCAGATAATAGTTAGCTAGCTAATGGAAATGGTTAAAGCTGCTGTTGTCTGCGGTGCTGTTGTTGTATTAGATTACAATGATGTAACATCTTGTTGCTCAAGAGTTAACGATAACTGAGGCAACTATCTTGGGATAAGATTTTGTTGCTGCTAGCTAACATTAATGTACTGTAACTATTTTAAAAAGTGACCACTAGCATAAAAACTTTAACTCTATGCATTTGCCCAGATGCTACAGTATGGCAGTGGGCAGAGAAAGCATTTTCAATGACCAAGACCAGTCGAAGAAAAGTTTGTCTGCAGGTGGAACAACAGAATAGTGTTATAATCATGAAGAAAGGCAGAGGCCAAAAGTATAAATTAATCAAACTACAAAGTTTCGTCACAACTACAGAGTAATAACACAGTTAGAACAGAGTAATTACAAGTAGAATCTGGATTCTACTGGAAGAACATAACGGATAAAGAGAAGACATAAAATCAGTGCCTAGTGGCTGAAGAACATGAGTGCAAACCATAGCAACTTCCCAGAACAGAAATCAGTCACTATCACAGTAACAGACATTTAAAAAGAGCTGAACAACTCAGGCCAGACATGGTCCATACCTACTGGCTAAAGATACTAACAGCAGTGCATGGAAGTCTAGCAGCACAGATGAATCAGCTGAAGCATCAGCTTTTAAACCAGAGTGACAAACACAAGGAAGTACTGTACAGTGATGATTATGAAAGACCCCCACAAGAGAACAGTACCATCCAAGTCCTGGCCAAAAGCTGCCAAAATACACAACCGGGACATAAGCTCAGCTCAGAAGACCATTGTAAAAAACACCAGTTGCTAATAGAAAGAGTGGTTAACACTGACCCAAAGTCTAGACAGATCAATCTGAGTACACACTTGATTGACAAAAAGGAAAGCAGACAATTCATGCCACACAAATGGATTTGTGAATACCTGGCACTAACAAAACCAATAGGACATTTAAGACCTTCCTCAAGAACTCAAGAAAACAATACTGGAAGTCAACTCAAGACAAATCGTTTAAGTGGCCATCAGGTGTGGCACATACCAAGGTGGTGCACTATCCCAGATGCTGTTCTACACTCTGGATGCCCATACTCTCACTCACACTACAGGAAACACCAATTAGCCGACCAATAACATACTCATACAGTAAAGAGATAGCATTACCCATCACCCAACACTGTCAACTAAGAGTCAAGACTAACCTAGTTCACCTTAGTAGGGTGAAAACTGGTTTTATATTATTCTATTTAAGAAAAAGCATGCAACCTAGAAAGAAAATCAATATACATCAATATTTGTGTAATACTATATAATATCACAGTATTACAAATGAAATGTGCTTTATTTTGTAACATTTTGTAGTACAACTGGTTGTACTAACTGCATTGCTGTCCAATCTCAGAGGTCATGTTTTCTTTGATGTTCCCGCTCCCATGCCATGGATACCAATGGGAGGGTTGCATCAGGAAGGGCATCCAGCATAAAACGTGTGGCAAAATATGTAGATGCGGCAAGCATATATGGTAACCCCTAATGGGGGGCAGCCAAAAAACACCAACAACAACCTTAAATATTGCAGGCAAATAGTGAAGTCATATTTGCAACAATATGGTGGAGTCATTAATTCAACTTTATCCCAACAGTAGGTAACATTGATTCAACATCATTTCATCAAAGTACCTTTAACACGCATTGGAGCCCCGCTCCCGCCCTTACCGCTCCATTCACATTCACAGATTTATGTAAACGACTATTCAGATGTAAGTAAATACAAATTGTTGTGTTTGGGGGAGTGATGTGCTGATGCATGCTTGTGTCCAACAGAAAAGGGAGGACTTGAATGAAGAAAAAAAAAGTTCAATATTTCCTGGTAAATATTCATATATTATATGCACATAAGAATCTTTCCACGAGAAAATGACTCTTACTGTCAAATGATATGTTCACAATGGGAAATGAGTTATGAATTTGATTATCAGCATCATCCATCTCAGTCTCTGTCTTATCACCTGAGGTAAATGCAGAACTTGTGTAACTCTTTTTTATTACCTGAAGTAATCTGTATCTCTTCAGTCGACTGATCTCTGTTTATGCTAAAATGATTGTGACTGTAATCACAGATTAGTTTAGTAAGGTGTGTTTTTTTTTTTGTCTAAAGACCTTGTGATTAAAAATTTTTAAATTACCTAATAAAAAGATTAATGTTTCCCTGCATACGGCATGGTGTTGCTGTGATTAGCACTGTGGCCTTGCACCTCCAGCGTCGAGGGTTCAATTCCCAAGGGTTCAAAACCATGGTTCCCAAATTGCCGGGTGTGTGTGCACCCTACAATGGATTGGCACCCTATCTATGGTATACCTCCCCCCCCCCCCCCCCTCCTCGCACCCATGGTATACCTCAACTTGTGCCCTAAGTCTCCTGGGATAGGCAGTATGTGGTTGAAAACTAAATTGCTCATGTCCAAATCTGTGATTATTATTGTGAACGTACTTTAACATTTAACTATTGAGGTTTTACACTTCCACAGGCACTACAGTATATAGACAAAAATTTAGGACAGGCATTTATAAACTGACTACTTATCCATTTTAATTTTGTACTTTTGAAAGTAGCCGGAATGAAAGTATTTCTATGTAATACATACTGTAGGATAAGTTGTTAAAAAAAGTACTTTTAAAAGTAAAAGGTTCAGGTGCACAACACTCAGCCCTGGGGGGCCTTAATCTGAATCCTGTTGCAATCTCACTGCAAGACCCTTATCACAAGGTCTAAAGAAACTCAGCTTACCTTTTTGTCATTTTGTGTCTTGTACTATGTGAAAATAAAGACATCTGAGCATAAAACTTAGTCTGTGGTTTTTTTGAGGTGCTGTCTTTGAGGTGCAGACTTTAGTTTCCACATGAAGCAAATTACTGGCAAAAAAAAAAAAAACTTTATTTTTAGCTGTTTTACAGAATTAATAGAATAGAATCCGAACCACGTGACGCCAACCGACCGCATCTTTTCGAACCGCTCGCTCACACACCGTTAGGGGCGGCGTAACACACTTGGAGGACAGCTCTATCCAGTTCTTCCGCTTGCGTGAGCTCACAGACGCCCATGACTGGCTGTAGAGCCGTGATTAACATGGGAGCACCAAATACCCCTCATCCCTCCCCTCCGAGAGAGCTCGGCCAAGGTTACAGCATCACCCGGGAATCAAACTGGCGATCTTCGGATGATAGGGCGAGCACTTTACCACTACGCCACTCGGAAGCCCAAAATGTGGTTTATTTATATGAGAATACAATTCAAAAAAACAAAAAAAACATAATAATAATAATAATACAAAGCGTGATTTCACACATGGGGTTTCTTCATACATCAATTTCACAAACTGTTCATGTGTTCCTAATATAGTAAGAAAATGATATTACAACACAATATGAGATATATAAGCATTTTTTCTGATTTCATCCTGTCTCTGTTGCACTTTCTTCTGTCATCTTGCTGCCTCCAAGTAAAACACAGTACAAACGCAAGCGCAGTTTGTGAAGTCGAATTATCTTCTGCTCGATACATAAAGCCTGCAAGCCCATGACGTATTTTTGACAGCAGAATCACAGTTATTAATTCATATTCATAATGGAGAAACCCCAAGCGTAAAATCACACTTTGTATCATCATTATTTTAACATTTTTTGGGGGGCTCGTATTCTCACATAAGAACACACACTACATATTTGATGTATGATTTGACTTATACGAAAGTTTACAAAACCACATTTTTGCCCAACCTTAGGCCAACATGTACGAATGTTTATTAGTACATACAGTACACGCCTTTTTTGACAGCTACCTTACCCCATACTAGCTGCACTTACATTAGTTCCATAAACAACCACATGAGGTGCAGTGTAAATTGAAAATGAAAGAAAATTACAAACCAAAAAAGCACCATCAATTTCGATTAACTGCTGGAAACACTGGAAACAGCATTTACAATTGCATAGCATGTCAGGACAAAATGTGATTTAGAATGAAGCAATCAAAGTACAACACTGTAGTAGAAAATATTTTATTAATAATTAATATGGGTTGTGGTTTTAAAACATACATCATGTGAACAGTTATTGAATACTAACAGGACTATGGCAGTAGGAGTGTGGTTAAGTGTCACCTGTAGGTGTGCAGGTGAAAACAGCAGTTACTGTAAGACACAATGTCTACACCTGTGGGCAATTTAACAAGTACAGTATATTTATGGACACCTGTGCAATTATGATAATGATATATACTGTGATAGACACCTCCTCATTAACGATAATAAAAAAAAAAAATTCAGTTGGACGGCTTGATAAAGGCAATGCATTAGGAGACCACCGTTGTCTCAATTTGGGGGCTGCATCCTTTGAAGGATGCATTTGAAGGCTGATTACATCATAGTGTCGTGACTAAGGCTCACATTATGAAGGATCTTTCAAATGCGGCCTTCGTTCCCCTGAAAACAAAGGGTGCGACAATGTATGCGTCACAGCCCAACCTATCACAAGATTCTTTGTGAGCTAGGGAAAAGCAAACAAATAAAGCATTTTAATAAATATATAATAAAAAATAAAAGAAGGGTTTATATGACAGGTTTTCGTAAAATGTTACCCAATGGCAGTTCTGCCTTTGCAGATATAATAAAGCAGGTTAATTAAACCATTTTGTCCTGTAATTTATTTGTAGTTTATTTAGCTTTGCAATAGCGCTACATTTAAAAATGGCCAACAATTATCGATATTGACTAATATGAAAATATCACAATAAGGTTTTGCCACATCACCCAGCAGAGTTTTCCTTTGTGTTGGCAGAGAAAGTTATAGAGAACAACCTAATGCCAATAGTGCCAGCACCCCAGGGTGTGTGTGAAGCACTCAGTTGACTGGTGAAAAGTATATTTATTTATTTGTTTATTTATTTTAATTAAAAAATAATAATAATTAAATGTTTTAGACTCAGCGTATACAGTATGTAAAAAAAACTGCATAAAAACAAAGACGATCTAATGACATCATGCCAAACTGTCTGGACCGAATTTAATAAAACTTTGCAAATCTGAAGTTGCAAGTTCAACCTGCACCATAAATGAAATCTAAATATTAGATACTAGCGGCACTAGCTGCAGCTAGTATTTAATGTTATGTTTATCTATATAAATCTATGTTTATATTATGTATCTAATATTATATTTAATTTCTACTAGCTGAGTAGAAATTAAGTTATGAGCAGTTACTGTATGTAGCAGATTATGTCACAGCATCACACAAAAACTTGCTGGAAAGAATTTAATAAAACGTTTGCAGTACTTAGATATCAAATTAAAGTTATACCTACACTATAAATGGTGACTAAGAACAATGTTATGACCAATTATGTGTATACAATAATCTACTTCAAAATAAGCTACTAATAAGCTGCTCGCTCAATGTAAACAAACAGGTTTGTGTTTTATTGTCATATGCACAGTAAAGAAACATGTTCCCCCTGTACAATGAAATTCTTTCTTTGCTGTTCCTCTAATGAATGCGGCGGGAAAAAAAAAAAGTAAAAAAAAAAAAAAAATGCATCAACAGATATTAATTAGGAAATTTCATCTGAATATTTGTACTGAGATTACTTAATATTTTCATCACTAAATTAACACTGCTGAAGTGATATAAGTGAATTTTGACGTGAGCCATTTTAAGACAAAACTTGATCTTTATCCAATCTATTTGGATATCCAATCTATCTAAGCCAGACATGTACGTGGGCTTCAACCGGAAATAATAATAAAAAAGGATTTTTATTTCTAAATTTTTATTTTTACCGTCAACGACAGGTTACACTAGTTATGTGTATATTAATATGGTCTTATCATTTTAATATTGCTGTAAAAAAAAAACCTTTATGACCTTACCATCTTACCATAGCTGTAGGTAGTCAATAAAATATAATACATAATAGAATATTAAACAAATTGATGTATATGATCAATTTAACATTTGGTCTACTTAAATATAGAATCTTGACAATTTAAATCCAACTATAAACACAAACGATACCATTTATCCATCTAAGCTACTGTATCATCACTAAGCATTGGTTGACCTCTGTCTTTGCTGATTATGGTCATTGCTGTAAAGACCCCAACTTCTGCCAACCTACAGATAGGGACACATGCACACAGCAAAGCATTCAGAAATATTTTGAGCACAGAACCTGATACACGCAGCATGAGGGCATTACTGTATATTACATCACTAATTCCGAGAAAATACACACAGATCACTTTACATAACAATTACTCATAAATCTTTACTCAATTATCAAATGTAACAAAAATGATCCATGTTGAATTAGCAAAAGCATATTACTATCCATTCAACTATAATCATCATGATTGACCATAGACTGTATAAAAAGAACTAGGCAAGTCCTCCATGATGTTTCCCATAGGTTTTCTGGCAAAGCTTGAGAAACGAGCAAAATCTTAAAATACGAGTAGTAAATGTGCGCTTTGTCTGCCGAGCGTCACGTGATCACAACTGAGCCAATAGTTCTTCTCTCTCCCACACTATGGGATTGTGGGTAATTGTCTCCCATGCACAATCTCAGTGCATTTCAGGTTATTATTATTGCCACACTTTCTTTAAATAAAGAAGTGATGGATTAAAAAACTTATTTTAATTTAAGACTACGTTCAGATTTCAATGCAGTGGATAAAATAGCAAATTTTCATCTGTTTGTTCTTCGGAAATCCTAATTATGTAATTATCTAACTCATTTCCCTCAGATGTACCACAGGCTCTTGATCACCTCTGACTCCAGCATGGTTTGATTACTCTGTAATAGCCCCCTCTAGACAAACAACTGGCTACCATTTATCAGTCATCGATGGCAAAACTGTTCCAAAACAAATAATTTAGTATTAGATATATATATCAACTGTAATGTCTATTGTTTGCACATGTGTACACTGCTGCGTGTCCCGTCTTATCATGCATTGCTCCCATTAAGTTCAAACCTTATTTTCTGAGTATTAAAATATCTTGATTTTCCTGCTTTGAAAAATTTGGACAGTTAATTTTTTTTTATTTGAACAGTTTGTTAGACTTGCCCAATTAAAACAGATGGCAAGTTTATATTCTCATATCTTTCCGCTCTACCCCATTCATGAAGTAATACAGATGCACACAATAGCACTATTCGGACGGGACAAGTTATATTGGGGGACGTTTGAGTTTTATTTGTTTTCAGCCGACGTCTGTCATTTCATGTATGGATTCGGACGGGACTAACATCTCCGTGTTTATTACGGAGGGAGGCGTGTCTGTGTTTTACATGTCGGCGTTGCACAAGACCACATGTTGAGGCTGAGGATTTCTACTGGATCGAATACCGGCGCGCTAGAATTGTACGGTAATTCACGTTGACCAAAACACACAAGAAAACACGTTTCAGAAAAAAACATTTTCGGCAAACACAGACATTCACATTCGGACGGGATTAGATTCCTCACAGGACCGCCGAGTTTGCTGAAAACCAGTAGGTAATTTGCTCTGGAATTTTTACAGAGGTCGTGTGAGGAAAAGACAGACATGGCAGATTCGAACGGGGTTAAATTCACAAAGTACCTCTGTGAAACAGAAATTTCTCTAACGACCCCCAGTAAAACTAATCCCGTCCGGATAGTGCTAATGTCATGTGGAATAAAGCGCCTAGTGAAATGAAGTATTCTGGTAATAAAGTGACAATGAGTTAATACATATACTGTATGTAAAAACAGAAGAGCAAACATCGATCTAAGCAAGATATTACAGCAGAAAAACTGTAACATTTATTTGTGTGTATTCCTTAACTGGTAAGATGATGGACAGTGTTAAAGTTCATAGTTTCATTAAAACTACAGTACATTACTTTAGTTTTAAAAGTGCATTGATTCAGAGTGCATAGATACTGTAGCAGTGATGTCAAAGGGGCTATGGTGGTTTTTGAGTGGACTGTGACATTGATCTGGCTTTACTTCCCTTTCAAAGCTAAGCAACCTGATCTTGGGCATATCACGCAACCAAAATGAAAATGTCCATGATCTCAACTAACAGAACTAAAGTGAAAAAAAGAAAGATTCTTAAGGTTTGGGATAAATAAATCTTATGCAATTGCACAAAATGGCCTCAATCTTTTACTAATCTACCTTTGATTGTTTTTACTCTGTCACTCACTAATTCCCTATATTGCTTATCTTGAACAGGGTCACGGCGGGCGCCGAGCCTTTGAGGGGACTCTTGGCTAATCTTTGGGACTGTGGGAGAAAACTGAAGTACCTGGAGGAAACCCATTAAGCACAGGGAGAACAGAAAAACTCCATAGACATAGACCTGAACCGGTACTCGAACCCTCGACCCTGGAGGTGCAATGCCACAGTGCTAACCACTACGCTACCATGCCACCAATTTCTTTTTTACATTTATTAATTTTAGGTAACTTTATTCCACCATGTGACCTGTGATAATTTAAATATACACAAAGTGAATATTTACCTGTTCATGTGATTTATTATTCTTATTTTTCACACCCTAAATTTTATTTCACATCATATTCAGCACTAGAAACAATTCAGATGAAGCTTAAATGAGACAATTTTTTTTTAAAACTAATTTTGTTTGATTTAAAATTAGTTGCGCAGGCATACTTCTTAGCATGGCACAATGGGTCAAAGGTTAAAAGTGCATCTTTTCAAAACAGCTGAGTGTATGAAGCAGGTTAAATATGCCTATTTATCCTGTTCTTTCTTTAAAAATGTGTTTGCAATTCAGCATAAAGGCTACAGGACGAGGAGAGAGAGAAAGAGAGAGAGAGAGAGAAAGAGATTGTAAAGCATATTTTGCCCAAAGGAAAACTGTTGCATTATATGGGCCCTGGCACTTTCTGGATTGGTTGCATAACTTGGCATGAGCATGTGCTTCCTCCTTCACCATAGAAATCTCCAGAGACAAAAAACTTCCCCATAAGGAAAAAAGGACAGTAACAGGCTTTGCTCAAACAGCATATGATGTTTGGCATTTAATTTAACTACAGCTTTGAGCATCCATCATTCAACTCTTTATTATAAACGTATGTCTCTTATTCACTTTAGAAGGGTTTTTGTTTGTAGAGAAGAAAAAAATTTAATTCAAATACTAGTGTGTATTAAAAGTAAGAGTCATCAGAAAATTAGAGTAAGTAGTCTGAGAAGCTGTACAAAATACCTCAAACAACCCCAAACATATTCTCTGCAATCCCAAGTCCTGACCACCCTTTTTACTGTTTTTTTAATTATCCAAAATTATAATATACAGTACAACATCTCCACATTTGAACATTTAAAAGGAATATTTCTGTTAAAATGTTTATTACTGTTCCTTCAGCACAGTTCCAGTGCCACTAGAATGTCACTATGCATTTAAGCTGTTCTGGTAGCTCAGGGTAGCCCTCGATCCTCTTACACTCCATGTTGTTTAGTCACAAGAAAAGAGAAACATAACTGTCAAGTGTTGTAGCTAATCACTTGCTAGCTATCGAAAACAACACTTAAATTATCTGCGTGAAAACTCAATACAATTTTATTTGTACAACACCTTTAACGATAGACACTGACACAAAACAGCCTAACAGAAATAAAAAAATATAGGTATACTATGAAAAGAAAAATACATTTAAAAATAAATTCTGTTTAACAAGAGGCGACTGTGATGAAATGAGCCAATAAGGAAGAATCCTTGAACAAAACCAGAGGACCCATCTTCATTTGTGTGATACCAGATGCACATGATCTATAAATAAATCCTTTCTATAGCTATAGCATTTTAGGGAATTCATTTTAGTTGACAGGAAATCCATTTTACCACCTGTTTACTGATGGTGACTTCTGGGTAAAGACTGTTTGAGGCAAAAAACATGGGAAACAATTCTGTTTGATCGTTGTTCGTTTCCCTCAAGTTGAGGTATGTTTTGCCTATTTGTTAACATTAAATTGCTATATTTAACTTAGCCTAAATTTCTTTGCTAATGCTAGATTTGATTAGCATACATTCTATCTGCTAATGTTATGGCTAGGCAGCAAGTAATAGTTTAATCAATAATGAATATTGAAATTTAAGGTGATTAAATGCTGATCTTAGGCAAAACAACACTGATAAGTATGAATGGTTACTTTTCACATGAACAATATATTTTTTTAAGTACTAGAGAAACTGCAGCATCTTACATTTTTCCTAGGTGTTATTTATCATCACTTTTTCCATCCCTGTATCCCATTCCTACCTATTTTTAGCAATATTAAAGACAATTAAATTAATTGGCAGGTATACACAATGCAGCGCTAATAAATAATATTTCAGTTAGAATTACATTGTAGACAAGCAGGCATTTTCTCATCGCTTACTGACATCTTCAATAGTTGGCTGAGCTGTTCAGTGTTGTTGAAAAGCATGAGCAGCCTTTTCAGCCTCTCTGGACGCGCTACAAAAGAGCCATGTACTCACCTTTGATTTGGTCTCCCACACACACACCCACAGCTAGTGAGCTCACACTGATACACACCCGGCCGATTGTTCTTCCTCTCGGAAGATTTGCCTAATATGGGCATCTCTCCATTACAAATATGAGGAAAAAACACCAAGCATCTTTATATCTATAGAGTGCACTACAGCTTCGGTAGCACAAGTACCAGTCTCATTATAAATTACCCTCTGAAATCTTTACAAATTACACGAGGCATCAAAAAGGAGTCGGTACATTCTAATATTACTCACTCGGGGTATATTTATCTAATCAGAAAATCTCAGGCTGCTTGTCAGTCATGTCATTTAGATTTAATAGCCATATGACTATGAATGCATTGAGTCCACCAGGCCAATTTGTATGTCAAAGCACTAGCACTCACTGTTATAATATAGAAGACATTTCTCTACGCGTATGGGAGTTTTGCAAGCACAAACATATATATTAAGAACATGTATTCTCATCATAAGAAGAAACGTATGCAGGATTGGCACCATGGAGACGTTCAAGGGGGCCAGGCCACCCCTGACAGACAGGCTTGCCCCACCAATCACCCACTGGGGCATCTCTGTGTGCTCACAAGCCCTGCCAAGTAAGGCCTTGAATTCGTCTCTCATTTTTAAGCAAAAAACTTTTCAGACACACAAAATATTACTTTTAGTGACGCAAACTCTATCTCGCCCTTGTACTCGCTCACAAGACCATTTTATCTCGCCCTTGTATTTTGGCTCGCACAAAACCATCTTAGAAACTCTCAGTAAAAGAATAAATGCTGTGTGATGGGTTACTTCTGAACAACTTAGTGCATTGTCGAGCTCATCCAAGATCTTGATGGAAGGAAAGAGTTTGAATGAGCGAAAAGAACTTTGTCCCCCGAAAACCCACTGCACTCCCATTTATTCCGTCCTGGTGCTGACCCTGACAATATATTTTAAAGCTTATTAGTGCTGGTGATCACATAATGTGTAGTAATATGTTAAAAAAGGGAAAAGTCATCATGTTTACATCTTCAAGAAGTACTGTATAATTTTGTGTGCAACTGAAATATCCAGTAAAATAATGTTCATTAAGTACTGTATACTGTATGTGTATGTATCTACTTATACTGACTACAAACATCATCCTTTCTGTTCTTTCCATCAAGCCATCTATGTGTCCACCTACGCTTTCAGGGAAACGTGGTTAAATATTTGTTGGATATATATGAAATTATCATTGGAACCAGCAGATGAGCTCATAATATTTTAGAACAAGTCAAATGTCAATTAGCTCTTTTAATGTTCGAAGTATTTTTAAGGGTAGTTATGGCATAACAACAACAAGAAGGACATGACTTGGTGGAGCCATCACCATCAACACAAATGCTGTTGTTTCCATTTTTGTTCTTTTTATTTTGTTTCACTTGAATTTGAATTTTGTTGGTTGCTATTTTGTTGGTTTATGGCATTACAGCGGCAAAAAGATGTTATTACTTATCGTGTCATTTTATTATTGTTTTTACATTCTTTTCTACAAAATCCTGGATTTTTAACAGGATTGTGTAAAATTATGCAAATGTACACCCACATAATGGTCCAACATGGTAGGTGTGCATGATTTACACAAAAATGTCATCTTCATATAAATTTTAGCATCACTGTTGTTACTACACTTGTATTAGGACCAAACAGTTACTACATTTCAGTTTCATTGCTCCCCAAAACCTCAGTGCTAATGTGTACAGCAACCTCGACAAACTTCTGCCTTAAGTATGCAAATGCAAAATATATCAAACATTTACAAAATGAACCTAATGTTCTATACAACACCAACCTCCCTGACCAGTTGCCCAAACCCAGCCACTGGATGCAGTACCAGTCCCAAGCCCGGATGAAAAATGGGAAGGTTGCGTCAGAAAGGGCATCCGGCGTAAAACCTGTGCCAAGCTTGTCAGTGCGGACCGATGGTATGCTGTGGCGACCCCTTGTTGAGAGCAGATGATAGGCTACCAACAACACAACATTACATATATACACAAAGAGAGAGCATAGCAGCATACCTTTATCTTTTAGCCGTTTCTCTTTTTATTTAATCTTTTTTTAACTGTAAATCTAATGGCTTTGACCTTTTCTTATTTATTTATTTTTATTCAACAAGCATCAGGACATTACCCACCCCAACTAAGAGTTAGTAATAAATAATTTGACCTTTGGGATCATTAGACTGGTATATATTATACTTAACAATTAATATAACGCAAAACAGAACAGTAAAATATTCCAGCAAAACTATATGTTAGAGTTTATTTTCACATGAACAGTAATTTATCTGGTAGCATTTTGTAGCGTGTCCCCTCCTGGCTCCAACCACTGACAAAGACATCAACAGGGAGTCAGCTACTGCGCTACTCTACACATGAGATATGGTGTCTTTCCTTGGCCCAGAACTTGACCTCTCAGGCAGCTGTGTTCACAGGAACATCCAGGAGGATGGACGAGACTGGCCCGGGTTTCCTGACATGCCCCTGGCACAGAAGGCTACCATGAAGTCCAGAGTGAAGGAGCTAACCTTTGCTTTACCACTTTGTTTCCCTGGTCCAGAGGTAGACAAGGACTGTGCTGATAAAGGGGTAGAAGTTGAGTCCCCCTTTCCCAGAAAAATGTCTTTCCTTTTTGTCCCCGCAGTTTGTCCGGTAGAGTAATTTTGGCCAGGAGCAGAAAGGGGATGACCATCAGAAACACGGCTAGAGCCTGGTCTGATATGTGCGAAAGGTGAGAAATGGGCCGCAAATAACTGTCTACCTGGCCCATTTGCACCCCTGCACACCTGGTTCGACCTCTCCCAAAGATGGCTCAGGAACATGAGTGCATCGTTGCCACCCAGTGCCCAACAATTCCCCTCCACAAACCTACTATACCTCCCAGAACATCACATGTGAGTTTATGCTACTGTTTAATGCCCAGATATATCCTCACCAATGTACCCTGTTTGTCTCCAAGCTGGTATCGGATCTGTGTCGGCTGCTGCAGGTGAAACAGCTGAAAACACCACATTCATTCTGGGGGTTGGAGATTATAGGGGGATCAATTACCTTGGTTGCAGTGTTCCTGTGTCTCTCCTTGGTGGTCCAAAGAAATGGCAAGCTTGGCAACCACATGGGAAACAAAGGTAGCATGGCGACAGAATGTGATTCCTTAAGCCTCTGAGGTCTGAGGGTGTTTTGACATGCCTTGACATTTGTGCATTTTAAACTACAATTTGTGCATTTTAAACAATCCATTGCAGGGCACACAAACACGCACACACAAGCACACACTCAGTCACACACTATGGACAATTTCGGAAATGTCAGGTAGCCTACTCTGCATGTCTTTGGACTGTGGGAGGATATCAGAGCACATGGAGGAAACCTTTGACCCTGGAGGTGCGAGGCAACAATGCTAACCACTATGCCATCATCCCGCCTTACCATATATCAATTAAAAAAAAACATTGCACAATGCATTCATGCATGATGGTTTAGTCTGGAAGTTTTGTTATGAATAGATCTTATTATCGTTCTAAATAACAGTTATTTGGTTCAGTTGCTTACAGTATATTCAAACAATTATGAATAGTGGTTGTTTTGGGTGTGAAGTGCGTCTAGCACAAGTAGCACTTCCCATTAATTTTTTGGAGGATTTTTAGTGATGCATGCTTTTATTAGACCTGCACTCTGTGCAAGCTCCTATTTCTAGGACTCCCACTATGAAGATGACCTTATTTAAGTAACACATTGACAGGTTCACAGAGAGCAAACCCCAGGCCACCATTTAAAGACGGATCAGAGATCAGTTTCCCACACTACGTCTGGTTTAAAAACAGGATGATGCAGTGAACAAACAAATAGTTGATAAATACACATTATTTTCTGCTTAGAACAACACATTTGAATAATGACAAGCCTTAAAATGCCAAAGTAATGAGATGAAGACATTAGAAAGCCTGTAAGGCCATGCTAAAAAAGAAAAACTGTGGATTGGCGCATAATAAAAGTTACCATTGTTTAATGTAATGGTGAAGAGCAGCTTTAATGCTTTCAGTGTTATTGACAGCTTCATTCATATTAAATAAAAATGGACATTAAATATGAAATGATGAAACATAGATTCTCCCCAGATCGGTGTATGTGTTTTAGGACACCATTAAGTTATTCTGAAGTTCCACAGTAAAAAAGACTGCAAATAAAAAAAATATGAACAATTAAAATGTTAAAAAATATTTTAAAAATCAATTAGTTTTGGTTTTAAGTGTTATGGCTCCTCTCAGGTTAATTCACATCAAAATGCTCTTTTCGATGCATGTATAAAAAATACATTCACCATTCAAATAGGCAAGATATAAAGTAACAGTGGGAGCAACAACCCATTATGCACCAGTGGCATCCAAATTATGTTTAATTAACTTAATTAATTATTGGTATTAGACTGAATAAAAATATTAATTGACTTCTTTTGGAAAATCACAATATACTGTACTGCACAGCATAAAATAATTAACCAAGTCAAAGCTTAGTCTTGCCAGCCTTATTATAAAGAATCACACTTTATAAAATGTGACAGTAGCAAATTCCTGTGAACACAGAAAAATCTACTGTGTTAAACATTTGTTCTTCTCAGCGTTAAGAATGTCAGTCAACAACCCTAAAATACACACTGTTGTTTCTATAGAAACTACGCACCCTACTTTTCATTCGTTCACAAGTGAATGGCAAGGTATATGATTATATATAATTATAGATAATTTCCTGCATCGTACATAGTTTATAAGCCTCTTATAAAATTCTGCTTGGGAAATCACTGATAGATACATATACTGTACATATAGTATATGTATTTATCATGAATAAATACACATACTGTAAAAGTGTACATACATATAGTGAACAAATAGCTGGATAGTGACCGTTTAAAAAATCTGTCCATTTATGCCAGTCTGGGGCACTGCCAGGTAATCATCAGACAATCAAAACATTAAGTGTATGTTTAATTGAACAGCTGTCCCCAAACAGACAGGTGGTGTAGTGGTTAGCACTGTCACTTTACACCTCCAGGGTCAGGTTCAATTTCTGCTGCAGGGTCTGTGTGCATGAAGTTGCAAGAATGTTCTCCCCATGCTTGGTGAGTTTTCTCCACAGACCAAGAAGAAGATTAGATTAATTGACATTTTCAAATTGCCCATAGGGTGTGAATGTGTGTGTGTGAATGTTGACAGGAGGTCCTACCACAGTTGAGAAAATGGGAACAAATTCATTGGCCTTCACGGTCCCTAGTTGGACTACAGAGGGTCCTAGATTGATGGATGGATGAAAATAAAAGCATATCACAAAAGTGACAACATTAGTCTGAACAAGCCCCAGCCAAACACACTGAACAAGCCCAAGCCAAACGAATCAGGGCGTTCAACTGTTCTGTCCAGCCCAAAGTTCCAATCAGAGGGTGGGGATGTGCTGCTGCTGCTCCCCAGTGCAGCCTGCAAGTTCCTGACTGAGTGGCAGGCCCCAAAAAGATGTTTAAAAATGATTTTTCTGCTTGTTCACAGGTCTGTTTCACCAAGGAGACAAAGTCTCGACAACCCAACGCCAAGATCTCACTGAGCTTGTGCTTCAGTTTCAGAATATCTTCTTGTTCTTCCCAATTGTCTATCTTAGCAATCATACTTCTTAATCATTTTATGTATTAATTAACATAATATTGATCATTGCATAATAGTTTTTTATTCTTTTCAGTGTCAGACATTGCTTGGTGTTCACATAGTTTTCCATGCTGTTTCAAAGATCTCCAGTGGAGATCTTAATAAATTCATTTTTTTTTAATTAGTCTTATCTGATGATAAGATCAAATCTGTAGAGTTTGTGTAGAGTACAGTGCAAAAATCTTAGGCACATGCAAATAAATGCTGTAGAGCAAAAAAAAAAAAAAAGACTATAAAGCCCAGTAAACAATAATTAATCAAAAAATAGGTATTTTGTGTGATGTTTTGAGGACCCATTACTGTCAGGAACAATTCGTGCAGTGTTACTTACAGGAAATTACCTATCAAGTTTTACTGAGCATCCAGCAAAACCACCCACAGTTCTTCGACTCATGCACCTGCTTCCTTTTCGCATGCAAATCCCAGCAGCTTAAATTTAGTTGTTTTTGTCTAAAATGTGGTCACGTACATAATATGCTGCTTTCTATTCTGCCATAGAAATATTTTTCTGCAACCCACACGCAGTACACTTTGGAGGGCAAAAATACTTTTTCTATTGTAACATTTTCTTTCTCTCATATATCGTAGTGTAATTCATAAAATTTATATGTGACAGCTGCTACCAACCTGAAGGGGTTGTGGACTAATGTATTTTCTCCAACACACGTTGAGGTCTGTCAGCACATTGTTTTCACCTGCTGCTCATGAAGTGTGTCACAAGGCAGCTGAGCACACTTTAAGGGGAAGATAACTGCTGTCTTCTGTATACATGAACTGACAGATGCCCACAATTGTTTGGCATCGCTCTAACAGGGACAGTTATGTTCTGTTGAATGCTTTGCCATGGATGGTTGTGGCATCCCTGCGATTCATACTTGTGAATATGATATTTTACTGTTCTGCTTAACTTTTTTAAATAAGGATAGCAATAAGGGGAGAAAAATGCATCCTATATTATACTGTAACATACATTAACAAAATGATGCAGCTGAAACAGAGAAGTTGAATAATAATAATAATAATAATAATAATAATAATAATAATAATAGCCTGGCCAATTCTATTGTGCTCTCTGTTCGGTTTTCTACCCTGCTGGTCAACTTCACAGGCATTTCATTACTAATACATGATATGTATAGTTGTGTTTTTCCCTTGTGATATTCAGACATGGTGTGCCATGGAACACAACCATACATTAGGGCCTCATAAGTTCCAGTCACTAAGCCTCCCTGATTGATGCTCTCCTCTGTCACAGTGATTTTTGAGACGAGACAAATCAACATCTAAGCCCGAACATTTTCCCCATCAACTCCTGTAGGAAGGCAAATGACTATGATATGTACCTACACATCTGGGATTTGAGAAGCACTGCACTAGTTAATTAGAATAATCTGTCATACTGTATTTCACATTGTATCGCCCAGGAATCGGACACCATTGAATTGGATTGCACAAATCCAAAGAGTGTGATGCATGTTGGGGGGAAAAAAGGGGGAAAAAAGAATGTTAGCAAGACGCAAGCCAGCCCAGCCATGTAAATGCTGACACACAACGCTAACAAAAAGGGGATCAACTATCAATTATGTCCCAACATTTCTTACAACAACTTAATTTTCTTCTAGAACTCATATGAAATTAAGTGAAATGAACTGAAATTATATTCTGTCACACGCCATTGTATCACTTTATTTTCATTGAATGGATATATTTATCACCCTTAAGTAAAAGTAACACAGCACAAAGGGGGGGGGGGTGAAGTTTTTTGCCTTGATGTGAACTGTTTTCATTTAAACTAATAAAAAAAAAATCCAAACATTAAAATATTTAAAATATTCCAAGAAAATTGTCTAATAACCGTGATTTGAAAGAAGAGTGGCTACACTTTCTGTAAAAAAAAATGTATGCCTTTATAATTAAATGTTGTAAAATCCCCTGATGATGCTGTAGAGAAAGACTTGTTGCCATAGAAACCATTTGTATTTTTCTGATACACTCATTCGCAACTTCAATAGGACCACCTGTACACCTGCTTATTCGTGTCAGACAGGGTCCATAGAGAAAGAGCCAGTTTGGACACACTGGGTTTTAATTCTGTTAGCCAAGAACAACTCTGAGGCTACAACATGCAACAATGATGAAAGAACAGCTACAGTATATACTGTGTATGTATGCTGTCAATATTAACGTGTTAGCGCATGTGATTTATCTAGAAATTCTATTAATTATATCATCAAATTTGACCCTAATGGCTTCCCATAAACACAGAACAGTTACCATGGCATGTTTAGCGCAGATAATATGATGATTGAGGAAACATCAGCAGGTGTGCTGAATAGCAAATTTCATTATAAAAAGCTTCTAAATGGAAGCAATGTTGTGTGTTCGAGCTACGTTCAAGGGAAGTTTTTTTTAAATAATACATTAAATGTAAGTTATGGGTGTGGTGGCTCAGGTGGCTAAGGCTCTAGGTTATTGATTTTTGGATTTAAGGATCCAGGTTCGAACCCTGGTGTCGGTGGGTTGCCACCATATGCAGTGCAGGTACCATTTGAAAGATTTTCATTTCATTTCTTAAATGTTAATGTTTGAGATATTATAAAAATGCATAATCTGTTACCAGTTTGTCATGCATTTGTTCATTCCAACATTGCACGTTTATGGTACAAGTAAATCTGAGTATTTAAAAATTGTGATTACTATGACTGATTAACTAGATTGAAATTTTTTATCAATTGACAGCACAAATATATAGTACAATGCATTATACTGTTCCAGCTATACACGCTAATATTTAAGATGAATTATTAATCATTTAATTATACTGTATATAAGTATACACACAAAACCAGGGGATATAACCAGGGGGAAAAAAACTTTACAGAGAGCAAACGTATCTATAAGTTAACCAGTTAATTATTAATAATTATAATAATTGCTTCTAAAACAACTTTCCCATTTGTCCCATAACATGAATCTTAATGAAGCACAAACACAATAGCACTGATTCAGTAAGTCAGCTAATCATTCTTTAAAACGGTTGTGATTATATACTGTCGTGTGACGTTATTTAAAACGGCCTATACTGTGTATTGTTTGTTTTGAGTATCTGCATTTATATGACCAACCGCGTTAGCCATCACTCAGCCATCGTCAGTCTACAGAGGAATCAGGAAAAAAAAAAAAAAAAAGCAAATGAAAATTCCAAACAGTATCTGTGACCATTAAAAGACAGCGAGATCGTAGTAGCAAACTTTCAGGGTAGAACAAGCTATCAGGTTGTCTTCTGGAGATTTGCGTGTGTATAAAGTGCTCTCACATTTTAATGGCTCAGCAGTGATCTATCTGAATTACAAGAACACCCTGTGAGCTTTGATCCTTTGTTCTTAATAGAAACCCGTAGAGCATGGGTCTTGAAATCCAGTCCATAAAGAATGGTGCGCTGCGGTATTTAGTGTTTTTTTATGCTCTAGCACACCCAGTATCTAACACACCAATATTTTATATTTAGGAAAACACACAACAGTGTACCATGGGAAAAGCCTCCACAGACAGCAGAGAAACCTTTTTGAGCTGAATATGATTTTTCTTTTTTTTTTTTTCAGTCATCCAGGAATTGTGACATAGGTCACAGTGACTCATAAGTTATTCTCACCACATGGTGACACACTGTCAGTGCTGAAGCATTTTAGTGCATTTAAAGTCATTTAGATATTTTGAGTAATTAGATATCTAGACTGTGTAACAGACATTATAAATTCCACAGTGCCATTTGGACATGAATCACTCACACTTTGCACCCCAGCAAAATAGAACAGATTGGTTTCATGCAACTCAAGCAGCAGGAAAACGTGTGTGTCAGTGACGGGTCACGCCACTTCATTTATGTAATCTGCTCAAACAATGTGACAGATTAGTACATAAAATCCTTTCGAACAGTGAAAGAGAAACGCTCTGTAAGCATTCAAAAGCTTCTATATAAATAAGAGAAAGGTTTTGTCTGTACATTAGTCGCCTCTTTCAATATACATCGGAGGACACTGAAACCAGTCTCAGAAAAATGTCTGTAAGTCTGTCTATCTGTATATCTGTATGTCTGTCCAGGCAATTTTGTCACAGCAATGATGGCTCGAGAAAATTTAATGAAACTTTGCCAGTTCTTCAGTATTTGACTTGAGTGGAATCTGCGTCATATCAAAATGTTGAGTAGAAGGGACGCTATGAGCAGTTTTGTGCCAGATTACCTCACAGCAGCCATGACTTTTTTGGAAGAATATAGCGCTTTTGCCCTCAGAGTGGGTGTGGTTATACACGTTACTCAACAGAGCCAATCAACGCGATAGTTTACCCTAAATACACAGTATGCAGAACCTACAATGCGCTCAAATCCTCATGAAACACAAGCGTGGCATGGCATGGCTTGCTCCAAAAAATAGGGTAAATATCTTTTGAAAACTGAATCTTCAAAGATTTATGGACAGGCCATTGTATATTTTTTCTTCCTGCGGGGCGTTTAAAACCAGTTTGTCTCATATGTTCCAAAACTGTGGTGCTAAATAAAGAAGTACTGTAATGTGATGCGCCACTAGGAAATAAAACACGGGTTGTTAGTTCAAACATATTCGCAGCAGTCCGAGGTGAGGCCGTGTAAAATACCTTTAATGAAAGCGCAGTGATATGCGCTCAAAATGTTAAGTAAAAGTGATGTTTTAATTTAAAGCGATTAAATTATGTGATTTTGAAGATTTCTTCACACACCAGCTACTGTAGAAGTTTCTTTAAATTTGTTCAGAAAATCTCCAGTCCACAGTAATGATCTATTTTGAGGTAATGATCTATTTTAAACAGGGAGTGTATTTGTCTGACGACAAAAGAAGTACAACTTGTCATAAATAAAGCGTACAGAAAGACAGGCAGACATGTATGTACCTGAAATAATAATATCACTGATTACATTAAAGCTGATGAGCATATTTTTGCCTTTAACTTTTTAACTATTTCTAAAACTCTGCTGAAATTTAATTTCTGTCCAAAAAAAGATGAACAATAAATAAATAAATAAAAAGTTAATGAAAATAATTGCAAGCCAAAATACTAACAATAAATGCAAAAATTTTTATTATTATATTATTATTATTATTATTATTATTTTATTATTCTTTTATTAATATGATGATTATTATTATTTTAATAAAAAACGAATAAAAATAAATGTAACCTTTTTTTTTTTTCAGTTTCGCTAATAAGATTTGTAAAACAAACATACCGGTTGGGTATGGCTGTTTTTGGGCAGGTCTTACCCTGGCAAGTAAATGTTGGGCAGGAGTTACAGGATTGCCCTCCCATTGCCCAGCTGTTTTAAATCTCTATTAGCCTCTCAAAAATGTTTACTGGCAAGCTCCAGTTTTTCTGGATAAAAACTTATAACATTTACATTTGTTGACCAGCTGCTTTATATTCCTAAAAACATTTTTTCATACCTTTTACTTTATAAGGATTTATGATCCACGCAAAGACCAAAAAATTTATGTACAGTTACTCAGAATCTCCACAGTCTATCAGACCTTCATCAGTTATTTTTAAGACTCCAAACACAAAGTTATGAGAAATGAGCAAAAGGGAAGGGAAATGGATATGTAAGGAAGAGGCTCTAACAGGAGGCAGAACAATTCAGAGTTTGTTTGATTAATATGATAATAAATTTGCTTCTCTGAATTTGCTAATAATTAAAAGGTAACATTTATTGAAAGCTAATTTGTGGCATGCTTTCAACACAAAATGCATGCTTTTCAACCATACATTTTAAAATATAGGTTTAACACAGAATTAATGATACTCTAGCATACTGTGCAAAATTAGAGCTTTATTATAAAATAATAACTGTTGGAGAATGTATTTTTTAGAGTGGTCTTATTTAAACAGAGTACTCAAGTATACTTGAAGTTCATTCATTTTGTAGGGAAAAAAAAACTAAGGTGAATAATATACTTGAAGCATTCTGCATACAACTCAAGTAGGTAGTGGGATATTATTCCAGGTGTCTGTTCAGGGTGTTAATGGGTCAGGAGAAAAACCTGCATTGTTTTTATAAATAATAAATAAATAAATAATAATACATTATTATAAATTATTATAAATTATTAACATTTATCATAACAAAAACATTATGCAATAAAATTACTTGTTTCTTCTAATAATATATCATCTTTCAACAACAACAAAAAAAAACCTACCTAAAAATGCCAAATAGTTCAACCATAATCATGAACTTCCATGCAATTATGAACGAATGCAGCTTCAGGTCAATCTAAATGTTTATTCTCAAAAACAAAACTAAGCAAATGTACCAAACTCAAAGTTAAGGAAGAGTGTTATAGGATCAGCAAACTATACAGAGGAGAATTGTACAGGCTTAGAAACCAGGGACAGGCACAGGATCATCAACCAGAGTAACAAACAACAATAACACCAGACTGGGAATGGGCTGTCAGAGGAAACACAGAACATTACTTCACAGATGGTTAAGTGAATTGAGAGTCTTATATACAGTGTAAGTGTAAGTGTGATGACGTTCAGGTGGTGGCACTCCATATTGATGAGAACTGAAGCATGTGTATACAGAGTTGTAGTTCTCAGAGGCCCTGTTTGTAGGCCTCAGAGTGTTCTGGATAGTGTAGTATTACAGTGCTGATCTATTTGTAATATTAATCATATTTCTTACTTATTGCAGTTTTTAACTCATCCTTATCTATATAAAAAAGTATGTTTTGGAAAGGTGATTACAGTATAAATGTGTTCCTGACAGTTGCTGGATGGTTACTGCATGTGCACATGTTCTTGATGGAGTAATGTAATTACTATATGGAGTATGGGAATTTTTAAACCTGTACAAACCCAATTTTTATAAACATTAACAGAAATATTATTGTTTTTCTCTAATGTTATTATAACCTTTTCTCTATAATATTATTATACCTTCTAGAAAATGTAAGTGTGTGTGTGTAAAAAGTGTGTGTGTGGGGCACAGTGTCAAATTACGCGCGCGCAAACAGAAGAGAGAGGGAGATGTTGATTATAAGAGACGAGCAGTAAGACGCAGCAGGGGACACTTATTTTGACACAGGGGATGCAGCAGGGGAGACGATTACCCATAATTCCTGCAGCGCAAGAGAGAGAAAAATCATTGGCTCAGTTGTGATCACTTTCCGCTCGGTGTCAAAATAAGAGTTGCATGCTTGATACATGATACTTGGCGCTCGTAAACTAATACTTGCTCGGTTTCCGATTAAAAATTTATTAAAAATCTCTGCTTGGTTTGCGGAACACTCGTAAACCACATTACTTGCAATCCGAGGTTCCACTGTATTTAAATTTTCTTTTTAATCTTATAGGTTCTAGTTTCTAGCTCAGCCTAGCTACAAGTTAGGGCTGGGCGATTTGTTAGATTTTTTAGATTAATTCGAATTTACGTTTTAAGACGATTACATTTTTCCTTAAATCGAGGTATCGCGATTTTTTTATTAAAATATTAGATAAATTGTAATTGCACCAATGGCAGAATAATTTAGAGGGAAGATTTTCCGACCACATGATGGCGCGCCTAATTAACCGCTCACTTGTGAGAGTTTTAAATCGATTTTACAGTTTTACTTTGGTGCGGCCCCGCGAGCTTCTGTAGTTCTGCGACGCCCCTCTGTGACTCACACGTGTGAAATATGAGATACAACATGGCAGCGCGCGCTGATGAAACCAAAGAGCTCGTTTCCAACAGAGGCACGGTTTCTTCAGTCGTATGGAAATTATTCGGGTTCGCAACTTTACACATTGAACACGCCGAAGCCCGGTGTAAAATTTGTCTGAAGTTTGTGGCAACTAAAAGAAGCTGATTTACTTGAGCACGACTCATTTCCTCGCGCACCTCAAACAGAGCCACACTGTTGAATCGGCGTCGTGTTTGGCGCTGCGAGCTAAACAAGACAAGCAGCAGCGCGAAAACACCGGCTAAAAGCCAGGAGAAAACAGTGAGCACATTTCCCTAAACAAAAAGATATTACTGATGTTGTGTAGTGTTGTATTGCTAAAGACATTATGCCCATATACACAGTTTAAAAAAATGCTGCCAGGCTCCTATTTGATTTTATTCAGCATGTAAGTTGCATGTGGTTTGCAAAATTGTTTAAGTGATTTAATATATATATACTTTTAATCCAAATATGCAGTTCATGTTTGGTTATATCGTTTTGCTTAAGTAAATAATAAAAAACCTATACTGTCTGTGTTTTACTTTATTTTATTTTTATTTATTTTAGGGGGAAAAAAATCTTTTAAAATCGAAAATCGAATTTGGTCTAAAAAAAATCGAGATTCAATTTATAGGGTATATCGCCCAGCTCTACTACAAGTTATGGTTATGTGGCCTACAAGCACTACAGTAACCCTTAATAATAAAGGTTAAAACAATCAGTTTGAATTGAAAATAGGAGTACAATTATATGTTTTGTGAAGACACTCACATTGTGGCGATTTATACTGAGATCACTTTTTCTGTGCAAGCAGATCATAGTTGAAATCAAATGTAATCTAGCAAAAATATTCATGTCCAAAATATTTATTCTATCCTGATAGCATTAAGAACAATCACATGAAATGGACAAGATATGCTGTTTTACTTAATCGAAATGAACAGATCAATGTATACCTCTGTGTTAGTAAATCAGCAAGCATATTCAATTATATATTTAATGAATAAATCAATATGATATTAGTTTAAAAGTTGCATCTCACTTCCTGAACTTGGGAAAGTAAACATGGGCCGGGTGTGGGCCCGCGGGATTTATGAATGTAGAATGGGTCTGTGTGGTTAAAATGTGTCTCAGGGCCAGTGATATAAATATATTTTGATATAAATATTCTTTAATAACACTTAAAGCCTACTTTTTCCCATTATAACTGACCCCAACCTCTCTCCCTATTCTTTAAACAGCTTATGGATCCTCTCTTAGTTCCAGCTCTTCCTGTTCGAATGTTAACCTTTTAGTTAAATAAAATTGGGTTAAAAAAAAAAAAAAAAAAAAAAAAAGAAAGGGGGGGGGGGGATTTTAATGCATTTATACTTTACCCATCAATAAGTACATGGATGGATACGTACCCAGATAATGCAAAAAATAATGAATAATAAACAATAGATTTGAAACATATTAAACATAATGTTACTTAATGTACTATACTGTATGCCCTGTTGTTTATTACATTTAATATACTATAAAATAAAAATATGTACAATGTTTTCAGCTCGTGTGATAAACATGTGTGTATGTGGAAAAATTAAAATGCTTTAAAAATATGGTTTGATTTTAACATTAGAGCAGAAGAGCTGCAGATATTCTGACATAAATATTTTGACATCATTTTATCTCAGCTCCTGTTTGGCTGACTCTAACGTTGACCATAATTTTAGGTGCCCTCAATTATCAGAGAGTTCAAAAGAACTGGGCAAATAATGTCAGAGCCACATGTCAATTGCCTCATCTCCCTTTTTATAAAGACAGCGTAGAAACCTTAATTAGACCTGTAACAAATAGCAAACAGTCAAATACATGCATATGATATAATATGATATAATATAATATAATATAATAACCATTGACCATAATAATGACCATTGATTTGCTGATACTAAAGAGTTGTTGTTTATTAGAGTTATACCACAGCATTTACATTTTCTAAGACAAACTTGTCAAGTGCAAGGCAAATATAATCCTTTTTATACTGTATGTTAATGTTTCTATAGTAACAACAAACACATAATTATGTATGATTAATGTGCCACATATATTGATCTTTTAATAAAACTTCAGCAGTTTTAGAAAGAATCTTTTCTTTGTGTTAGCAATGACAAATTGCTGCTTGTCAGGCTTTTATAAGAAAATAAGCTTTTGGGTCATTAGTTATAACTCAGTTTTACATCTCAGATCCCCCCCCCCCCCATCAAAGAATGTTTTCCAATAGCACACCATGCTATATTGATCCAACAATCAGGAAATATTTTTTTTTTCATGATGTTACCTACAGAAAAAAGCAAATCATAAACAAATAAAACAAATCAAATGCACCAAAACCTTACTGTATATGCTAAAATACCTTATGGTGGTAATTACAGTAAGAATGAGATATTCTTCACAGAAATGCTTCTCTGTGATCATGTGAAAGTCAATAATGCTGCTGGAGATGCATGAAGAGCCTTCTTCCTTTCTGTTTCTCTCAAGTATCTGTATTTACTTCTGGATGCCTTTAAATATTTATCCATTAGTCTTGTCTGGGAGTGCAGTTTTAACACAAAATCTGGTGGTATTCTTTCATCAGAGTCTTATTGGATGACCATACTGTACACTCACTCACTCTCACTCATGTCTATACTGCTGGAGCCTATCCCAGGAGACTGAGGGCACGAGGCAGGCTACATCCTGGACGGGTTGCCAATCCATGGCAGGGCACACACACTCGCACACTCATTCACACAGTACTGGCAATTTGGAAACGGCAGTTAGCCCTGTCTGCATGTCTTTGGCTGTGCAAGGAAACCGGAGCACCCGGAAGAAAGCCACCAAGCACAGGAACAATAGGCAAACTCCACACTCACAGACCCCAAGCCAAGAATCAAACCCGGACCCAGGAGGTGCGAGGCATCAATGCTCACCACTAAGTCACCATGCTGCCTGGATGACCTAATTATTTAATATTTTAATCAAATGTGGTATCTCAAAAGTGGCTGATTGCTCGCATTTACAATAGGTTGGCCTCTCTTAATCTAAAAATAATCTCTCAGTATTTAGAAATCATACCACCTCTATGACATAAGTGGTCACTTGGAGGGAAACAAAAAAGGAAATTTGTATAACAAATTAATTTTTAGCCTTCGCAGCAAGGGGGTGTAATGTGATTGCATTATCTTTATCTGCATTTTAATTTAAACCACATTTGGGCATAAGATTTTTTTTTTTTCTTTTTTAAATCTGACCCCTACCACTGTGCCCCTCAGCAACACTAAAGCACTTATAATAAGACTGATTCTAAAACAAATGATGCAAAACAGAAAAAAATAATAATCTGAATTTATACAGTTCCTAACCATTTCAGTTCATTATTCATATCAGCCAGATGCCATGTGGACCTTTCTGCCAGGCTTTCTCTGTAATGTGTGTGGGCAAGAACTATTTTTCAAAACACTGGTGTCTTTCTCAAATCAATCAACGACTGGCTATATTTCACAACAACAGACACACAGTAGCCAAATTTAGGGTTTGGGTTTGAAACATCTGAAAATTGGACAAGTCAAAGTATGATGCTGATGCAGTGCTACTAGTATAAATATAATTTTATTTAGGAATGACAAAAATATGGAATGTACATATAGGTTAATATTTTTTTTTATTAATCAAATTATATTTTTGAAGAACACAGACCACAGCTGGCCTATCCATAGTGTGCAGAATACAAAATCTATATGTAAAAATGCTGAATAATTTTCTAAATCACATAGACTCACATAAGTAAATTATAAATTAAAGCCTATAAATAAACAGATAATCAAATAACTGCACTGAGAAGCTGCCATAACTGGGACTTTAAGCTAGGCTCTTATCCCTCAACTGCTCAGTTAGATAAAACGAAATAAATGTAAGTCAGTTTGAGTAAGGGCGTCTGCCAAATGCCATAAATGCAAATGTTTGGATGGAAGACGACTTAAATGTCAAAGTTTTTTAAAAGTCTAAGTAAAATTTTTCCACCAAGAAAACACCAAGTTGGTTGATTATACTTGTATTTATTTATGTAACTTTAAAACAGAGTTGTTATAAGCAGTTATGAGGTGAACTAGAGTGATATACTGTACAAAGTGATGGGAAATATGTACTCAGGCACCTTTGTTATTTTTCTATCTACGTAAAGTCAGGTCCATGTATTTAGGAATAAAAATAAGTTTTTTGCCATTTGGCCTCTGTAGAGAGACTCTGAGACTCATGTATGTGTGTGTCTCATCTTACACCAGCCAAAATTATTTTCAAAGGTGAAGTACAGGTTCATTTGTTTTATGTTTACTCCATATTTTGTATTAATTATGTTTATATTAATGTTTTTGGTTTGTGGAATGAATCATCCGAGTTTCTGTTATCTCTTATGGAGAAATCCGCTTTGATATACGAGTGCTTTCGATTAAAAGTTAGCTTCCAGAATTATTAATTAACGAATTATGATCGCAATCAAAGGTTTTTACTGTCCTTTGATAATGACACTCATACTGTACCTCCTGAAGAATGTTCTTGACTTGGCCAGATGTTGTGAAAGGGTTGTTCTTCATCATGGAGAGAATTCTGCCATTAACCACTTTAGTTTTCCGACCCTTTATTGTTGCTGATTTTGCAAGTTAACTCTGTCTTTTTAAGATTTCAAACTGTGGTATTAGCCACTGCCAATGTTTTTGCTATCTCTCTGATGGGTTAATTTTGTTTTGTATACTGACCTCCTTTACTTGCATGGACACCTCTTTGGAGCTCACGTTGAGAGCCAAAAGCAGATACCAAAAGCAAATAACACTCAACCACCCTCAGGTTTTTTATCTTTTTTTTCTCCACAATTTATGGACCTGGGTTTATACATACACTAATCGGTTTATTCTATTTAACAGTATGACTAGTCTTTGCTCTCAAGTGGCACACCAGAATGCCTCATGGCATAGCATTAGCAGCAGCTTAAAAAGATGTGGTCAGCAGCTTCATATTCTAGCCTTCACACTCTCTGGTTGGTAGCTATTGTGTTATACGGAAGAACTGGGGCTGGGAATTGCCCAAGAGTAAATTATCACCTTAAACAATATGATATTAAACAAGATAATGTCTCGATGCTATGAGCTATTGCTAGAATTGGAATTTTATGTCAATAGAAGTAAAGTGATAAAATCAGAGAAATATCTTAGTGACAGTAGGAACAATAATGATGTCAAACATTGTGAGTTGGAATCAGAGACAAAGTTGTTTAAAGTTAGAATTAAATTTGATCGAATTATGCTACGATAACATTCAATGAACAACCCCCCAAAATGTTGCAAATACAGTATAACCTTAAAATAACAGAACAGCAACATTTATTTATAGGATTTGTGCCACTTAAGGCCGATTTACATACTGTAATAACTGACCACATACATCCATGGTGCCATAAACTTTTAACAGAGTTCAGAAACACTGATCCAACTACCTAATGAACTTAGCTACTCCTCGCACACAGTGTATTTATCCCATGTCTCTTGTACATAAAGCATTCAGGTTAGCAACACCATAAGAATGGAAAAACAGTAAATGATATAGCGCTCATTTTTTAAATATAAATCACATACTGTACCAGTTGAACACTGATTTATAAAAGTGGTAAAGGAAGCCTTCTACCAACAGGTGAAAAATATACGTATATAGGGGGGGAAATGGATGCTTTGTTGTGCCCTTGAGGAGGGGATGTCTTGGGTTCCACTTGTCACTTCTTGTCTGAGATATTGACTGCCTCATCGGGGTTGACTTGTGGATGTGTTCTAGTCGACAGATTCAGATAAGTTCATTCTTGTCATTCCTTGGCAGTATGTGAGCCAGATGGAAGTGCACCAAACTATCACTCATGTGTTATCTGTGCTGCTTTATTTCTGCAATATCTCCTTTGACCACTGATTCAACAGTCTGAAGAGACACAGCTCTTCCTATTTTAAGGATCAAAAGTTATTAGACCATTGTTAGCTCGCTTTTTTTTTGTCACTGCATGTCACTGCAAGATTAGGTGTAAAGTTGATGTAACATTTGTATGTGGAATCTGTTGCTGCCATCAGCTTTCTTGTGGACCCAATGAGGTGTCAATGGCAGTGCAGCAAGCCAAAACAAACCATCAACAGACACAGACATAACATTAGATGTGTGAAAATCAACTGTTGATAACTGTAGCCAGAATGCACTGATGAACTTGACCATAGGAGATCAACCTCGTAAACCATAGTCGATACTTTCAGTCATCAAGAGAACAGATCAGCTATGATGAAATCATGGAGTTTGATTATAAACTGCGTACCACTGATCTAAAGAAATGGACATTTATGTACAAAATGTTATTTATGCTCAAAGACTCTGCACTTGTATACAGATGAGATGAATAGTAATTAAGGATGCTATAAATATATTTGTTTTCCAAATACTTTCCCCCCCTATTATTCTAGTGTGAAATAACATTTGGCAAATTTTCTTAGAAGGTTATACCACTCTGATGTAGACCATGAAGTTCTTTTGCATCCTAAAAATATCAAACATAGTGGGGAAGGGGTTAGAAGAGAAGAAATGTGCACATATAAAGGTCTTACTATTTCCCAGTCACTTCCAATGCCTCTATCTTGTTGTTACTAATTTCTTTTTACTATTTAATCACACACATGATCGAGCACTTGCCATGTCTGATGAAAACAAAGTAGTTGGTGACAGTGATGGTGTGAGGAACTGAATCCAGTGTTTATAAGTAAATTCATTGAAACGTGACATAGACATGCTTATAATCATTCATGTACTGTAGCAACAATGCAGTGACATTCTAATCACAACTCAGTCAGAATGCCAACTATCTACACCATGCTTGTAGTACATTAATGAAGCCCTTAATAGGTTAGTTAACCCATCAACTGTCAATGGTCAATACTATCGTTACTACATTTTTATTAAGTTCTTCCTGCATTTTACTTCAACTACGTCCTCACCAGGCTTCTGTTGAACATGTGCAAAAAAGCACCATCGTTACCGGTTTCCACTTCCTTCCTGCCAAGTTGTACAAGTTCTTATTGCATTCACCCAATTCTTGAGGATGTAATGGGCACATGGCTCAGTGTGATGGCCCCCTTAAATATATAGCTGATAGACAGTTATTACTACCTATAAAATATTTACCACCCTGAGGTTAAATTCTTAACTCTTATAATGTTTGTAAAAATTGTAAAAGCCCATTTCCTCTTAGTGAATCATCTTCACTTCCCCAAGGTTATTAGGGTGAACTCTGTGATGAACTCACAAATTCAAAATATTCCATATATTTTCAATGAGATTCAAGTCAGAAGATTGGCTAGGTCATGCAAGGGCCAGAGTGATTGACGGAGTTGTTTTGGCTATATATTTCAGGTCGTTGTCTTGATGTCCTGTCTCCCTGCATTCGTTTTTTCCTCTTATTTAGCCAATGAGATTTTAACTTCCTCTAACCAGTCTAGTGCTTCATTTTATTTATGTTTCCTGCAATGACGTGTGATTCCCCAGTACTACTTGCACAGAAGTGAAATGACCTTTCTGATGAGATCTCAACCTAATCTGGAATACACTAGGGCTCCAGGTTGTCACTGTGTTGTTTGGTGACATGGTATGTACCACACTCAACATGGACCAGAGGAAGCGAAGGAAAGAGTTGTCTCAGGAGATTCGAAAGAAAATTGTAGACAAGCATGTTAAAGGTAAAGGCTATAAGACCATTTCCAAGCAGCTAGATGTTCCTGTGACTACAGTTGCACATATTATTCAGAAATTTAAGATCCATGGGACTGTAGCCAACCTCCCTGGACGTGGCCGCACAAGGAAAATTGATGACAAATCAAAGAGACGGATAATCCCAATGGTAACAAAAGAGCCCAGAAAGACTTTTAAAGAGATCCAAGGTGAACTTCATGCTCAAGGAACATCAGTGACAGATCGCACCATCCGTCGTTGTTTGAGCCAAAGTGGGAGACATGGGAGACGACCAAGGAGGACACCATTGTTAAAAACAAATCATAAAAAAGCAAGACTGGAATATGCCAAACTACATGTTGACTTCTGGGAGAATGTCCTATGGACAGATGAGACAAAAATGGAACTTTTTGCCAAGGCACGTCAGCTCTATGTTCACAGACGGAAAAATGAAGCATTTCAAGAAAAGAACACTGTCCCTACTGTGAAACATGGAGGAGGCTCTGTTATGTTCTGGGGCTGCTTTGCTGCATCTGGCACAAGGTGTCTTCAATCTGTGCAGGGTACAATGAAATCTCAAGACTATCAAGGGATTCTAGAGAGAAATGTGCTGGCCAGTGTCAGAAAGCTGGGTCTCAGTCGCAGGTCATGGGTCTTGCAACAGGACAATGACCCAAAACACACAGCTAAAAACACCCAAGAATGGCTAAGAGGAAAACAGTGGACTATTCTAAAGTGGCCTTCTATGAGCCCTGACCTCAATTCTATTGAGCATCTTTGGAAGGAGCTGAAACATGCTGTCTGGAAAAGGCCCCCTTCAAACCGGAAACAACTGGAGCAGCTTGCTCATGAGGAGTGGGCCAAAATACCTGCAGAGAGGTGCAGAAGTCTCATTGGCAGTTACAGGAATCGTTTGATTGCAGTGATTGCCTCAAAAGGTTGTGCAACAAACTATTAAGTTAGGAGTACCATCATTTTTGTCCAGGCCTGTTCCATGAGTTCATTTTTTTTTATAATTCCGTTGAAGCATGGTTGAAAAGCAATGTCTGACTTTCATTGGTTAGCATTCAAAGAATTATTATTTATTATTACTTTTGTCAGATTAAAGTTATTTCTGTGACCATTGTGAGTTTTTCTTTCATTGACCGAAGGGTACCAACAAGTTTGTCCACGTGTGTATATTGCCAAAAGTATTCACTCGCCTGCCTTCACATGCATATGAACTTGAGTAACATCCGGTTCTTAATCCATAGGGTTAAAACGTTTAAATCTTCAACTCCTCTGGGAAGGCGTTCCACAAGGTTTAGGAGTATGTTTATGGTAATTATGGACTATTCTTCCACAAGCGAATTTGTGAGGTCAGACAGCGATGTTGGACGAGGAGACGCAGTCTTCGATCTAATTTATCCCAAAAGTGTTCTGTCGGGTTGAGGTGTGTTTAGGCCTGTCAAGTTCTTCCACACCAAATTTGCTGATCCATGTCTTTTTGGACCTTTCTTTGTGCACTGGTGCGCAGTCAGGTTGAAACATGTAGGGGTCATTCCCAAACTTTTTGCATAAAGGTGGGAGCATGAAATTGTCCAAAAATGTCTCGGTATGCTGAAACATTAACAGTTCCTTTCATTGTAAGGGGCCGAGCCCCATAAAAAAACAACCCCACACCAATTTCGACATGACTAAGACATGGATGAGCGAGGTTGATGTGGAAAATCTTGACTGGTCTGCACAGAGTCCTGACCTCAACCCAACAAAACATCTTTGTGATTAATGCGAGCGGAGTCTGTGATCCAGGCCTTCCCGTCCGACATCAGTGTCTGACCTCACAAATGCGCTTCTGGAAGAATGGTCCAAAATTCCCATAAACACACTCCTAAACTTTCAGAAGAATTGAAGCTGTTATAGCTGCAAATGGTGGACCAACATCATATTGAACCATATGGATTAAGAATTGGATGTTACTCAAGTTCATATGAATGTAAGGGCAGGAGAGCAAATATAGTACTTTTTGGTATAAAAAAAAAGTGTATCTTTTGAATTGTGACTTGTGACAAATTCATTTTAACATCTTATATTAAAACCACGTTGGAGATATACTCACTTGTGTTTTGTTTACAGCAAATCCTCCTCCTCCCCAGCAGCTGCTGCCTGGAGGCATCTCTTGTTTGTAGGGTTTTCAGATGCACCATGCATGTTATTTTTCACCATGCACAAAAACTACCTGTCATCAGTAGTTATGTTGTGCACCATTCTGTTTATGCCAATTAAGTAATCTGCATCTGTTATCATAAAATCTCCCACCAGCACCCAAAGGAATTCTGACTAATCCCACCCACTCCTGCAGACTGTATAAAAAGTAAATGAAACATTTCCCAACTGTACAGTATTTAATCATGTAAACTAGAGCAACCATCAAATGGATAAAACATTTAGTGAAAAATCAGTGAATGAATATGGCAAATGCATCAAATAGCACCACCCAAGCAATGCACCATGACTAACACACTCCTGCTGCACTTCCAAGGTTGTTTTTTCTTGTTGGTGTTACTGGATTGAGCACAACTTTCATACAGTCAGCCATGCTCAACCTACATTACGGAAATGCGACCATTATATGAGCTCCCCCTAATTAAATCCCTATTCCCTCATCTACCAGCTGTTACCTGGCATGTCTTCATGCAAGGTTTTTCAGATGCTGCACAAATGTTTTTTTTAGCCTGTCTACAACGCATACCTGTCACCAGTAGGTTTAATAGTCATTTTATGCCATTTCAGTTATCATAAAATGTCCAGCCAACCTGCCGAAGAACTTGGGTTCTTAACCGTCTCTGCTGCAGGAATGCTGTACTATGGCTGACCCTGCACTCTCGCTGACCCCAACTTCCTAACAAATTTAGACGTAATATTTAATATATGATCAGAATTTCACTGCCCCACATGATCATGTGGCAGGACTCATCTTAAAATACTTAATTGATATACGAGCTTCACTCAACCAAATCCCTAATCTCTAAATCCCCTCCCAACATACACAACCACTACAACCACTACAAGAATTCCCCCCCACACAAATCCAAATGTATTGAATTATTGAAATTGTCATATGCAATAACTGCAGATAAAAAAAATAATTAATAAAAAAAAATCAGCATTTGCACAGACACGTGAATACTTTTCTAAATACTGTATCCTGTTGCTAAGCAACTCTAAGGATCTGGTGGCTACGGTATGGACGTCACTGCAGAGTTCTGGTAGTGGTTTATTACAGTATATACTGTAAAAGAGCTTACAGTACATGCATGACATAAGGAGGATGGCATGCATTTCGGAGGTTCTGAAGTTTACTCAAATGAAAAAGTGAATTTTGTGTATTTGTTTATAAGAAAGAGCTGGATCATTCATTGTTTTTATTGTTTAGGGCACAGTAAACTTGCGATGTACAGTAGCATTGCACTTTGAAATACTGTAACATGTGTTTACATATGTGTTAACATGTGTTAACATATGTTTGATCTGTTGCTAAAATAACTATGTTGATAACCGCACTCTCTGCTTGGTTATAGTGAGGAGCAAAAACATTGTCTCTAGCAGTGCACAGTGTGGGAGGAGCATGATATTATTAGTCCTGTAACATCAATTAATGATTGCATTCAACAGACTCTAAAAGGTGGGCATAAGTACATAAGGACCAACAGCTGGAATTTGGCCACTTGTAATACTATCTATCTTTCTATCTATCTACAGGGTGGGCCATTTATATGGATACACCTTAATAAAATGGGAATGGTTGGTGATATTAACGTCCCGTTTGTGGCACATTAGTCTGCTGCAATGACCCGGTTACTGCGTTCACCAGATATCAACACAATTTCGATCCGCTCATCACGTGTTAACCTCTTCGACATGTCAATGGCTGTGAACAAATGGAAACTTGTAAATAACTCATGAAAGAATAAAGTAACGTTAAAACCAAGCACACCATTGTTTTTCTTGTGAAATTCCCAATAAGTTTAAGGTGTCACATAACCCTCTTCCTACTGAAAAAACTAAAGTTGGATCCGAGATGGCCGACTTCTAAATGGCCACCATGGTCACCACTCGTCTTGAAAAGTTTGCCCCCTCACATATACTAATGTGCCACAAACAGGACGTTAATATCACCAACCATTCCCATTTTATTAAGGTGTATCCATATAAATGGCCCACCCTGTATAGAGAGAGATTTGATAGATAGATAGATAGATAGATAGATATGCTTTTATCCAAACAAGTTACCTATAAAGAATTTTGATTACAGAGCCCAAAGTCTATGGGTCTATAAATAAAAATAAGGGACTAGTAACCAGGGAAACTAGACGTAGGCATTAAAGAAACAAGAACTCAAGGACACCAGCGAACTGAAAACTTTGAAGCATGGCTTAAAATGCTGCTTTGACACACACAAGCCAAAATGCACCTTAGTATCCAAGAAATACACATTTTTATCTACAGATAACTTACATTTTAATCTACAGATAACTTACATGTACAGTACTGTATCTACACTCGTTTTCATGACAACCTACCATGAAGGTCACTATGTAGTTATATAATTGCGAGTAGTCAGCGAGTAGAAGTCACCATCATTATCCCATGGTGCTACAGTATAATAATTTTTAGAAACCTTTGAATCACCAAGGATAAATGCACAATAAAAAGTTGATTTCTATTACTGTGACAAAGGCAACAACCAAGCTTATGATCAATAAATCCATGATCGATCTTAAGCGCACGTCACTGCTTGTTTTTTGAGAGTGCTCGCATGGTTTCCCATCAGGTTCAACGGGTTCATGCCAGCAGGTGGACTGGCTACACTAAATTGTCCCTTGGTGTGAATGTGTGTGTGTGTGTGTGTGTGTGTGTGTGTGTGTGTGTGTGTGTGTGTGTGTGTGTGTGTGTGTGTGTGTGTGTGTGTGTGTGTGATTCCCTGAACAGCAAAGCATTCACCATATTAGATTGTTCATTCAAGCCGCAGATGATGATACAGCCATCCATAGCCTGGAGTCCTACAGAGCAGATTGGCCATGCTCTCACTTTTACAATCAATCATAGCAACACTAGCCAATCATAAGACATGTGAGATCTCACACAAACAGAAGGGGCAGATAGCCCTGAAGTGTGCTGGGAGTGATGGGAAGGGATGGATATGTCGAAATTGGGGGAAATAATCTAAGCAAAAAAAAATAATGCAATGTTGTGATTTTATCCCACTCCATCCTTCACAAAGACCAAGTTGCCCAGATCTCCAGCCGAAATCATAGGATTTCATTTTTTTACCATTAGCTCAAGGTATCATCTACCTTCTTAAACAATTAAATGTTGTATCTGTCAAATCCTCCCAGGAAAACACCCTGCTTTGGTTAAAATAAATAAATAAATAAAATAATGAGATGGAAAATGGGATCAATGTTGCAAATACTGGGTCAAAGGTCTAAATCATGTTTCTCTATCCCCTAGCACGGAAAAAACCGTACAGCTTACAATTCAAAGCAACAGCTTTTGTGGGGGCGGTGCGGTGACTTAGTGGTTAGCACTGTCGCCTTGCACTTCTAGGGTCCGGATTCGATTCTCGGCCATGTTCGATTTCCGCCTCTGTGCGCATTTTCTCCCTGTGCTTGGTGGGTTTCCTTCGGGTACCGGTTTTCCCACACCATCCAAAGACGTGTAGAATAGGCTAACTGGCGTTTTTAAATTACACTTAGTATGTGAATGTGTGTGTGAGTGTGTGTGTATGCATGTGTGCACCCTGAGATGGTTTGGCACTCTGTCCAGGGTATACTCCTCGTGCCTTAAGTCTCCTGGCATAGGCTCCAGGCTCCCCACGACCCTGTATACAAGATAAAACGGTATGGTCGAGAAGATATATATAAAATAATCGAATATAGGAAAAGTCCACCAGGTAACACCAAAGCAAAAAAATAAAAACAACAAAAATAGCCTTTGCTTGATTTGACACAATGCCTGCATGCAACAGTAGTTAAATACACATCCTACAGCCTGGACCACAATTAGCACAAAAGACCATGCTTCTATTAAAGAATTGGTGAACATATATACAGAAATACAAGAATTGAGCAGTAAATTATCCATTTACTCACTCACTTACCATCTATGTAACTTTATCCTGTATACAGGCTCACGAAGGAGACTTAGGGCACGAGGTGGGGCACACTGTGGACAGGGTTCCAGCCAATCTACTGCAGGACACACGCACTCAAATGCACTCGTTCACACACTATGGCCAATTTGGGTATGCTAGTTAGCCAAATCTCTATGTTTCTGGACTGTGGGATGAAACCAGAGTACCCGGAGGAAACCCACCAAGCACGGGCAGAACATGCAAACTCCATGCACAAAGACCCAATAAAATGCATAAAGCTTGTCTTGTAGATTGTGATTTTAAGTATACTCTGATGCTTTTTTCAATTTCAGAATAATATTTGCTTTGAACCATGGACACACCTCAAAGTTGTGTTTGTAGTGCTTTGGCTGCTATGCTATGTGTACAGGAAAAGCCTGCTCAGTCACCTGAAATAAACCCAAATGCTCTAGTGATGAAATGATGTAGGGAAAATATGGTTTAACTTTCATTGTTGTCAAAAATATTTTAGTGTGTGATATTATATGTTTGCCAATTCATGTTTTTAGGGGAAACCAGAGTGCCCGAGAGGGAGAACCAGAGTAACGTTCAGGTTCGGCAAATCTTTTGGGAATAGTGATACATATTTGTATCTCCTAAATTGGAGGTTAAACCAGCTTGACCAAAAGTAACTTGCCCTCTGAAACACTACACAAAAAAGAGGGCTGCTCAAAAGATGTTTTGTTTTTTTTTTATTCACAATTTATTTAAAAAATAATAAATTTCAGAACAGTAATCTATATATAAAAGTCAACAAGGTACAGTATGTATGTTCCTTATGGGCTGTTCCATGCTTTGAGAGATCTGGGCCAAACATGACACATATATTTGTCATTCCACCAGTCAAAAATACTGCTAAGGTTTCATCCCCTAATACACACTCAAGATGGCGGACGAGGAATCTTTCACTGCATACTGTAATAGATCACCGACCACCAAAAACTTTACCACAATATATTGCCGCATGCATGTTAAATATCCCGCTTTGGGATTTAAAAAAAAATTTGTTTATTTTTGCAACAGTTGGCCAAACTAAGAATATAGTTTATCTCCAAGTACTTCAGTAGGAATTTTAAGCTCTTTTCTAAAAATTAAAATGGTAAATTGGTAATAAAAGTATGAAAATACAAAGAAAATACCTAAACTTACCACCACAAGGTTTCAACGATGAAAAGCCCGGGCAATGCCGAGTACTTTGGCTAGTTTAAAATAAACATAGAGTACAACCAAAACATGGTGTTGGCCTTAAAAAATGTCTCATCAAGGAGAAAAAGTGAATTTTCAAATAGGGCGATATAACACCATTTTACATAATACTTAATGATTCTTATTTCCCAATCCATAGTTAATTTTTTGTATACAGATTTACATGCACAATTATATTTTATCCCATAAAAAAACACACACACACGATTTCATGCCCTTTTTTTGTAGTGTCCGTACCTTTTTTTAATTCAAATTTTTCAATTATCTTAATTGTCATTCAGATGAAATTTGGATTTCACATGAAAAGACATAAACCTCAAAAATGTATTTTTCTAAAATGTAAAACTGTAACATAAATTTTGACATGGTAAATTTTTGACAGATTTTTAGCTTCTTTTTTTTTTAACTTTTACCAAAAATCATCTCTTTTGAATTTAAGAAACAATTTTTACAGGTGATATGCCTCTAGAAGCGGACACCAATTTTAGTATCAATCCTCATAAAAGAAATATGAATAATTAGCATTTTAAATTATTATTGTCTAAAGCGAGGCAGTATAAAATTGGCATTTTGGCCCACAATTAAAATCATTCCTTTAAAGCGGCTGAAAATTTTTTAAAATTTGACAGGCAAGATTAGTCACTTCCATGTTGCAGAAACTTCAGAAATAGCTTCTTCGGCACAGACATTTGCTGTGTTATATGTATAAAATGTTTTGGGCCGTTAGAATGAGAACTTCTGCTCCTTCCAGCGATCCTAAAACAATAATGTCTTTCCCAAATAAATCAACTGCTATTTATAGACAATAGTCACATAATATTGTTTCATTAAATTGACTTTAATTTATTACATTTCAGAATAATCAGAAACTTTAGTTTAAAATGAGGTTATTGAACGCTTAAAATTCCAGCAGTATGGTTCTGCTGGTTAAAATGAAATCAGTTGCAGTAAAACTGAACAGTTTTAAAACATATTAATGCAAAACATGGCTAAAAATGCTCCGGGTTTTAACGGCTACGCATTTCAGTATAATGCCTGTGGATTTTTTCAACATTATTTAATAACAATGAAGAACGTTCATTTGTGAATGATGAAACCCCCATACACACATGCTTCTGTAATAACTGTAGCACCTACTGTATAATACAGCACTCTTCAGAAACTACTACTTAATTACTCACTAAGTATGTTAGTAGGAGCTCACTATTAACTATGCAGTAATTAACTGGGTCTTTAGCAGTAATAATAAAATAAAGTGTTACTTCATTGTTCTTCAGTAGATAATGAAGATGTGAAACATTATTGCAAAAAGAAACGCATGGAAACTCGTTAGTAATTACTGAAGCGCTGCTACAGTATGTTGTTGTTCAGTAGTTTAATGCAGATGTGGAGCAGTATTGTAAAAAGAAGCACATGGAAACACTTTAAGTTAGTAATGTATTGCAGCATTGTTCTTCATTAGTTAATGATGGTGTAAAATGGCATTATAAACGGTATTTCATTATTAGTTTTCATAATAAAAAATTTTACAAACAAATAAACAAGCATTAAATAAACTGATTTCAAATTAACAAATAAACTGATTGCTACATTACAGCCTTGCACTTTTGTAAGTTATTTTTGTCCTTGACTCGTTAAATAAAAAAATACTCCCACCCTGTGCTCATCAGAGGAGACCTATAATAAATAATATTTTTAAAATATTAGCAATTTTAATTTTTTTTTTTTTTATAATTAGACTAACGATCATTTTTTACATTTATTCTAGCGTTCAATTTCTGGTTGGAAAAATATTTGTTTTACAAATAAAAAATTTCCCACATGGGCCCCCAAGTAGAGCAGCGTTAAAAAGCATGCAGTATCATCTGGAGATTGCGAGTTCGAATCTTTGGGGATGCTTGTAGCCTTTCGCAGCTGGTAGCCTAGAGAGAGCTATTTGGCCAAATTCTCTCAGAGGGGAGGGATGAGAGGGATGGGAGGCTCATCAGTCGTGGTTTTAGCCAGTAATGGGCGTCTGTGAGCTCACACAAGCGGAAGGAGCGGGTAACGAAGTTCGAAAATATGCTGTTGGTCAGCGTCACATGGTTCAGTAAAAATAAATTAAAAAGAAAATAAATTATTAATTTACCATGTAAAAAAGTGTCAAGAACTAAGAACACTAGCAGCCATATGGAGAGCGCATACCATATGGCCGCTCAAAGAGAGCATTGACTCCCAGGCACTGACATCCATCAACACTCAAACTAGACAGAGAAAACCTGTCCATGTGTTTACCTCTAGGCTAGACTTCTATAATGCTCTTTTCCTGTAGATTTCTGCTTGGAGGCTTCTAAATCTCTAGTATATTTGTAGGAGCGGTATCAGAATTCTAAGAGCAAGCATTCACAAATTCACTTGCTACAGCCCCACAACTGGCCCCTGGTTTTCATCGGGATGACTGCAAAATCCTATTTCTGACCAGTCAGTTCACTCTTGGAACTCCCCTCTCGAGCGTCTGTCCTCTCTTGTAACTGTTATCAAAAAGCACCCAACAGCTGGCTCCTCTGTCCCCCAAAGACCAAGCTCTGCATAAATGTGGGGGCAGAGCGTTATTATTATTACGTAGTATTATTGTTATTATTATTATTATGAGGGGGTACCGAAAAGTTTCTATATTAGCGCTGTTTACCAGATCTGTTTTTTTTTTTCGCCATACAGTATGTCCTCCCTCAGACACCTTAAAACCAGGCGGTAGAATATGCTATTGGTTTTTTGGCCCCTAGGGGCAAATTCTCGATGCACAATGCCATGAATCTCGAAAAAGACTATGAGTATGCACCTGGTTGAGCTGTGGACCTGCCTTGCTTTTAAAGTCATGGAGATGATAAGACTCTTCCAGCATGAAGACTATTGCTTCATCTCAGGGTCGTACTCATACACCTAAGGGAACCTCGACATGAATGACGGGCCATCCAAGGCACACTGACAAAGTTCTTTGACGGCAGACTTCGACGCAATCTTCCTTCTGTTTCTGGGTCAGCAGCCTGGATCCGAACTTGGCATTTGTTGGTGTGTTACAAACGGCTTAGAAAAGTTTTGATAGTCCCTCATATTATTATTATTCAAACCTGCATCTGTACTGTTTATATATAATGCTATATAATATAACATAGCTCTAACAATCCCTCTGCACTATACATATACAAATTTAAGTGTGTACTCACCTCATCACACCATCAAATACACTGAATGGAATCAAATCACTTAGAAGTACAGTTACAGTCACTGTTCTTACTAAGGTAATTTTTAAAACAAATTAGGATTTTGTTACATTTGGTCAGAGTGTAAGACTCCTAGATCCATTAATGTGCTGTTCATATTATTCTTAGTGTCTTTCAACTTTCATAATGTTTATTTCCAAATGTTAACTCAACTTCATCACCATAGAATAGTCAGATAAAACAGGGATTTTGCTGGATTTTGAGGGCATTTCTTTACATTAATTGTGGTTTCATTTGGGTTTCTTCCCTGTATGTTTTAAAAATAAAACATTTATTGATTTTTTTTTTTCATAAAAAGATTCATTCATTTATTCTCCATACCTCTTATCCTGTGCAGGGTCGCATGAGGCCTGGAATCTATTCCAAGGAACTCAAGACACTAGACAGGGATGGGGTGCCAACCCAATGCAGGGTATAAGGTTTTACAATTTACAGAAATAGGAACAATTGTTTTACAGTGACATGCTACAAAATGCCTAAAGATACTGTTTAAAAGGTTGTTGTTTATGTAACAATCATTTCCCCTCATGTCTGTTTCACTCAGCATTCAGCATTACCAGTTTACTAATCACCAGCCTGATCATGTGTCATCATCTGCACCAAGTTAGATTTTATTTTATGCCTGTATGATTCATAAGTCACTGTGACAAAAAAAAACATTCCTCTTCAGGAACAGGGACTGGGCTGAAAATAAGAGCAAAAAAAGTCTGGAACACAAATGGAACCCCAATCTTAGAATCACTCCTATATACTTGGCCCACTCTATAATAAAATAAATAATAATAATAATTCTAAGGGAAATGCTAATTAAATGGCCAATTTAACAGCCCTACATAGAAAATAGTTCCATAATGTCTGATATCATTTGTAAAGTTTTGTAAACTGATCTCAATTCATGAAACCGCATGTATCAATGCATATGTATATGTTATACCTCCAGACACAAAGTGTTATACACAAAGTGTAAACTGTGACATATCAGGATTGAAACTCTTTATACAAGGAGAGATTGCATGGCTTTGGTAGTTCAATTTAGTATGATTGAACATTTACAAGGCTTATGTACCTTGTAAAATTTTAAGAAGTTTGACACAAACATAAAAAACATCTTATAAAAGACAGATTATAAAAACCCCTACATGTAAATAGTAATAATAAACTATAAGTAATAATAAACTATACAATAAAATCCCATGTCTTTTGATTTTAGATAACATTACAGCATGTTTATTCTTCCTGCATGCCTTTTTTTCTGGCACTAAGAACTCTATGGAAGTATAACAATGCCAAAACTCTCCTCAAAGCAAAATAGCATGGCGAATTAAACAAACTGAATGAAAACTTGTTGCAATAAAAATTTAAAAAATTTTCTGGTTTTGAATACAAATGTTGTGGTGAAAAAAATATCATGGTCTTATGGCTGTTTTTGGTATATTATGTAGGGCTGTCAATATTAATGCATTAACATATGATTAATCTAGAAATTTAAACACAGTACAATTTTTGAACGCAAATTAATTGTATGACCAATTTAGACCCTAATGGCTTCCCATAATTGCAGCGCGGTCACCCGGCTGTGTGCAATAATGGCACGTTTAATGCGGATAATAAGATGACTTGGGAAACATCAACAAATAAGGCCATTATTTTTGCTTTGAATTGTAAATGATGAATAACTTTTTTATTTGAAATATACAACCACAAGAAAGTACAGTGGCAAAGTTTTAAGCATTGTGGATGCTGTCGGATTCTTTTTCCATTCACACCACATTGCAGTGAAGAAAAATCCAGACATTTTGATTCCGTTCATGTAATTCAACATGCTGCTTCGCTTTGCGGATTTTCGGGGCTGTTCTACTTCCATACTGTTCAGTTCATTAAAATGATGTCGGCGTTATTTTTCTGCAAAGGCCCAACAGAAGTATGTTTCTAAACCTGTGAACATTCACATCTTTGTGTACAAAAAGAAGCTCTGTGAATGAGTTAATCTTAAAATAGGTCCAATACCAAATGTGCTCAAATAGATTCCGTCTGCAAAATTATATGGTAAGCAAAGCATTCAGTTATTTTTAGCTAAATAGAAGCCATGTATAAAAGGAAACCACTGCTTTAATACGAAAGGACCATCTCCGTAAAGCTAGCCTTAATTAAGCAGAGGCTTCCCGTTTATTTCATTCACTTTCTTATGAATTACTTACTAAAATAATGTTTTAAGTGAGCCACATGTGATGCAAATAATATACATTTTCATAGAATCTAAATCCCTAACCATATTCATGATGATACAGATAACAGAATTCTCTAATATCTCATATTATGTGTATAAACTGCATTCATGAATTAATGATGTTGTTTCTGTCCCATCAATACACATTAGCATTCATGCAACCGAGCCCTCTGGGTCAAATTTGCTGGATCGTTTCATTCACAAGTTACTGTGAATTACACCAGCAACTGAATGATGTGACACTTCTAAACCATGTTTACATAAATAGTCTACCTGTTCCATGATGATTAAACAACACTAAAGCACATCAGGTTATTGGATCGATATCTAATTAACTATGAGTGTTGCTCAGCTTTGGGGTAATATCCTGAGCCATATAAGATCATTCCTGCAGCTGGGCGTGGTAAAGAAAAAAATAATAATTGTAAAAAATTATACTATACTGGATTGTATAATAAACATTCAATTGTTTTAAATTACATACAAGATTCATGGTGGCACAGTGGCTAGCACTGTTGCCTTGCATCGCCAGGTCTTGGGTTCTTTTCTCACATTGGGGCTGTGTCCATGGCGTTTGCATGTTCTCCCCATGCTTGGTGGTTTCCCTCCAGGTTCTCCTCCAGGTTCACTCCCACGATCAAAAGACATGCAGATTAGGCTGATTGGCGTTTCCAAATTGCCCATAGTGTCTGAATGTTGAGTGGAGGTCCTAATACGGTCATACAAATGGGAATAAATGCATAATGAAGGTCACCTGTGGCCTTCAGCACCTGTGGTCCCTAGATGGACTACAAAGGTTCCTAGATGGATGGATGGATGGATGGATGGATGGATACACATCAATACTGTATATCCATTATTTCCGTATGTGGAAGCACAGATCATCATTTGTTTATAAGAGTAGAATTATTGTTTGTGATGCTGTTGTGGCGACATACGAACAAAGTTTCATGCACTATGGATCAGTTGAAGATTTAAAAAGGCCAGGTATTTTTATTTCTTCTAATCTTCAACTGGGTGAGGCTGTGCCCTCTATGGTTCCCCCTTAGATTCTGGTTCATGGCTGAAAGGAGTAGAGTCTAATATGGACTTCTGCTTACAGTTTGATGTTTTGTGTATGCTGAAATGCCTTTTCTGCTCTCCACAGTGGTAAAGAGTGCTTATTTAAGGTACTATATCCTTCCTGGCAAATGGCACCACACCGGGCATTCTCTTTATATTTTATAACATTTCCCCCCACAGAACTGTCACTCACTTAATGTTTTCTGTTTTCACACCTTCCTGTGAAAACTCTGGAAACTGCTGTGTGTGAAAATCCCAGGAGCGCAGTCTCTGAAATACTCAATTGAACCCACCTGGTGCCAACAGCAATACCTCTGGTGGGAGGAGTGAGCGATGAAAAAAAATAATAAAAAAATTGATTTCATGCTTGATGAGAACCCAATTAAGGAAACACAAGAAGTCGATCTGTGTTCGTGTGAAGAAGTGTGAATTTCAATCCTGAGCAATTAAAGTCCAGATGTGAGAACAGGAACCTTTTTGCTTGGTTTGTTTGGGAAATGAATGCAACTAGTGTTATAGTATAAGTATAGTCCAGTAAAAGTATAGTCTATTTTAATATAATAATAATAATAATAATAATAATAATAATAATAATAAAACAAGGAGCTGAGAGCAAATTGAGCTGACCACACAAAAAGTCCAGTCCAGCCTTGGTCAGAATTATGGAATAAGTTGGCTTAGGAAATCTCTGCAATCATTTTAAGAACTGTATGAGTCTTTGACTCATACTGTAGGTACACATACAGTACATTCACTTCATTAGGTACACCTTGCTAATACTGGTTGGACCCCATTTTGCCTTCAAAACTGCATTGATTCTTCATGGTGTGGATTCAACAAGGATGTGAAAGCATTCCTTATATCAACATGGCAGCATCACACACACTATGATGCAAATCTCCCGTTCCACCACGTCCCAAAGGTGTCCTACTGGACTGAGATCTGGTGACTATGGAGTACAGTGAATTCAGTGTCATGATCAAGAAATCACTTTGAGGTGACGAGATGCTTTACACATGAAGTGAAATAGTTCCAGCTGTTTTATTGAATTTTGATGAATATGGTTTACAGCTCATGAAATAAAAATCACTATATTCAACTTTTTGAATATTTCTCAAGGTTCATTAAAAAAAAGGATCTAATAGAAACGTTCAACTTCTGAAGAGTATGTTCATTTATTCACTCAGTTCTTTGTCGGGGTTACTTTAGCATGAATTATTGCATCACAGCATGGAGGTGATCAGCCTGTGGCACTGCTGAGGTATTACTGAAGACCAGGTTCTGTATTGGGTCGGGTGTTTCTCATCCTCCTATTAAGCATTCCCCATAGATTATTATTACGGGGATTCATGGCGAGATGGCTGGCCAGTCAAGCGCATGGTCAGTAAACCAATTAGGGGTAGTTCTGGCACTATGGGAATGTGTTAAGTCCTTCTAGAAAAGGAAATTGGAATCTCCATAAAGCTTGTCAAACTTCTCCTGCATGTTCTCCCCATGATTAGTGGGTTTTCTCCGTGTATGCCGGTTTCCTCTCACAGTCCAAAGACACACAAGTTAGGCTAATTGGTGTTCCCAAATTGGTCATAGTGTGTGAATGAGTGTGTGTATGTTTGTGTGTGCCATGCGATGGAGTGGCACCCTGTCCAGGGTGTCCCGTGCCTCATGCCCCATGTCTCCTGGGGTAGGCTCCTGAATACAGGATAAAGCGGTATAGACGATGGAGAGTGAGTGAAAAATGTTTCCACAATATTTTATCTTTTGAGATGCACTGTGCATACCATTTCCGCTGTAATATGGACATTTCCTTGGCCCCTTTTTGTGCCTTCTGTCAATAACAAGACACTACTGACTAGATAATATAGTCTTTCTCAAATGCATAAACACATTTATATACTATAAGCACAAACGCACATCTAGTTATCTAACATAAGAGTCCCAAAACATAAGGAAAATACTGTTCGCTGAAAAAATCTCCAAAAACAGCTTTTAAATATAGGTCTCAAAATTGAACAATGACTAACACAGCAGGCTATAAAAATACCAAACCTTTTTAATAAAATGAAACAGTCTGTAGGAAATGAAGGATACAAAAGCAGTCAAGAACGAAAAACACATTTATTTGTACAATGAAGTCAGTGTTTACTGTAATCACCTACAAAAATAAACGAGATACTGTATAGAAGATTGAACAATTGTGTTTATCCTCTCTGTCCATTCACAGTATTGTAAATACAGTACTGTGGTATAAAATCTCAAATAATGTTATGTGCTATAAGTGAAAGATCTCAATCATTACAGTAAAAAGAACCATACAGTATCCTGCTTATCATGTGGATCCGGCATTACGAACAATGTGTTCGCCTGTTAGACGGCATAGAAAGTGATGTCTAGAGTGACGAAGGCATTTTTGATACGTCTCTTGTGTAATGTCATTACAGACACCATCCACTGCTTTGAGAAAACTCATTCACTTTTATGCGGATCCGATCCTTTATCTTCCACCACCAAGTTGAATATAATTATTCATCTGGATTTCGGAATAGTGAAATGAAGATACGTTAAAGTACATTTTATGTGTGGGCAATTGTTGAACAATTCTTGGAAGATCATTGTATGGTAGAATATTATATTATCCACTAGCAATGACGGGAAAAGGGTTGGTAGGAATAGCTATAAAGCTATAAAGCTAAAACTAAGCTGATCTATATATGGATTTCTGTGAAGCTGCTTTGTGATAATGCCCATTTTTAAACTGCTATATAAACAAACATTGCATTTTTACTCAATTGAATTGCTCTGATTACAACTTTTTTGTTAGTGTTGACATCAACAGTCTATGTTATTCCGTTTATCAATTTCAGTTTTGATTTGTGCTCTCAATATATTAAACATTTCTGATGTAGTTCAACACAGTCAAAGTCTGTGATTAATCACAATGAATCGAAATTTACTCAGATTTGCTTGTATTATAAACGTGCAATTTTGGAATAAATAAATGCATGGCAAACTGGTTAGAGGAAACAGATTTTGCAGTTTTATAATATCGCAAACATTAACATTTAACAGATGTTAAATTTAAATCTCTCGAATGGGACTGGTACTGCTTGCAGCGTGTGGTTTGTATTGCGGTGTGGCAACCCACCGACGGCGGTGTTCGAACTAGTGATGGGAAGTTTGGAACATTTTAGTGACTCGGTTCTTTGAATCTCGTTCATCAAAATGAACGAATCTTTTTTTGAGTCATTTAGTTAATTTCGCTCTTTTGATCAGAAATAAAATAAAATGTTACATTTTCAATAAATAGAGCCCCAACATGTCCGCATACACAAATTTTGGCTATAGTTGCATTAATGAAAATATTACAATGCAGCTAAGGACATATTATGATAAACAGAATGAGCAGCTCACCTCTCATATCTTCTGGTCCGAATCGTTCGTTCTTTTGAATCTATTGCACTGCATAGCGTCTATGGGAGTCACGTGACAAAAGAACGAACGACTCGGACCAAAGACTCAAAGGTAACTACTCATTTCTGTTTCCTGTACATAACCTATGGAGGTTTTGCGATGCTTTCACACACGCGCCCAGTAGAAAATCAACCAATCACTCTCCCAGACTACTCGTTCTTCTGAGTCAGTTCAAAAAGAATGAATCGTTCATGAACGACCCATCACTAGTTCGATCCCGGATACTCAAATGAATCTTAGGTGCATGAGCCATCACTTCCACGTCTCACATATAATATATATTTTTTATATAATATATTTTATATTGTTTTCTTTGAAGGTAGCTTGAGCACACAACTTTGTTTTTTTCAAAAAAAATTAATCTGGAAGACTTTATAATGAAACTTGCCGTTCAGCACACCTGGTAATGTTTCCCTCAAACATCTTATTATCTGCCATTATAAACGTACCATTTTTAATGTGCCGGGTTGCCACGCTGTGATTATGGGAAGCCATTAGGGTCAAACTTGGTCATATGATTAATTTGTGTTAAAAAATAGTAATGTGTTTTTAAATTCTATATTCATCACATGCGTTAACGCAGTAATATTAAAAGCCCTAGTTCCAATATTAAAGGTAATTAGTTCTCAGTTTTATACCAGCAGCATTTTGGTGCCTGAACTGACCTGACAATTACTACACAGACTACCCTGACTTAGCCCTATATGGTGTAAAAGGTCAGCCATCTTCAGCACTGCAACCAGTATGCCGTCACCTCTGAATGTGCCCAGTGGCTGTGCATTTATAGAATACTCTACATGTAAGTTCTATGCAGATTCTTAAATAGAAGCAACAGAACTTCTTAAATGATAATGAACTCTACTTAAGCTGCAGCAAAAAGATGCAAAAAAAAAAAAAAAGAAAAAAGATTAGAGTCAGCAAGCTTTGTGCTTAGGCTGTGATTCAGCAGATGTGTTAAGAGTGTAACACGTGTTAAAGTAGTTCATTGACAATTTTATTTAAGAAACAGGTCACGAGTGTATGTCTTCACATTTACAAGTTACTCTAAGATGTAAGAAACACTAGCTGAAAAAAAAATGACCAGTTTTATCACCCGGATAAAGGACAAAGAGTTACATATATGCTACCCAATTTGGGTACATTTCAAGTGTAGCGACCCACATCGAGCTGTTAACGATTTAAACGAACTCGTAAGGACATTAAAATGACTTTAGCATGAATTGTGACACGAGGCAATAACATGTAATGAAACTACAATGAAGCGACAGACTATTACAAACTATTCCCAAGGTGTTAACAATATAATAATGATCTCATACCGCCACGTTAACTGACAGGCGCTGACCTCTAGACATTGGAGGAATGGCACATACTGTACAGTACATCAGATGCCCGGCTATTTAATTACTGTGAGTGCATGGAGGATGGTACCATGAACTTTCCTCCAACTTATGTTATCCATGATGATGATTTGATGAAGCTTCACAGCAGACACGGAAGTGCTTGTGAGCCAGTACAGGATATCGAGGATAACACCTTTGGCATCCTTGCGAGTGACTGTATTTCTGTGATTAACAATGTGTTTCTTATTGTAAATATAAACACAATTTTCATGTAACTTGTACAATGTGCTTTTATTGTAAATAAAATGTTATGAAACGTGATGATAAATATTATAATGAAAATATAATTTATGACTGTGCTGGATTGACACCCTGTGCGGGGTGGTACCCCGCCTCGCGCCCAAAGTCTTCTGGGATTCGCTCCAGGCCGCCCCACGACCTTGGAATAAATTATAAGAAATTATTAGGAATAAAAAAAAAATGTATGGTACTTTTGTTACCAGACTCTAATATGAAATTAACAGAAAGAAGGTAAGAAGGCGATAAAGAATCTATAATGACTCGATACCGGTGCTTAAGAAGTGATACAGAGGCGCTACCAGCTCATAGACAAGAGATTTAGTAGGAAATATTTAAACATGCTCAAATTTTCCTTCCAACGCTAATAAACACGACAGAATTCACACCGAGATCAACAGAGGCTGTATCGGCATCGGTGTAGATTCGGTCAGTGGAATCGGGGTATTAGATTGGACATGTTGATCTGAAAAAAACAAACAAATGTTTTCCCCATTTACACATTTGAGATTGGTGTCTGCTGGCTTTGATCTTTCCTAACTGAATTGATTCACTAATCTGAACAGCCAGTTTAAGAACCCTGACCTCACTCCTGGCTCACGTTGACGGGGCTGATAAGGGCCGACCGGTGCCATCGGTTTCAGACACACCATAAAAATGACAAGCGACAGTCAGCCACAGATACTCACCGGCGTATGACAGCTGACCGTTGTCTTGATGCATCAGGGCACTCAAAAGGCGAATGTGCTTTTAACATTTAAATAAAATGTTATCATTTTCACTACGTGCAACTGAGCGCAACAAGACATACAGTTCATGTTCCGCATAAACGTTCCAACCGTCTCATTCATCAAACACGCCCCATTTTGGGAGTCTGAAGCAGTTCTATAATTAAACAGTGATTCATCGATCTATTCACTGTGGGGGAACAAAAAAAAAAAAAACATTTTACAGTAGAAAAGAGGTGTGTGTGTGTTTGCATCATGTTTGTATATCTTGGTGGGGACTAAATATCCCGGATGGGAATATCTGTCAGGTTTGACCTTGTGGGGACGTTTGGCAGGACAAAGCAAAGTGGCCGCTTTATTTTTTTAGTTACTGATGTTAAGGTTGGGGTTAGACTTACTGTCTAGCATAGCCAGACAACTATATATACAATATCTCTCACTCTCACTCTCTCTCTATCGTGTTTGCATGTGTGTGTGCACGCGTGTGTGTGTGTATGCACGTGCACGCATCTTTATCCTGAATGTAAATGCACCGTAGGTGATTCACATTCAAATGTAAGGAAGCAATCTGACAAGACATTCATGTCGATCGCCAACTACTCACTACCATGTTGTCTCAAACACACACACACACGCATGCGCACACACTGCAAACCTCAATGTGAGCAAATATATTGGCAATTACATGCAATCATATCAGAGAATAATAAACGGCATCTCAGAATCTTTGATCTATGTAATGAATTCCATAGATTCGAACAATTCAAAGGAATGCACCAAGCAGAGAGAGAGGGACATACACACACACACACACACACACACACACACACACACACACACACACACACACACACAGTGTGTTTATATTACTGACACACACTACAGTCCCTTAGCATCTCCATGGAAACAGGCTGGAGAACGGCTCATCCTGCCCTGTGCAGCATACTGTCAGAGAGAGAGAGAGAGAGAGAGAGAGAGACAGAGAGACAGAGAATGGGTGGAAGAGAAAATTAGATAGAGAAAGAAAAGGAAAGAGAAGGAAGGAGAGCGAGACAGGAAAAATGAGACAGGGAGCAAGATGGTAAATGAGATGAAGAGAAATAAGCCGGGCGAAATCCAACCCTGTGGAAATCCGGGAAAATCTATTATTCACAACTTCTCCCACTCCATCTCATCCTGGCAGACACTCACACAAGTGCAGACCAAACTATTTCCAGCATCACCATGCATAGGATTATTAGCTGCCATTAACAAGAGCTATAGAATTTGAATGCATGTTTGAGGTAAGAAATTACAATGCGTACAGCACCGACACAATACAGCCAATTATATCGAGTCTATCACAGAGTATATCAGACTTAGTGGTTAGGTTCCGCGGCAATAATTAGATGCTTCTGACTTTAAATCCCTGCACTGCAAACACACCACTGACAAAGCAAAACATTTTAATATGATTTTGCTGCTGTAAATTACATTTCGCAATTAAATGGAGTTTAATGCACAGTGAGAGCGTAGCTCCTTCATCTTCCCCACGACTGCTACTGTAATTGCATGAAAAATTCCCATTCAGTTGCAAATGAATGTTTTATAAAGATATGGTGTAAAAAGACATAAATTTGAAGCAGATATACAGCGTGCACTGAAAGCATATTAAATAACCGAAACAAATATTCTGGTTATACTGGCTCAGTGCAGATGTATGTTCTCCCCGAGCTTTGTGAGTTTCCGCTATGTACTCTGGTATCCCTCGCAACACTCCAAAGACATAGAAGGTGGGAATCAAACCCAGATGCTGCAGGTGCAAGGCCACAGTGGGAACCACTAAGCCATCGTTCATTCTATACTGCTTTATCCTGTATACAAGGTCGCAGGGGGCCTAGAGCCGATCCCAGGAGACTTACAGTAGGGCACGAGGCGGGGTATCTCCTGGATGGGGTGCCAATTCATCACAGGGCACACCCATACATACACACACTCACACACTACAGGCAATTTGGGAACATGAGTTAGCCTTATCTGTATGTCGTTAGATTGTGGAAGGAAACAAGAATACCTGCAGGAAACCGACCAAGCACTGAGAGAACTCCACGCCCACTGACACGCAGCGGGAATCGAAGCCCGACCCTGGAGGTGCAAGGTGACAGTGTAGTGTTCGGTTTACCCTAATTGCAGTTGCAGGGATCCAAAACTTCTATCAAAAATGATTAATAGCTTTACATTTCCACGTTGAACCCTAATATAAGAATTATTTATACTGTTTGAAAAATCAAATGCTGTGCCATATATTAAATGATGTGCTGTATAGGAACTAATCCTCTTCCCACCAAACCCTCCAACTTCACAGAGGGATTAACTGAACAGCATGGCACAACCATGCGTGCTGAATTTGAAATAAAAATAAAAAAACATTGAATTTTATGTACATAATAAGACTTTCTGGGATTGGGATTCTAGCCTTAGTAGTACTGGGTGCTGAATCAGAGGTTTTGTCTCTCTCTACCACTTTTTATTGTAATTACAGAAAAATCACTAATTACTTTCAGACAAAGTCAATTAAAAAGAGGAAAGAAATAAGAAAAGAAAAGAAAGGAAAGGAAAATAAATAAATATATAAGACAACAGAGGACATTGCACCTCCAGGGCTGAGGGTTCGATTCCCGCCTCTTTGCTGTGTGTGGAGTCCCCGTGCTTGGTGGGTTTTCTCCGCTTGGTCCGATTCCCTACCACAGCCCAAAGACTTTCCAAATTGCCAGTAAATTGCCTGTGAGTGCGTGCTTGTGGCACCACATTCAAGATGTACCCCGTCCGAGTCCCCTGGGACAGGCTCCAGGCCTCCCGTGACCATGTACAGGTTATATAGAGAATGAAAGAGAATTAGTGTTCTCCACCTGGCGCTACCTACGTACACAGCATGCTGCCTATTGAAACTTTTGAAACCATTTCAACAGTGGCTAGTAAGGTACCACAGTTACAATCACTAAAATGAAGAGCTGCACCATCCGTAAGATTCCTCTGCTTATACAGTATATGCGAGTTTATATCCTGTCTCAAAAAAGTTCTAAGGAATCACTAGGGCAAAAACCTGACACTTTGACATTCTATATATAGGCAGACAGTGAAAAAACATAAGCAGGCCAGCATCAATGCCCTAATGGGATCTGCCTGGCTCCAGTGGTTGACCATGATGTAATTTTCCATGTTCTTCAGGACACAGCGGCTTTCCTGATCTAAAAAAAAGTGATTAACCGTCATATATATTCTATTAAGGCTGCAAAAGAATTTACTTATTTTTAAACGCATTAGATTAATATACATGCATTGGTCTTGCAACTTTAAAAAAAAAATTTGATCACAAGTAATAGTCAAATATTCCGGTTTCCTCCCACAGTCCACATTCATGCATGAATGAATGTGTGAGTGTGAATGTGTGTGTGCTCTGCGATGGATTGGCACCCAGTCCAGGGTGTACCCCGCCTCGTGCCCCAAGTCTACTGGGATAGGCTCCAGGCCCTCCGAGACTTTGAATACAGTATATACTGTATATAAAGCGGTATAGACGATGAGTGAGTGAGTGAGTGAGTAATAGTAAAACAGGAGAACGGAATGGGCACTATATATATTCATATACATCTTATAAAAAATATATATAATAATAAAAAGATAAAAATAAATCAGAAACATACACTACACAAATATTTGATGGACACAGATAGTGGCATTGCATTCCATGAATCATTCATTGAATGTGTGAGAAAACACAAATAGTATATGTATATGTATACCAGGCATTGGTCTACAGGAGGTTCTGCCTGACATCAGTGGTAAACTAGATTGAGTAAAGTGAAGGACTAAACTCTCATCTTCGTAGAGTTGCCAGTCTACACAAAGTCTGTTTTTTTTTTTTATGTGAATGACATGCTAACACAAACTAAAGACTTACTTTTCTTCCATCCAAAAAAGGACTTCCAACATCCTCAGGGCATTGTAAACGCACGTCATAAAAAAGTTGCTTCATGAAAGCAGAGCATCTGAACTTCCCGCCCACCAGCACGATGGCGGTTAGAGACGTGTGAAAGAATGGGGGGAGGCAGCTAGCCAGCATGTCTCACATCCTTCTCGTCACATGTGCTTATCATGGCACAGTATTGGGTCATGGACAATCTATCGGATAAACCTCACTTCCTCTAGTAAGACACTGTAGCAAGCAGATTCCAAGTAGTTAAGACTTTTTTTTATTATTATTATTATTATTATTATTATTCATGTAGCCTTCCTGTTTTTGAACTGATAGATATGAACTTAGAAAATGAAATGATGTGGTGTTTATCTCCCTACTCAGTCATTAAAATAATTTAACATCAGGATGGAGCGACTCTTTCAAGTCAGTGCACTAGAGCACTTTACAGAGCATCAGTAGAATTAATTACTAACTTAACAGCGAACCACCTTTTTAAATTAGGAGGCGCATTTAAAATTAAATCATAACGCAGGACAATCTGGAGATATAGGACAAGCGTTCCACTTTGTACCACTCAGAGAAACGTTTTTTTTTTTTAATGCTTAAATTTGATGATGGGATTCTGTATAATCTCCAACATGGCAACACGGCATCCTCATCCCTGTTGAAGTGTGGCCAATTTACGGTAACATATAACAAAAAAATGTGTGCTTTCATATATCACACCTTGCTTGTGAAATACCCACTTCACTGAAGAACAGCCATGCTCCTCCTTAAGCTCTGAAAGACTATCTTACAAAACTCTAACAAAGAATATATTTGATGCATGACATGAAGCAGCAGAGACGCAAGCAGCATTATGCAACAGGTAGTTCCGACCGAGTAATCTGATTGGACGAAAGCGGTGATTAATAGATAGTAACAGCACTGGGACATTTAATTATATGTACTGTATCATTCCATGTCACAGATGTTATAATAACATTAAGTATCAGTTGCCAGCATGGGTGAACGTAGGTCAGTGCGGTCTGCAGTACTGAGGAGAGAGAACCTGTCTGGCAAAACCGGACGCACTTTCAGCAACTGAACATCCGATAACATATTTACGTCATCTTAAGCAATACTTTTTTCTTCTAAGGCGTTTCAAATTGTCTCTGAACTATTTGTGTCATTCATAACCACAGCAAGTCACTAAGCTAACTATCTTTTAACACATGACTGAATCCTAAATCCCTCTCTAACCCCTAATCAATCGTACAGCCTTGTACTCTAGCTTTCCAATGAAGGCTATTTGAACTTCACCTCATAGAATGAGAACGCTGCCGCACAAATATTGTCCCGTGGATCTCTATTTAGACCTGTAGATGTTCCTATTTTTGACCACTAGTTGAATTAATACCTCTAGAGAAGCTTTTTAAGGTGGCAGGGTCGCCTTGCACCTCCAGTCCAGGTCCGATTCCCGCCTCTCGGATTTCTACCCCGTGTTTGGTGGGTTTCCTCTGGGTACTCCGGTTTCCTCCCACAGTCCAAAGATAAGCAGATGAGGCTAACTGGTGTTCCCAAATTTCTGGTGTTCTATTTATTTATTTTTATCATTTAATTTTTTTCCCTAATCTTCCTTGTGTAATCTATTACTCCTTTCCTTTCTTCCTGGTTAACAAATCAAAGCAACTGTAACCAAGACAAAGCAATTTCCCTCCGGGATTAATAAAGTTTTTTGAATCTTGAATATTTGCCCATAGTGTGTACAGTAAATGCGAGTATATGTACAGTATGTGTGTGTGTGTGTGTGTGTGTGTGTGTGTGTGTGTGTGTGTGTGTGCCCTGTGATGGATTGGCACCTCATCAATTGGCAAGTTACCTGGGATAGGCTCCAGGACCCCTGCAGCCCTGTATACAGGATGAAGTATTATAGACAATGAGTGAGTGAGTACATGATTACCATGGCAGCCCTGGCATAAGGCAGATCCATCACAGGCTCAAACACATCAGGGAATTTAAAAACACTAATTACCCACCAATCACGGGAAGAACACATAGACCGGACGCAGGAATTTAAGCCTGATCCTGGAGGGGTGAGGGAGGCCACACCACTAACCACTACAGCATCATGCCACCTCTAACCCTAACCCCAGTATACAAAATAGAACTTTCGGCATGTTTGAAGGCTACATGGGACGTTTTTAAATATGTGTCTAGTATGTACTGTATAAGTGAGAGATGATTCGAATGTTTAAATGAAATCGATAGAATTTCTTTTTTTTTATTGCAGAATTTTTAGTTTTCAGGGACATGTCCTTTATACTGCCTATACAACCATGCATTGAGTTATCCAGAAGAGTCACAGCATCACAATCTATGAGCTATATCAATGCACTGATTTCATGGGTCATAAAATATTGAGCCAGGCCTCTGCAGAGTCAGGCTAAGAACTGGATCATATCATAATTTAAGTCATAATTTTAAGGTTAAGAAATGTATGACTGTTTAACTTTATTAAGTTCTGTTTTATGTGTATAAGAATGTGTGTTCCTACAAAATATACAAATGTATTTGTATATTTGTCTTTAGGAAGTGCTAATGCAAACCATTGTGGCAATTCATTTTAATATACAGTAATGGAACGCAAATGCATATGGTTAGGACTCTATGGTAATTCTATTCGATTGCGATGTAAAACTGGGATTTCTATTTCTAAGCACACACGCCCAAACCTTCAACAATCGGATCTAAAATGATTGCTCAAAAATTCCAACCTAATTTTCCTTATGCAGCTATTTAATCTTTTGGCATTTCTGTATAATCAAACTCACATGTGATCAAAGAGCACAACAAACTGGAATTAATTAAATAATATTATTAAACAATGCCTTGAAGTGTTACAATTAGGAGTGTAATGGTAATGCAGCAGGTCTGCACTTTGATCCTGAGCTCGGGTTGCTGTTTTCATCTTCTCCCTGTGCCTGTGTGTGTGTGTGTGTGTGTGTGTGTGTGTGTGTGTGTGTGTGTGTGTGTGTGTGTGTGTGTGTGTGTGTGTGTGTGTGGGCCTCTGGGTTGTCTGGGTTCTTTTCCTTCTCCTAAATTGCTTGAAGGTGAATTTGCTACTCTAATACCATGTCAACAGGCACATGTATATTATTGCACGTTTATTTTTTCACTTTTTTTTTATGGTTACAAATCCAGCTTCCAAAAAGGAGACATTTTAGTAAAGAGTCGAGCGAAGTTTAACCTTAAGCAGTAGCTCCAACTCAATCGTCAGTGTTTTCATATTTCATTTTAGAACTTTTTTTTTTTTTGACAACCCTCATCAATATGAGATTTTTTTTTTATTTGTTTAAATTTTTTTTTTATAATGATCTTTTGGCTATGTTCTGTGTTTCCCCTTCTCACCCACTCAGTATGCAGTTCAGTTCTCAAGCTGTTTTACACAGCACTCTATAACACACCATCACCAACTAATTGGCTGGCCTGCTAATGTAAGCATGTTGGCATTTTCATTGAAATGAACATTTCAAAAACGCACTTCATGTGGACAAGTTTTTTTTTTTTTTTTTTTTTTAAATCTGGAGAAATAAAACCTCCTTGCAAAAATATTTGTATACATGTGAATGTGATCTAAATAGGTTTAAATGAGTGTGTTGAAATCTGTATCAATGTGTGCTTGTGTGTGTGCGTGTGTGTGTGTGTGTGTGTGTGTGTGTGTGTGTGTGTGTGTGTGTGTGTGTGGGTGGGTGTTTGTTAATGCATGTGTGTGCACTCTGCAATGAAGTGCTGTCGCATTCAGGGCCTTGCCTGCAGTGTAAAGTGAGTGAATAAATGAATGAATTGAATGTTAATAAAGTTGATAATTATAGCAAGCACAGTAAAGTAGTATAAATAATAACATTAAAAATCAAATAAGATTAATGATCGTCAATGTCCATGCAGGCACCTCAATCTAAAACACAGGTAATGTGGTTCAGAGTCAACATGTCAAATGTGACAGAATGAGCAGCCATGGCTCTTCATTTAAATAATGGTGCTTTTGCACAGCAAATAGATTTGACAGAAATAGTCTTGGACAGACAAACTACCCAGCTAATAAAAGATGCATTGCATCCTTTTGCAAATTATTACATAATTATTCGTGAACACTGAAACATGTCTCTGACATGATGTTTTTTTATTATTATTTATTTATTTATATCATTAAAACATTTGGTTTCTGAGAATTGCAAAAAAAAAGCTTTCGCCCTTCTACGCAGAGATTGTGGGTTTGAATCCCGGATGATGCAACAGGCATTCATAGTTGGGGGTCTAGGAAGCAGAGCGGCTATGCTCTTGGTTCTGAAAGTGCTTTCCTCCAAGTATGTTACAGTCCCCCAACAATTCCAAAAGAGGTGGTCAGCTGGCGTCACATGGCTTAGAGGAAGTCCTCCCTTAATATCTCTCTATCTACTGTATCTATGTATCAAGATGAAGGTGCAAAACCAACTGACATTTACAGAAGACTTCAACAACAGTCCAATGAGACTCTTAGCTGCAGTAAAACATTTGGATTTTTTACAAGAGGGCCGTACACATGTGATTGATTATCCCGGGCAAGGTAGCTCTGAGCCACTGCAGTCATTCCCGTGAACGTTCAGCAAGTGGAACGCCTGATGCTTGAAAATCGATGGATAGCTTGTCGCCAGCTTGCGAAAGAGATGCGTTTGTCTAAGGAACTGTAGAGGAACGCAGTCATTCACGAACACTACTTGCACATTACAGGAACTCGGTTAGGAGCTACTGTATTGCCACCTCCTTGTACAGACCTGACCTCACACGAGGATTTGATCATGTTCTTGGGAGGCCAGTGATACAGGGGTGGAGCAGGTAGTCTGATCACGGCTCCAGCATAAAGAGAAAACTTTCTATCTTGATGGTGTCCAAGCACTAGTGAAACACTGAGATAAGTACATCAATGTAGTAAGGGGATTATATAGAGAAATATAAAAATATGAAATATACAGTAATATAAAACATAATATATCACAATATAATATAAAAGTAGTTTTTAACTCTAATAACGGTGTTCTGTTATTCTGCACAATCATAAGTCCTGGTTTGACTTAAACGTCAAAAATAAGTTACTTTATTTTAAGGGTAAACTGTTTTATTTTATGACTTTAAAAATAAGAAAGAAAAAGAAGCATTTTATAAACAGTCTGGTACTCATCGTCACTGAAATCTATTTTCTCTGGGGGTTTTTTCTTCAGCAAATTCATTTATATATTTCATTTTATTCCTCCTTTTGTTGGCCCTCTGTCACAAAAACACCTGCATAAATTAAGTTGTGTGTGTTTTTTTTTGTTTTTTTTAACACTGTGTCGCAGCTTCAGGAAATTAGATTCACACTTCACTCAAGCTTTAACTTGAGTGTCTATAATATAGCTATATAGTTTTCCAATGCCATGTTGATCTTAAACTCTTTTCTCAAGGGACAGGATTTTTAAATAATGTTAGCGGTTCATTAAAAACCTAGAGTTGACTTGCATACTGTAGCTAAATAAATTAACTGATGCTCGATAGCAAGGTACGTACTATGGGGCTGTGTTTAAGCTGTATTTAGTTAATTTAACACACCTAATTAAAAATGTTGACTTTATGCACATTGATATTTAGGCGTAACAATTAACAAGAGAAAGGGAGAGGAGTGGTACTGTAGCTCAGTGGTTAAGGCATTGGATCAGAAGATGCCGAGGTCAAAACCCGCCACCCACCATGGCAGCTCTTGAGCAAGGCCGTTATCCCTCGACTGCTCAGATGTATAATGGGATAAAATGTAAGACGTTCTGGATAAGGATGTCTGCCAAATTCCTGTAAACGTACATGTACAAATGTACAGAAAGAACTGGTTGGAAAGATATGCATTGTTTGTTAATTTTTTTTTTACGATCTAGCATTAGTTCATGTCTTTAATCACCCAATTTGTTTTCCATCCTAAAGCCTGGTGCTTGATTTTAAACGATCTGATCTAGACTAAAACATCTGCCAAGAGGATGCTACATAAGAGACAACTGGCAACCATCCATCCATCTGGATATGAAGAACTCCCTGCATAATACTAATATGGGATTTAAACTTGGCTCACCGAGAGTCGCCAACTCTTAATATGACCCCCATGTCATTTTGCATTAGGTAAGCTTGATAAATTGACCCATGGCAACATCTGCTGGCTCTCAGACAACACAGATATACTGTACTTCTTCCAAGCACGAAACTCATTTCAACTTACATTTGTGAATGTCCGAGCAACAGTTTAGTTATGCAACGTTCTTTAAACTTTTGTTTAACCTTTTCCCACTCAGCAGATTTATAAGTGAGCCTAGCCCGAGATGTTGTACGTACAACATACAAATAGAATAACAACCTTAAAAGGGACATCCTTAAAGGGAATGAGATCAATTTTTACCTCTGGTGTACTGTATAACCACACTTCCCGAGCAACATTCACCTAAATGAATCACAGTATATCATGTAACTGATTATCGACAAATCTCTCTCTCTCTTTCTCTCTCTCACACACACACACGCACACACATACTGCAGTGAGTTTAATATGTAACAGATCATTTGGGATGTGAAGGTTCAACGAAGCTTCAGCAGAAAAACAGTCTGGTGTGTGTAACCAGGATGAATTAAGGGGGAAAAAAATCACAGTAAATAGAAGATCCCTTCTGTGACACTATCTCACAACACACACACACACAGAAACATATAAACATGCACACATATGGTCGGTGATGGACGCTCCACTGCCGAGCACTGAAGCAGAAAATCTCATCTCTGCACTTCAAGATCTGAGCTTATTGCTAGGCAACCTTTCCTCCTTCATTACTCTCTCTCTCTCTCTCTCCATTCATGCCAGTCAAGAGAGCCTCAGTCCCGTATGGATGCGCAACAAGATCACACACTCCGGCCAAGCACACACACACACACACACACACACACACACACACACACACACACACACACACGACCATTTTCACACACCCACTGAGTGTGAGAGATACCTGTAAGTATGTCCCTCTCTATCTCTCTCCCACACACACACACACACACAGAAGCTGCAATCACATTGAGTACATATTGTTCTCTACATCTCAAACCTGCCATTCACCATTTCCTACCTGTAACTACTATGACACACACACACACAGAGAATCATGCCCTCATGTACCGTACATGTTCTTCACATACTGCAATTCTCCATTTGCTACAGTGTTCCTTAAGATCAATCGAGCTTCAAAGCCTTCGGTGTATCTATATGTATCGTATTGTCTTGTTATGATTTAGAGAAAATAAATAACATGCACTTAAAAGGCAAACGACTTTGATCTGAGAAAATGAGGGAAGACGTGCCGGCTCATTAGTAACCAGCGCTGATGCTCGTGCTCTTACCTGAGAATCCGTGTGTGTGTCGGAGTCATTGGTACACACACATGCTTCTTCCCATCATGACAGCGAAACAGAGGACACAGATGTAGAAATGAGCCAAATCCAGTCCCATGAGGGGGACAAATCTTTCCTTCTCCTATATCGCTGTGGTTCCTTTTTTTTTTTTTTTTTGCCGTATTCCCTCTCTCTCTCTCTCTCTCTCTCTCTCCCCCTCTGATATGTATGTGAAGCGGAGGACTGGATAGGAGAGGGGACTGGTTTATGGTGGGTATGAGTGTGTGCGTGTGTTTAGTCCTCCACTGCAGCAGAAAGGACTGAGACGCTTTCAGCCTGATCCGCAAAACACGGAGCCGGACTAGGATTCAGGATTCTGCAGCTTCTCCTCTGTTTCCATCTCCACTCTTCTTCTCCTTCTTCTTTATCCACATGCATTTGAACGAATTGAATCAGTCTGATTTCGTCCTTGGCTCAGTTGTCAGCTTCACCAGATGCCCAACCAGACATCCAACCGGAGACAAGAGACTGGACCTGGACTTTTAATAGAGTTAAGGTCAGGACTTTGTTGGTTGCCAATTCAGCGTGTTAAAACGTTGGGTCACTGATCAGATTCACCAGATGCCCAACCAGACATCCAACCGGAGACAAGAGGCTGAACCTGGTCATTCAGTATATTCAGTATACAGTATATTCACCATGGCATTGCTTCAACAACCTTATACAGTGGCATAAAACTAATTGTGATTCAATGTAGCATACATTTTTGGCTAAGATCTTGTATTAATGACCGGAGAGTCAACCCATCCTGTAAAGTCTACTCCAGCACATTTCAAATACTTTTAATAGAGTTAAGGTCAGGACTTTGTTGGTTGCCAATTCAGCGTGTTAAAACGTTGGGTCACTGATCAGATTGACCAGATGCCCAACCAGACATCCAACCGGAGACAAGAGACTGAACCTGGACTTCTTCTCTTGACATGAACCCACATTTTATGTGTGAATGTGGGAAAACACCACATTCAAAGGTCCATAACCAAATTTACTTGGCTCTTCCAGTGGTTCTAGCTGCTCACACACTGAGGCTCTGAGTTACTGATTGGAAGGTTGCAGGTTTAAGTCCCAGCTCTACCAGGCTGCTATTGTGAGCCCTTGAGCAAGGTTTTTTTTTATTTATTTTTTTAACATTGCCTAACCCCCCAAAAAATAAATAAATAATTATCATTCTAAGAATTAATTGGGTTGACTGTAGCTTTGATTACTGCACATATTCACCATGGCACTGCTTTAACAACCTTACACAGTGTCAAAGCACTTATTTTCGTCCAGTTTGCATGAATCGTTGGCCAAGATCTTGTATTGATAACAGTAGAATCAACCCATCCTGTAAACTCTCCTCCAGCACATTTTAAAGACTGTCAGATGTCAGGATTCTGTGGTTGCCAATTCAGCGTATTAAAGCTCTGAGTTATTGATGGGAAGGTTGGCATTTCAAGCCCGCACTCTACCAGTATGCTACTGTGGGCCCTTATACGGGCCTGCTCCAGGAGCGCTGTATCATGGCTGACCCTGTACTCTGACCGCAGCCCCCAAGCTATGATATGTAAATAAGCAAGGTCACTTTGCAATAATACACTGTATATGTGAATATATTCTGTACCTGTATATATAAATGCTTATCTTTAATAAACAGACTAGCTACAAAAAAAAAAACATTCTAACATTTCATTGGATTGCCTTTAGCTTTGATGTCAGCATACAGTATCCACCATGTACACCATGGCATTGCTTCAACAACCTTATACAGTGTCATAAAACTAATTTTGATTCAATGTAGCATAAAGTTTTGGCTAAGATCTTGTATTAATGACCGGAGAGTCAACCCATCCTGTAAAGTCTACTCCAGCACATTTCAAAGACTTTTAATAGAGTTAAGGTCAGGACTCTGTTGGTTGCCAATTTAGCGTGTTAAAACGTTGGGACACTGATCAGAAGGTTGATGGTTTAAGCCCAAACTCCACCAGGCTACTATTGTGGGTCCTTGTGCAAGGCAATTATCTCTGTCTGTATGGCTGAGCCTGTGCTCTGACCCGAGCCCCTAATCTGGGATATGTTAAGAAAGAGTTTCACTGTGCAATAATCTATATTTGATAATAAAGGCTTAACTTTATTACACTGGCTGGCCAAAAAAATAAATTAACAAAACAAAAACATTTCAAACGTTCTAATATTTCATTGGCTTGCTTTTTCCAATAGTTTTAATTATGGCACATATTCACCATGCCATTTCTTTAACAACCATACACAGTTTCATAGCAACAATGTTGCATGAAACGTTGGCCAAGATATTATATTGATAGCCGGCACATTTCAAAGTCTGTAGTTGACCATTCAGTATGTTAAAGCTCAGGTTTACTGATCTGAAGGTTGGTGTTTCAAGCCCCAGCTCAACCAGGCTGCTATTGTGGGCCCTTGAGCAAGGCCCTTAACCAAGCAGCCCCCAAGCTGGGATATGTGAAGAAGAAATTTAATTGTAAAGTAATGTATATGTGATTAAAAAAAAAAAAGGCTTAACTTTATTACACTGTCTGGCCAAATAAAAAAAAGAAGATTCTAACACTTCATGGGCTTGCCTTGATTAGGTTACATATTTGCCATGGCATTGCTTCTACAAACTTATACAGTACAGTGTCAAAACACTCACTTTCATCCAGTGTTGCATGAATATTTGGCTAAGATCTTGTATTGATGACAGGGCAGTCAACGCATCCTGTAAAGTCTCCTAGAGCACATTTCAAAGACTTCTAACAGGAGTAAGGTCAGAACTCTGCAGTTGCTAATTCATGTGTCAAAATGCTTCCTCATGCTCCCAGAAACCATTCATCCACAGTTTGAGCCCAATGAATCTTGGCATTGTGGTCATGTAACTTTTTTGGGCCAGGAATTGTGTATGGCTCTATAAAGGAGCATGGTTTGGTCAGACTGCAGAAAAAAGGGTGATTTTGGGGTCCCAGTAAAACAATGGTAGTTGATTTGGAACACCTGTATTTTATGGTACTATTTATGTTTGCTCTCCCTATCTCAGAGCAGGGAGCTGCGTGTGTTTGTGTGGCTGTTAGTGATGGGAAGTTTGGATCATTTTAGTGACTCGGTTCTTTGAATCTCATTCATCAAAATGAACAAATCTTTTTTTGAGTCATTTAGTTAATTTCGTTCTTTTGATCAGAAATAACATAAAATGTTACATTTTCAATATACAGACCCCCAACACATCTACATACACAAATAGGCTATAGTCCCAGTAACGAAAACTTTACAATGCAGCTAAGGACATATTATGATAAACAGAATGAGCAGCTCACCTCTCATATCTTCTGGACTGAATCATTTGTTCTTTTGTCATGTGACTTTCATAGAGTGCATTACACAGGAAACAGAATTAGTTTTTTTTTTTTTTATGAGTCTTCTAGTCCGAGTTGTTCATTCTTTTGAATCTATTGCACTGCATAGCGTCTATGGGAGTCATGTGACAAACGAACAAACGACTCGGACTAGAAGACGCATTCAGATGAATCGTTCAATTCTGTTCCATGTGTACTGCACTGCATAGCATCTATGGGAGTCACATGACAAAAGAATGAACCATTCGGACCAAAAGACTCAAAGGTAACTACTCATTTCTGTTTCCTGTACATAACCTATGGTGGTTTTGCATGCACGCCTAGTAGAAAACAAACCAATCGCTCTCAGAGACTACTCGTTCTTCTGATTCACCTTAAAGACTCGTTTAAAAAAAACAAAGCATCACTAGTGGCTGTGAGCTGAGCTGTGTTAAAGCTGAGAAGGATAAACTGCAAACAAGTTTGTTTTTCAAACTTAAAAAAAAATAAAAATTTTATCCCATATTTTTAATGCATTTAGCAGTGTACTTCCAGACGCCTTAGTTGGAAGGACAAAGTCAAACCCTGTTATGCAATCTAAGCAAACCCTGTTAAGCAGTGTGGTTCAAAGGAGCACATCATCAACTTTCGCACAAGGGCAGTACCACTGTCATGATCTCATCTGCTGAAGGTGTTAACTGAAACCATCTGCAGTGGCATTAGCCATACCAAACATTTTCCAATGAGACAAATTTATTTAAATGTTTTCTCCATAATGAGCTTTTGAAGCATATATGGGCTCCACCTATACCACAAAAAGAATGATATGATGTTTTTTAAGTAGTAGGACCACATACATACAGAATTTTAATGCTAGCATTAACCCATGATCGTCCTTTCTTAGGCCATTTACTGTGGATGTCAAAAATATATATTGATAGATATATTTTAACATATTTCTTGTTCCATAAAGCCAGATATAGGACCTTCATGTCTGACCTTTCATTCTAGTCAAGTTGTGGGAAAACTGAATCAGATGCCTTTCTGCTTGGCCTATCCCTATCATCGGAGAGCCATTTGAACACATATTAGGGAAATGTGTTTAACGGCTACATTCAGGTAATCAGTGATGGTTTGTCATTAGGGCATCAGCTGTTCAAAAAGGTTAATCTTCCTAATTCACAAATTCATACATTTTAAATGCCATTTAAATATTGCTTTCATCTTTTAAATGACCCATAGTTTTTTTTTACATGTTGTTTTTTGACAGATATAAATTATCATTCCACCATTTAGCTCACTTCTCTTAATGTTGCACAACCGTGACTCATCTAGCTTCCATGGATTTACAATTGCACCTAGTTGTCAAAAATGAAAATTACCACAAGAGCTAATAGAAGGTTATATGACATGTATGACACTATCCCATTTTTGAAAAAGGAGTAGCAAAAAAAAAAAATCAATTCAGGGTTTCCTTATATTGTAAATACAGATGGTGTGTCTATGATGTACAGAACTGTCTGGCCAAAAAAAGTCAAACATTCTAATATCTATTTATATTTTTATGTGGTGGCCAATTCCTGTGTGAAAATGATTCCTCGTGCTCCCAGAAACAGTGTTTCACAATTTGAGTCCTGGACTATGCACGTGGCAGTGCATCAGTACTTCAGTACATTTAGGTAATCAGCTGACTTAATTCTCTTGCCCCATACAGTAGAGGCAAAGGTCGCATGAAAAAGTCCTCGAGATAACACGAAAAAGAAACAAAGGGGATTTAAAATGAAATTCCTTGTTATACATTTCCACTTCTGACCATTCAGCGCACAGTTAGAGAATGGATTTATTTATGGTTTCACTATACAGATGAGCATGGGTTTCCTTTTGAGTCTGGTTCCTCTCAAGGTTTCTTCCTCAGGAAGTGTTTCCTTGCCACCATTGCCTCCAGCTTGCTCATTAGGAATGCACTGATAGTAACAACATTTTATCACAATACTGGAGATTTTCATGCTTCAGTATGAAATAACACATATGGAAATAGGTAATTGCAGTAAGCAACAGGAACAGTCAATTGTTATTTTAAGACATGAAGGTACTGATTGAATATAGCTTTTAAGGTGTTATTGCAGGTTTCTGACTTGTGTGAGGGGGTATCATGTACACTGTATTTATTGAGGTTTTATGTTTGAGCAGATTGATCCATCTTCATGGCTATGTGTACATCATTCCTGACTAATCCAGGCCATGATTTCTGTGTCTCATTCAGGTGTGACACATCATCTAAAACCTTATTTAAATGTCTGACCAGGTTTTTGTTTGTTTATGGGGTTTTAATGAATCATTTTATTAAAGTCCTTTTTTTCTTGTGGCATTTGGCCAGGAGACCTTTGACACTGGCAAAATCATTTTTGCCTTTGGAGATTCGGAGGTTTGCCTGTTGTGCTTGCATACGTTTATTTTTTCTGTCATCTATGTCATTTTGCTTGCCTATGTTTGGGGGTTAGGTAAGGTGTTATTCATGATACAGTAAGTCTTTGTCTTTTTTCCTTTTAATTAGGAAGTCAGGTGGTTATGGTAAAATTAGCCCTGTCGTTACATTAGTTTGATTGTGGTCTCACCTGAAGTAACTTTGTAAAAACATATTTTTATCTTACGTCCTTTCATCTGTTGTGACCCAAACCTTAGCCTAGGTCATAACAGTGGTCACGCTGGAGCTTACTTTGAAAATAATCATTACTGTAGGGAGAATGATTGCAAAAGGCCAGGTAGTAGAGGAGAGACTTACATATAAAATTGGTTTCAGGCAGAGTGGGCGTGCATGCCAACTGAAATAGGATATAGAGTGTTTGTAACACACTCTCTTCCATGGTATGGTATGTACTATAGTTTACAATGGTAAAATATAGTGTATATCATAATATACCCTAGTATTACAGTGGCACTTCAAACTTTACCATGGTTGGCACCATAGGACTTTATAGAGTACCCGGGTAGGTACTATGGCACTTCCGTGGGTGACATGGCACAGTAGTACTATGGTGTGTACCACCATTCGTTGGTGAATACTATGGTGGGTACAGAGGCACATTAGTGGGTACCACGGAAGTAAATGGTGTGTATAACAATACTTTGGTAAATACCATGTTACTTAGTAGGTATCTAATATCAAATGCTTGTACATACTGTACCATATCAGATATGTCACACTATATTTTACTCCTACTTTGGTTTTTACCAAAGTAAGGTTTTTGCCTTGTGTAAGGGAGAATACCATAAGTACCATAGAACCATGTACCATACTACCGTATATTACCTGTACTGTACCATATTGCCGTGCACGTACTATAACAGCAAAGAAGTACAATTGCCCTAAACCCTAACCCATTCCATATCACATTGCACTACTGCATTAGTTTGACTCCTTCATCCATATTCAACATCCAATTTATAATTCAGTCAATGTTCAGGCTTGTTAGATGGCTAATTGTTTGTCTTAGGAGTGAATATACTGTGTAAATCTGTGCTGTAGAAAATGAAGCTGTGTTATAAAACTTCAGTCTGGTTTGCTCCATTGTGCTAACTGTTAACTCTATCATTAATGTTTTATGAATGATGAAATTGGAACTTCAATCCAGCAAACATTTTATAATCACAACAAAAAGAATGTACTGTATAGGAACAGATGGTTTTAAAATAAATAACATATTAATGTTTGGTTGCGTATCAATTAAGTTAATTTCTCTTTAAAGTGTTATCTAAACTTCTGCTGCTGATCCTTAACATCAATAAGGATTAGTGAGCCTGTTACAAAAGCAGCAACACAAGCCCAAGTCATGACACTACTGCCACCATGCTTGTGTGATGAGTTTGAATGTTTCTGATCACGAGCAGGTAGATGTTGATTTTGAGTTTGTAATACTTTGGCCTTCCATTTCTTACTGCTGATGAGTGGCTTGCATTTTATATGGCTCTGATTGATTTTCTCAGATTCAAATTGGCTTCCTTTTCTCCCATAGAAACTCTCTGGTGTACATGATGGTTTATCACCAAAGCAAAAATTGAAGAAATCAAGGTTCACATCAAGCGTTGAGAAACAGGGCTTTATGGTTCATAAACAAAGATTCCAACAAGGCATCAAAAACACCTGTCAGGTTACGATAAAATAATTTCATATTTCAATATTTATAAAAGGGTGCAAAGTTGTTTAACACATTTACACTAGATGTCTAGGTCACAAAATAGTTAAAATTATGAGCTATTCTCTCATTTATATTTTAAAGTCCCAAGAATGAGATTTCATCATGGCCAGTGGGAGATGCGTTTGATTGCAAGTTTAATTGCATGTGGTTAAAGTCACATCACAATAAAATCCAATTAGAAAATACATGTATCTGAAACCTTTTGAAGATGCACTGGGTACATCCTGTCTACCCAGACTGAAAATGTCTATTCTACCCCTGAACGACACAGGGAAAGTAATTTCATTTTGACATCACCGCTTCTCTTTAAAAATCAAATTCAGTTTAAAATTCAATGGAAAAAGAAATTCATGATTTAATCATCATTCATTATTTTACTCTGCTTAGATCTGACAGTTGCCTATTGTCAGATATCTGACAGCCACAAGACCCATTCAATAGTTCAAGTACAGTAGAAAACACCTTTCAGTCACCAAGCAATAAACTCATCTTGTTTTGAACCCCATCTAGTGGCCCATTCCATGCATTGTTCTGTATTTAAAAAAAAAAAGAAGAAATGAAATAAAAGGACCCCTCATTCTCACCTGTGGTGTTTTCCCATCGGTTGTTATTTTGTGCTTTTTCTTTTGCCTTTATGCTCGCTTACTGTCTTTTTTTCATGCTTTTTCCTCACACTGTGTTCTATTAGTTCCTGTCTGTAATCTTTTTCTATTTCACTTTGTGAATCTCATTCTGTAATTTTGTCTCGGTCTCCCTTGGAAATTCGATGTCTCAGCTGGGTGACTTTCCCCTACTGAAAAAACTCTCAGGTCTATGATGTCAAAGATTTCAGAATTAAAATTGACAGCTGTAAATTCAGGGTGGAACAAAAGTCTGGCTCCATAGTCAAGTTTCTGTATATGAAATTGGATTCATCTTTGTTTTGATTTCAGGATTAGGATAATAGAAGATCAAATGGAACCAAACCTAACACCATGGGATATTTCACTTTGGGATCACCTGAAGACAGTTGAAATTGTTTATTAAAATCTGCACAGAACATGATCTAACTAATCATCTCTGCAAATATCAACAACAGTTTTAATACATTTCAAATAACAGTTCTAATTCAATTTTTATACTTTAAACAAAGTTTTGCATATGGATGCATGGTTTTATGATACTGTATACAGTAGTATAAATAATACACTGTATAGTACATGAATTATTCTCTTATTGATTGTTTTCTGCTGCCATGTGATCACCCATACTTCATCACAGACAATAACTGCTCTCTTCAAAGAAATGCCAGTCCCAAATCAGATTACACAAATTAAGCAGAGAAACAAAACAAACAGAACTATCTACATCACTTTTGTACAGTCTATTACACCAAAATGTCTATCAGTCTCATATGATAGACCAACTGTCACGATGGTGTGATAAGGCGGCATGGCAGGTTGTGTTGGTGTCCTGCTTTTGATCCTCAACTTGGGTGCCCCCCACCCTTAGTTTTAATGTTTCTCTATTTCAGAACTTCAATGTCTGTTTATATTCCCCCCTTTTGTCACAATTCATTTTAAAATGTTCTTGAGCTCTGGAAAGGCGCTATATAAATAAAAAATATTATTATTATTATGCACACACATGCTCATTTACACACTAAGGGTAATTTGAGAACACCAGTTAGCCTTATCTGCATGTCTTTGGACTGGGGAGGAAACCAGATCCCCTTGAGGAAACCCACCAAGCATGCAGAGAACATGAAAACTCCGCTAGACACAAGGGGGTAATCAGACCCAGTACCTGGAGGTGCAAGGCAACAGTGTTCACCACTAAGACACTACCACCCAGAGATTAATACATGAAATGAAATTGCATCTCAACTACTTAGTGTATAGTATGTGATACAGACTAAGGAAAGCGGTTGGGTGGAGTTCTGCAGGTAATGGTGATTCAGATGAAGCAGTCTGCACTGTAATTACAGCACCCATATACACTATACAGCAGTAAGTATAGTTTTTTCCCCCTGCCTGTGAGACAAGACTAGAGAAAACAGCAGTCACCATTATATCAGTCTATTGAACTGCCTTGTCCACTAGGTGCCTACAGATTTAAAACTAATATCCCAGAAACATAATCTACTTATTCCTCTTACCCAGGCTAGTGATTTACGAGCCCCTGAGTGGACTCTAACTCACAGTCAGTTTGCAAGGCCAAGTACGGACATCAAAATGTTTGTCTTGACAACAGAAAAACCACACTAGAGAGAAAAGCACACAGACAGCTTGCTGAAAGGTTTTGAATGATTTACATGATATTTTGGCACAGATTAGCCTTGTTGTATTAAAAGGAATACCTTACAGCCTCTCAGTTAGTCTTGTTTTCTGAATGCTTCATATTGACTTACACTTGTATGATCTGTACCAAAATTGTAGCAGGTTGGAAGTGCCCTTGCTGTGTTTCTCATTCTTCTTTGTTCCTGATTCAATCTCCCCATCACTGAAAAGACAGCAGTGCATGCACAAGGTCCAATGAGAAGAACTGTCAGAGAATGATGAAGTAAAGGTTTCAAAGGATTGCATTTGTAACAAAGACAAGATCCACTTTGCAGATATTTCAATCTGTAAAGACAGATCTGGTTTAAAACCCCTAAAACCCAAGCGGCATAGATGTGTGTATACGTGCTTGTGTGTGTTAGCATGGAGGCTTCAGACATCAAACTGCACTTGAGTCTTCAGATATGTCAGATAGAATAAAAGTTATCATTACTTTTATGATGTTTAAATTTTTACCACTACTGGAATATGGGACTGATGTTGCAAACATGTAGAACTTTAAAAATGAGCATATTATGAGTATTTTTTGCTCTGTCATGTTTTTATAGAAATAAAAAATCATATTGCCAACAGTACATTTTTTTTTAGCATAACTAGTATACTAAATAATAGTGCATAATCCACATCACTCGCTCATCGTCTATACCACTTTATCCTGTATACAGTGTCACCGGTGGTCCCAAGAGACTTGGTGCACGAGGCAGGGTGCACCCTGGACCGGGTGCCTATCCATCGCTGAGCACACACACCATGGACCATTTGGGAACGTCAGTTAGCCTAATCTGCATGTCTTTGGACTGTGGGAGGAAGCAGAGGAAGCCCTAAAAGCATGGGGAGAACATGTAAACTCCATGCACACAGGCCCCAAGGATGGAAGCAAACCCAGGCTTTGGAAGTGCAAGGGGAAAATGCTAACCACTTAGCTTCCATGCTGCCTTATCCATAGCACTACATATGTTTATTAAAAGAGCAGCAGAACAAAAAATGGCAAACACGCTTTGAGTTTTAAGGGCTACAAAATAACTAATATGTCAAACAGTAAACGCAGAATATGTCAAACAGTAAACGCATGCCGATACAGTCACAATGCTGCTACAAGCTTTTTAAAACAAGTTAAACATTTATTCATTCAATACACAGTCAAGTGCAGACAAGAGTCATTTTACTAAGTATTACAATTAGACAGGTCCCTTCTTTGCTGCGGTCCCTGAAGTGTCCCTCCTCCCCATACATTATTAATTACAATGAAAACAATACAAATGTAGTTCAGAGAAAAATCGACATTTGTAATTCTGGTCCGTAGGCTCGTCTCTGCCATTCTATACTTTATGTTCCTGCTTAAAAAGACATTAAGCATAACATTGCCTGCAATATGTCCAATGTACAGTACTTGTATGTTCACACTCGATTCATCTTAATCATTTCTGGAACATCTACAAAAGCAAACTGAAGTGCATGTTCATCTTGTAGAAGTCTTCAGTGTAGGTTGCTTAAAAGAAAACGCTGCTGTGCACAGCATCCTACACATCCATCTCTAGAGGAATTTCTCCCACAATACCACTTTTATCCATACAGCCGAAACCTACATGAATATGTTGCAACAGTTAATAGGTTAATAAGAAATAAGTGCATGTATGTAGTATAGCATGTATGCTTGTCCTGCTAAACAAAAAAAAATTAATATAAATGTATGTTTTATAGTAACACCTGCTTTTTTATTTCAAAAGATTAATTATTTTTAAACAAACATCATTGTGACACTCAACACATCCATTAGAGGGTGACCAAGAAGTAAAGCAGAAGAATCAACCATGAACTATAAACTGGACGGGGGATCACAAATGTAATGATGGCTGAATTCTGAATACACCTTACAAAATCATGAACATACACCTGTAACATGTTAAATTATATAACATGTATAATCCACATATAGTCCGTCAACTGTCAACGTATGTAGAAAGGGGCCCCAAGTCCTTTTATTCTAACTTACTTTTATAATAACGCAGATTACTCTATTATTTCAATAGTATAATACTTGGGTCACGATAAAAATATATACCTCTTATGCTAAATAAAAATACTATAAGCACAGAATAAAACAGCTATGGGCACAAAAGTCCCAATAGTATTTTCTATGCAAAAAATATTTGTAAACATTTTAATTAAACAATAAAACAAATGACAGTTTTCATATACAATAAATCAATTGGATTTCCTTTTTAAAATTAGTTTAATATCAAAATAAATTATCTAAATTACTAGAAACAAAAAACCGTTGCAGGCCTGATTCGGTGCTTGGGGTCGATGAGACCAAAAACCCAACGGTCGTTTCACTCCAAAGAGCAACAAACGGACGGTACCTTATTCCCTTGTTCGGAGATTATCCACCGAATCCTGCTTGTTATATTTCTGTTCACACGCCGAGTAACAGCTATGGATCACATGCACGCAGTTATTCCGTATTTACAGATTAGCGACAGTCCACCGAAGCACGTGTAGCTGGGTTAGCTAACTCAGTCTGTTCATGTTGCTAAACTCCCCTCGCTATATTGACGAGCCGATATCCAGAAAATATTAAACTCAGGGAAATTCTATCCAAACTTCTCAGTCTCTCACCGAAGTTTGCATTCTTTTAGATTATCGGGCCGACAGTCTAACACTTGAAATTAAACTCTTGTAGAACATTTAAACCTGCTCACATCGTAACTGCGTCATTAGCATGCTGCTCTCTCCTCGCGCGCCCCATCCCCGTCTCTTTTTTCTTCTCCGTCTTTATTTCTTCGCTATTTTTCCGCCCCCAAACTTCCGGTTTAAACAATAAATAAGTAAATAAAGACCTGCTTAATCTTGTACAATTTCTAGAAAATTATCTCCCAAAAATTAACATCTCTATAAAAGAAACAAAAGTACAAATATACATCTTCTAAATTTTTAAACATTTAACAGTTTTAACTTTTTATACCATGACATTGGCATTTTTTTAAGCACAATATCTGTTTTTAACCATGTACTTGTAAATTAATATGTAAACATATTGAGCAAACAAAATAACTTTCATGTTATTATTATAGGAGCATAAAGAGTGAATGTCACAACAATGTAAGTCTGAGAATGTCATCTCAGAATGATCAACCATGACATGATGAGTTCAAAAGATTCCAGAATTCCAGAAGGGATCTTTAGTAGAGACTACAGACATTGCATAACTGCTTATGTTACGCCTTTATTAAAGCTGACAAAACCAACAAACACAAAACTAAAATATGAACCGGAACAGGGTCAGGATCAAAGCAACAGAAGGTAAAGGTAAACAGACAAAAAGGTAAGGTAAACAGATGCAATACAAGAACAAGTGCAAAAAAATTATCTTAAATAATACTAATAATTATGCATCAGATCATTGTGATTTCACAAGAGGCTTTCAACGAGTGATGATAATATACGGTAACCGCACTGTAACGTTTAACTGTACGCATCACTATGTGCCACAGGTGATGTACTGTAATAACTGCTAACTGTCAGTAGCCAGCATAGGTGAAACAAGGTTGCTACGATCGACAGTACTGAGGAGAGAACATCACACAAAACCCACTTTTAAAACCTGTCCCTGAAGCACTTTCAGCCAGAAAACACATCTGATAAAAGTATGTTATTTTAAACAACACTTTGCATACTTAAAAATCGCTTGTTAGTCATTACAAATTGCCTCTGTGTTGTTGTTTTTCATGTTTAAGGCGAGTTATGAAGCTAACATCTGGCAGCACAGTGGCTTAGTAGTTAACATTGTCGCCTTCCATCGCCAGGTTCCGGGTATATTTTCCCTCCTTGGGATCTGTGTACATGGGGTTTGCATGTCCTCCCCGTGCTTGGTGGGTTTCCTCCAGGTACATTGGTTTTCTCCCACAGTCCAAAGACATGCAGATTAGGCTAATTGGTGTTCCCAAATTGCATTTAGTGTGTGAATGCGTGTGTGAATGTTGACTGGAGGTCGCACCACTGTCATAAAATGGGAATATATACAATGATAATCACAACCAGCCTCCACAGTCTGTACAGATCTGGCCATTAAGAACGCACGTTTCGAGAAAAGAAATCTCAGTGCACGGGAAGCTGGAAAAATTCATTACCTGTAGCGGGCAGTCGTATGTATGTGTCTACTGAAGCCGAAAATGTGTTACAGTACTTCTCTTAGACGTCCATTGATAGAAAGCGACAGAGCTCATAAACGTGTCGAGCTCAAACTGTAAACACTGATATGTATTTATTCTTCATTTTCTTCTCTCCTTTAATGATGATACTTCTTTGACTGCGTTTTCTCAGTTTATTATTATTAGTAATAGTAGTAGTGCTATGAATTTACACTCTAAAAATGCTGGATTGTTTCTGTAAAGCACATTGTTGGGTTGTTCATGCTGGGTCAAATGTAAATTGTTTACTTGCTGCTCTCTCCACTACCTCAACCCATACCTTATCACTAAAAAGGTATTTCTTAACTGTAACGTGTTACGTTGTTGTGTTGTCATGTAGCTCTTCGTTTGCACATTTGCACATGCACTTTGTTATCTGTTGTCTGCTGTCTTTGTTGTCTCTTTTTTGTATAGAAATTGATAGTTTTTTTAGGTTAACTTAAAAATGTAAAAATCTGCGTTGTTAATTTTATGCTGTGTTGTTAATTTATGTCTTTGCATGTATGTAGCACCTTGGTCCTGGAGGAACGTTGTTTCGTTTCACTGTGTAGTAAACTGTATATGGTTGAAATGACAATAAAAGCTTACTTGACTTGACTTGACTTGACTTGAGATGTAGTGAGTTATTTACAAATGAACACCTGGTTGGGTTATTTTGACCCAACAACTTTTTTATTCTTTATTTCTCCAAACCGCAGCCTGCAAAAGGTTCAAAATATTCCTGTTATTGTGTCACAAAGTGTAGTTTTAAGAGTTGTTTAAACGAGAATGTATGTGTGTACAGCTCAAAACCTCCATCGGTTATTAAAGATAGCGTCTATTTAAAAAAATGCCCCAACGATTTCGGGGATTTGAGCTCCAGGCAATACGGGTGATCCGTGCTCATGTAGCCACCCAACATAACCTCGCCTAGGCAACTTCTGAAAACCACCGCTGACTGTGATGTCACTGCAGTGGTTAAAACAGCAGATTTATTTCATTTTGTGTATTTCTAACAGATAATCTTTGACATAATACGTTTATAGTACTGTATAATATATTGCGACTGTGAGAAGCATCCTGTACGCTGCGTTCTATTTGCACTATACCCGGTGTCCTCAAACCCTCGAGTGTGCACTTCCAAGTCAAGTCCATTCTTTGCACTCTTGGAATTGAGACACGGCATGACAAACTTTCTGAATTCTTCACCTCTGAAACAGGGGGCACGCCACTTAAAGCTGGCAGTATTTTATGGTAAGTTTATATGAATTTTACCTAAATTTTAAATGTTGTAGTTGTGGTGAGAGTGAGCTAATTTTCATGTTTATTCGCTTTTCCACCTTTTTAGTCGCACTTTGATGGAGTGAGGGGTTTTTATGTTTTTATATTCTGCGCCAACAGTCGGCAATACTGTATTTTATGAGAAAAGTGCGTTTGTACCACACACAAATGCAAAAAACCTAAATGTACTAAATTTAATCTTGAATGTAATTTTAGGTAAATTACTAGTAATCTTCACTAAAGCTGTGTGTGAAAAGTCTTTTGTCATATTTTATAATATTTAATAGGTGTCAGAAGAAGCTATTGGGATATGATTAATTACAGTCTTATTCTGTTTCTGTCCGTTAAAAAAATAATAAATAAATAAATAATGGTTGTTTTATTTTGACCCAGTAGTTTGTTTATTCTTTGGAGAACTTTCTGTATTCTTCACTTCTGACTGGATTTTGCTCAGAGCACTCAGTATTTGTATGGTAAGTTAATGTAACTTTTTACTTTTTTTTAGTAACTGGTGGTAGGAGCAAGCATATTTTATTGTTTAAAATAAATGCTTTGATATGGTGGTGTGGGATTAATATTGTTTTCTCATTCTGTTTTGTTATTCAAAAAATGAGAAAGGGTCATGGTTAAGTTGTAGCTTTAAACAAGCTTTTCTTCCTCCTTATGAAATCTTTATTATAAGTTGTAAATTCATCACATAAATATCATATTCAAAAATTCATACGTAGCTGTACATCCTTAACAAAAATGCTCAAAGTAAATGTTAGTTATATTGCAACACTAAGTGAAGGTGTGTAATCCACATGTGGACCAACATGATGGGAATGATATCTGCAAAATATGGAGATGACTGGAGCATTGTTCCATAATTTGTGCCTTGGGGATGAGACAAGAGGAACTTGACAGACCTTTTCCATTGTTGGAGGCAATGCTATTGATACAGACTCTTTGGTGGAGGCTGTTGATATTTGTTTGTTTTTTTGTCATTGATGTTAAGCAGTGTCTTCTCACCTGCGAGTTTTTCCGGCATATTGCATACGACATTCGCTGAAGGGGGAATTGGCAGAATTGACGGGTTTAAAACGAATTAACAAGACCGAGCAGACGTCTCTGCCTAAAATGTATTTTGCCAGCACAATGTACTGAAGTTCAGCACATCTTCTTTTCTTGTTTTAATCTGTAATATTGTGAGATAATAAGTGAAATGTATTTCACGTATATGCTTAAATATTCCTTTTTATTTATGGATATGTGTATTATGTTTGATCTGCATTATTGCGAGACGCAATGACTTTCTGGCATTTTTATTGATAAATCACATGCGTTTATCAGCCTTTTGAGTTTACCACAAATCGGGGTTTACACACAACGATGAACAGCTTTATTTCAGTCATAAAATCACAACCACATTCCAGCTATTATTTCCAGCCGTGGTCAAATAATGGATGAAATGCTGGACACAAACAGCAAAAAAACATGATGTTTATTATTGTAAAAAGCCTGAAGCACTTTGTGTGCATATAAGAATATTTACAAAAAATATATATATTTTTTTTTGTTCACTCATGTGTTCTGATGGTGCTTATAGGAAACCTTGCTACATCGAAATTACGTCTGGTTGAGGCGGCCAAGCATGGACTAGATTCCGGTCAGAGAAACAGGAAAGCAGGAGAAGTCTTAAGATTGAGACATTTATTTTCTTCTATATCTGCTTATGTCTCTAGTAGAAATAATTGTCTATAAAGAACAAGGGAAATAATTACAAATTACTCATTATTAACTGAATTGACAGTAACATTGATTAATACAATAAACAGCATCAATAGTATTTATCAGCAAATAAGCATATTCAACTCAAATATATTAAACAGAAATATCTGTTCTCCCTGGGACAGTCTGGTTAATAATAGCAAACTAAGATATCTATTTATATTAGCAAACACAAACAAACGCGCTCAGAACAGTTAGAGCTACATATAGCACTAACACAACAACGACTCAGCAAAATACTTGCGGTAATCGCGTCGGCAAATAAATGAGTAAGCGGAACACTACGGGTAATAAACATCAGAAATAGCAATAACAATAATCGGCATATTATATTAATGTAATACAATGTTGCTCTGACTTACTTGTATTATATGAACACATTCTGGAAACATAAGCGTCAAGAAGCATCAACATAAACATGACAGCTGTATATTCCGGTAGGTCCCACACCAATAACCGTCCCCTTAGAAACATTGAAACAAACCTCCTAGTTCCTAGTTCTTAAACAGGCTTTCTGACAGTGCTCAATGTTGACACATTTTTACGTTTTAACAAAGAATCAGGACATTTGCATAGTTAACACAAAATGAACAACAGAACTTGTAATACACCTGTTCATATAAAGGAATATTTAAGCATATACACTAAATATATTTCACTTAAATATTACAGATCAAAACAAGAAAAGAAGACGTGCTGAGCTTAAGTTCATTGTGATGCGAACAAAAGGTCTAGGAAGGAAACGGTTGTCATTATTTCACAAAATCTGAATATATTCAGTAAATTTGTGAATTACACTGAAAGTATCAACTCCTACTATGAAGTCTGATTTAAAGTCATAAAATCACAACCAATTAAATTATAATTGGAATTAAATAATTACTCAATGCTGGACACAAACAACAAAAAACATGATGATTATTATAAAAAGCCCGAAGCACTTCGTGTTCATATAAGAATATTTACTTATATATTTGTTCATTCATGTCTTCTGATGGTGCTCAATGTCGACACATTTTTACGCTTTAACAAAGATATGTTGGCATATTCACAAATCAGGACATTCGCATAGTTAACACAATCAGTTACCTACTATCACGAAATTAAATACATTTTAATACTATTTAAACTGAGGCATTGCCATGTCTTTCATTGTTTTGTCCCTAAGTATTACGTATTACAAAAAAAAAAAAAGAAAACTTTTATTATGAATTTTAAACAACGATTTTGGGCATCTCATTTCATTATGAAAATAATATGAAGCAAATAATATACACACATTCATCATGAAAGATCTATTGTAAAACAAAATAAAATTCATGTTTGCTTCAGCATTGGAAACAATATTGTTTTAGGCTAACTAATTATACACAATTCTTCGTTGTACTTGGTCTGGCTTTTAGATAAAGTCCTTCCATGTGCCATCTGGCGGATATTCAGTGAAGCACAACATTTATTTAAATTCCCGAAAGTTGCTTGAGGGACCTCGCGGCAGTGTGGATAACATAGGGGCAATGTGCTCATATCTTCTGTTTCTAGTGAGGACTCCTGCTGCTGCATTCTGGACTGATTGAAGCTTGTTTATGCATCTACCAGATAGTAAGGCTTTAAAATTGTCCAACCTAAAGGTGATAAAAGCATTAACAATTTTTTTGGATTGTTTAGTGATAATATATTCCTTATGTTGGCAATATTTCTGAGATGAAAGAATGCTTTCTTGGTGTTATCTACAGTATATGAACTTCAAATTAAAGAATGGAATCTATAATCACAACACTTGATGGAACAGGAAGACCATCCAGAGTTGCTGTGTGATAAAAAAAATCTTTTTTTTAAAAGCTTACTTGTAGCTGCAGGTTGTCCTAGCACCAGAAACTCGATCCTGTCAGGGTTAAGCATCCAGACCTTTATGTCCTTTACACATTGCTCAACTTTATTAAGCTGGCTTTTTTTTAGCTGGCTTTGCTGAGACAAATAACTGTGTGTCACCAGCATAACAGTAAAAAACTAATACCATGCTTATGAATTATGTTGCTCAGTGGAAGCATTTAAGGAGAAAATAGCAGTGGGCCTAAAATCAAACCCTGTGGAACACCAAACATCACTTAAGAACAGACACAATAGTCACCATTTAAATCTACAAACTGATAATGATCAGTCAAATAGGATCTGAGCAAGGAGAGGGCTGTTCCCTTAATACCTACTATATTTTCTAATCTGTGAAGAAGAATACTATGGACAATGGTGTCAAAAGTTGCACTGAGGTTGAGTAACACAAACAACAGACACAACCCTGATCAGAGGTCATTTAATAATTTAACAAGTACTGTGATAAGCCTAAATCCTGAACGATACGCCTGGGAGTAGCAGGTGCTGAAAACGTTTCAGTTTTATTCCTAATACAGTTTATTTATATTAATACATTTTTAAAATGAATATTCAGAAACATAATTTAAATTGTTCAAATAGTCCTCCCTTCAAACCAGCTTTCACCTTCAGCCATAGCAGTCTGAGAGTGCCCCATACCGTCTGGTTAGTACCTGAATGCGAGACCACCTCAGAATACCAGGTGCTTTATAGCATATAGCTTTTTTTTCCTCCCAATTTTTCTCACTTATTTAGTCATGTCTCCTCCTTGTCACCAGGGGACTACTACTACCACTCAGTCGACATTTTTCGACAGCACTATGCGCTTGAGTGAACTCACAGATGCCGCTGATTGGTCTTAAAACCATGATTAACATGGGAGCACTAAGTACCTCTCATACCTCCCCTCTTAGAGAGCTCAGCCAAACAGCTCTCTCTAAGCCTGCAAGAGAATGCAGCATCACCTGGGAATCGAACAGGCAATCTCCGGATGATAAGGCGAGCACTTTACCACTACGCCACTTGGAGGTCGTACTGTGAGCTGTTCAGTTTTATTCCTAGTTTAGTTTATTTATTAATTTATTACATATATTATAAGTAATATCAGATGGTGTAAGTTTTTTTATTTTATTTCTCAGATATGTTTATTTATTTATTTATTTTTTAATGAATATTCAGAAAAAAATATTTTAATTCTTCAAATAGGCCTCCCTTCAAACCAGCTTTCACCTTCAACCATAGCAGTCTGAGAGTGCTCCATCTTATCTGATCTTGGAAGCTAAGCAGGCTCAGTCCTGGTTAGTGCTTAAATGTGAGACTTCCTGGGAATACCAGGTGCTGTGAGCTTTTCAGTTTTATTCCTAATATAGTTTATATATTTCTTTATTTATTTTTAAATGAATATTCAGAAAAAAATTTATTAAATTTAAAATTATTTTGATTGTTCAAATAGGCCTCCCTTCAAACCAGCTTTCACCATCCCCCCCCCCCTTTTTTTAATTCATAAAAAAATATTTTAATTGTTCAAATAGGCCTCCTTTCAATCCAGCTTTCACCTTCTGCCATAGCAGTCTGAGAGTGCTCCATCTCATCTGATCTTGGAAGCTAAGAAGGCTCGGTCCTGGTTAGTATTTGGGTGGGAGGTCCCCTGGGAATACCAGATGGTGTAGGCTTTTTAGTTTTATTCTTTGTATATATTTTCTCTTAAATGAATATTCAGAAAAAAACATTTTTATTGTTCAAATAGGCCTCCCTTCAAACTGGCTTTCACCTTCAGCCATAGCAGTCTGAGAATGCTCTGTCCTGTCTAATCTTGGAAACTAAGCAGGCTTGGTCCTGGTTAGTACTTGGATGGGAGATCACCTGGGCATATCAGGTACTGTAAACGTTTCAGTTTTATTCCTCATAAAGTTTTTAAAAAATTATATGAATATGCAGAAAAAAAGTATTTTATTGTTCAAATAGTCCTCCCTTCAACCCAGTTTTATTCGTCAAATAGTTTACATTTATATAATCCAGAAAAAAAAATCTTCAAATAGGCCTCCCTTCAACCCAGCTTACACCTGCTGGCATACCAGTCTGGCAGTGCCCTGTCATGTCTGATCTTGAATGCTAAGCAGGCTCAGTCCTGGTTAGTACTTGGAGGGGAGACTGCTTGGGAGTATCAGGAGTTGTAAACTTTTCCGTTTTGTTCCTCATATCGTTTTTTTTTTTTCTTTCTATTTCATGAAAATAAATATTCAGAAAAAAAATTTGCTCAAATAGGCCTCCCTTCATCCCAACTTACACCTACTGTCATACCAGTCTGACAGTGCCCTGTCATGTCTGCTCTTGGAAGCTAAACAAGCTCAGTCCAAATTAGTACTTGGATGGGAGACTGCCTGGGAATATCAGGTACTGTAAACATTTCAGTTTGATTCCTCATATGTTTTTTTTTTATTTTTATATGAATGTTCAAAAAAAAGAAATTTTATTGTTCAAATAGGCCTCCCTTCAACCCAGCTGTCACCTACTGTCATAACCAGTCTGACTGTTCCCTATAATGTCTGATCTCGGAACCTAAGCAGGCTTGGGCCTGGTTAGTATTTGGATGGGAGACAGCCTGGGAATACCAGGTGCTGTAAGCTTTTCAGTTTTATTCCTCATACAGTTTTTTATTTTATTTCTTAATTTCATTAAAAATAAATACATTTTAATTGTTCAAATAGGCCTCCCTACAACCCAGTCTTCACTTACGGCCATACCAGTCTGAGAGCGCCCAATCTGGTCTGATTTTGGAAGCTAAGCAGGCATGGGCCTGGTTAGTACTTGGATGGGAGACCGCTTGGGAATACCAGGTGCTGTAAGCTTCTCAGTTTTATTCCTCATATAGTTTTTTTTTTTTAGTTCATTAAAAATAAAAATATTTTAATTGTTTAAATAGGCCTCTCTTCAACCCAGCTCTCGCTTACGGCCATACCAGTCTGAGAGCGCCTGATCTCGAAAGCTAAGCAGGCTCGGGCTTGGTTAGTACTTGGATCTTGGATGGGAGCCTGCCTGGGAATACCAGGTGCTCTGAGCTTTTCAGTTTTATTCCTCATACAGGGTTTTTTTTTTTTTTTTTTAAGTTCATTAAAAATAAATACATTTTAATTGTTCAAATAGGCTTCCCTTCAACCCAGCCCTTGCTTGCGGCCATACCAATCTGAGAGCGCCTGATCTCGTCTGATCTCGGAACCTAAGCAGGCTAGGGCCTGGTTAGTACTTGGATGAGAGCCCGCCTGGGAATACCAGGTGCTGTAAGCTTTTCAGTTTTATTCCTGATACAGTTTTTTTTTCTTTCTAATAAATAAAAAAAATAAATTTTAATTGTTCAAATAGGGCTCCCTTCAACCAAGCCCTCGCTTACGGCCATACCAGTCTGAGAGCGTCTTATCTCGTCTGATCTCAGAAGCTAAGCAGGCTTGGGCCTGGTTAGTACTCGGATGGGAGACTGCCTGGGAATATCAAGTGCTGTAAGCTTTTTAGTTTTATTCCTCATATAGTTTTTTTTATTATTATTTATTTAAAAATAAATACATTTTAATTGTTCAAATAGGCCTCCCTTTAAGCCACCTTTCACCTACTGCCATAAGGAAAAAAAAAAAGGAAAAAAAGCGCCCCATCTTGTCTGATCTCGGAAGCTAAGCAGGCTCGGGCCTGGTTAGTACTTGGATGGATTTTTCTAATAAAAAAAAATAAAAAAAACATTTTAATTGTTCAAATAGGCCTCCCTTCAACCGAGCCCTCGCTTATGGCCATACCAGTCTGAGCGTGTCTGATCTTGGAAGCTAAGCAGGCTCGGGCCCAGTTAGTACTTGGATGGGAGACTGCCTGGGAATAACAGTTGCTGTAAGCTTTTCAGTTTTATTCCTGATACAGGTTTCTTTTTTTTTTCCTAATAAATGAAAAATAAATAAATTTTAATTGTTCAAATAGTCCTCCCTTCATCCTAGCCCTTGCTTACGGCCATCCCAGTCTGAGAGCGCCCCATCTCGTCTGATCTCGGAAGCTAAGCAGGCTCGGGCCTGGTTAGTACTCGGATGGGAGACCGCCTGGGAATCCCAGGTGCTGTAAGCTTCTCAGTTTTATTCCTCATACAGGTTTTTTTTTTTTTTTTTTTTTTTAAGTTCATTAAAAATAAATGTATTTTAATTGTTCAAGTAGGCCTCCCTTCAACCCAGCCCTCTCTTATGGCCATACCAGTCTGGGAGCGCCTGATCTTGGAAGCTAAGCAGGTTTGGGCCTGGTTAGTACTTGGATGGGAGACCGCCTGGGAATACCAGGTGCTGTAAGCTTTTCAGTTTTATTCTTCATACAGGTTTTTTTTTTTTAAGTTCATTAAAAATAAATACATTTTAATTGTTCGAATAGGCCTCCCTACAACCCGGCCCTCACTTATGGCCATACCAGTCTGAGAGCACCAGAGGGCGTTGTTGCACTAGATTGAGAACGGCTGCAGAAGGTGGGAAAGGCCCACCGAATATTGTTTTTAAAGTTTTTTTTTGGTTTAAAACAATGCACCTACCCATTTATTTTTAGTTTAAAAATACTGTTACGTTAACTCCCCTGCAGTTCACCTGCTTCGTTTTTTCATTTCTTTAAAATACAATTAATTTTTTCGGACAACAATGGAGAACGAGGAAAATAAAAACAACATGGAAGGAAACAATGCTGGCTCTAAGACAATGAACGGACAAAAGGACATGGTGATTAGATTTGCGGATGAATGGACTAGAGGTAAAAGCAATAAAAATGAAACAAGTTCAAAAACAATGAAAGGGCAAGAGGAAATGACAATAAACAATGAAGATGCCGGAAAACAAGGGAAAGACAGATGTCAAAATAAACAAAGGAAAATAAGTCAAAATGGGGAAAAAAGAAGAAAAAACTTATAAAAGAGGATGCAACAGTAATAATTGAGGTGAGTCACAACAAAACAATTAAAGTAGAAGATATAATAAAAGCAATCAATGATACAATCGGCAGGGGGAAATTACTGGCAGTTCGCCCCACACACACCTCGGACTATGAAGTCGCCTTAAGGGATAAAACACAAGCCGAATGCCTGCTCGAGGCCGAAAACAGTGGCATCACTGCCCTATAGCACGAAGTTCACCACCGTGACAGGGCAGCAGTACTTCAGGGTCCTGCATGATAGGCAGATGAAGATCTGTAGATTGTGCATGGACCCTGGACACATGATCAAAGACTGTCCATCTTTCCTGTGTCGGAAATGTAACCAACACGGACACTTTTCAAAAGAGTGCAACGCGGAAAGATGCCAAAGCTGCCACAACTTTCTGTGCAAATGTCAACCAGAGGATGAAACAGAACAAACAGAAAGGACCCAACAAAACACAAGCAGAACAAGAGCATGAGGAAGGAAATGACAAACAAAACAAAATGGAAATTAATGAAGATTTGTGGAAGGATAAGAGAATACAAGGTGATGCACATGAGGACAGCGTGGAAGCGGGGACAAATGGAGAGGGACACAGACAGGAGGAGACAAGGCGGATGGAGGAAGGGGAAGGAGAAAAAAGACAAAAGAACATAAAGGAATTAAATAAACACGAAGAAGAGATGGAAGACCAGGCGACAAGCGGAATAAAAAACCAAGCAAGGACTGGAGAGAATGGACAGGAGGAGACAAGGCGAGTGGAGGAGGAAGACGGAGGGAAAGAAATACAGAAAGACATAAAGGATTTAAATAAGCACGACGAGGAGATGGAAGACACAGGGACAAGCGGAACAAGAAATCAAGCAAGGACTGGAGCGGTAAGAAAAAAGGCAAAAATTTTAAATATTGAGAAAGTACTGAAAAAACAGAGAGAAAAAACGTTGACTTTAAAAATGGACTACTTAAAAGAAATAGGAGCAGATGTGAATGTGATGGAGGAGGATATAGAGGAACGAAAAGACTGATGGAGAAAATGGTGTGGGCGATATTATTCTTATTTGCAGCGATGACTTTGAGATGTGCTTCAATTAATGTAAGAGGACTAAAGAATGAACTGAAATTTGAAAGAGTTTTATCAAGTTGCAAGAATGTGGATATTTTATGTATACAAGAAACAAACTGGGACGAAGAATGTGTAAAGACTTTTAAAAACAAGTGGGATGGAACAATTTATCTTAGTAACGGTGATAAAGAGAGAGGGGGTGGAGTAGCAATTTTAACAAAAAGAGGAATGTGTGAAAATGGAAAAGTTATCAAGAGGTAAATTAATTGCAATCGAAATGGAAATAGAAAAAGAAAAGACATACATATGTAACATACATGCACCAAACGAAGACAAAGAAAATAAGTTTTTTTTAAAGAAATAGCATCAAGTTTGAAAAAAGAAAAGAACACAATATTACTGGGAGATTTTAACACAGTAATGGATAAAATAGTTATCAGGGATGGAATGGTTTTTAAATCATATCTTCATTGGTTACCTGTTCATTTCAGAATACACTTTAAAATTTTACTATTTGTTTTTAAATCGCTAGACCCGAGACGATTAAGATCCTGTGACCAGAACCTCCTTTTAATTCCACACTCCAGACTTAAGCATAGAGGTGACCGTGCTTTTTCAGTATTTGGGCCTCGTCTTTGGAATGGCTTGCCAATTAATATCGAATGGCTCCTAGTCTGACTACTTTCAAATCCCTTTTAAAAACCCATTTGTTTTCACTGGCCTACTAGGCTTTACTGTCCCTTTAAGCTTCTCTGTTTATTTATTTATTTATGTATTTATTTAATTTTAATTTTTCTTCGGCTGTAGTTGTGTACATTTATTCTTTTGCTATACAGCACTTTGGTCAGTCTTGTGGCTGTAGTAAATGTGCTATATAAATAAACTAAACTAAACATATCAAGGGAGAAATTAATTAAAGGAAATAATAATGGAATTTAAATTGGTAAATGTGTGGAGAGACAGGAACAGAGAAAAGAAAGTGTTTTCAAGAAGACAAATAGTACAAGGGACGCTGAAACAAAGTAGAATAGACATGGCACTGTGTTCAGAAGAAATACAGCACAAAATGAAGGATGTATTTTATGAAGATACAGTTTTAGTGATCCCTTTTTGTTCATAAACATAGACTTTACAGGAATAGAGAGGGGGAAAGGGATTTGGGTTTTAAATAATGCAATATTACAGGATAGATTTTATTGTGTAAATATTGAAAATTTTATAAGAATGAATAAAAGGCACAGATTATTTGAAAAGGAGAAAACAGTATGGTGGAATAATCTAAAGTATGTTTTTTTCCCCATAAAGTACAGCGGTTTTAGACAAAAAATGAAAAGAAAACAAGAGGAGGAAATAAGGAGCCAATTGAAAAAAGGGAGAGTGTCACACAAGTGTAGGTGTCGGAGGCAAGGCATAAACGCAGAGGTGGATGTTTGGAAGATGTTTTTAATGAAAAACCAAGGAACAACACAAACAGAAGAACTTTATATAAAATAAACCAAAACACGAGTAATCCTACGGAAAACACATCTAGACTGAAATGACCTACACTAGAATTAACGTAAACAAATGCAAGACAACGGAAAGGACTAAAAGCAAGCTATTTATAAGGAAACTAATAACTGACTCGGTTCAGGTGAGCGCCCACGTCACCTGACCGAGGTGCAAACTGGGAACTGAAGTCACATTAAACTACAACAAAAAAGGTCTTTGGGCGCTTTGGCGCCCTCTAGGGGTTATCCCTTACAGAGAGAAAATAAATGAAACTAAAGGCAAAGGTAACACAGAAAGGGTATTAGAACTACAAGATAAACTAAATAGAATAGAAGAGGGAAAATGCAAAGGAACTATTTTACGAAGCAAAGCAAAATATGCAGTGGAAGGTGAAAGAAATACAAAATTATTTTTTTAATTAGAAAACAATAGACAAAGAGCGGATGAAATTAAATAAATAATGAAATCAGGTGGAAATGTGGAAAAAATGCTAAATAACTTTTGGTAAATATAAAAGAATTTTACGATGATTTTTTTAAGAGTACAAATGTGGAGGAAAGGGAGAAGGAATTTTTAGTAAATCAAATAGACAGGATAACTGAAGAAGATAATTATTAATTTATTAAAATTATTATAAGATAATTAAAGAGAATTATGTAATGATGAAATAACAGGGGATGAAATAGAAAGGGCAGTGGGAAGGTTAAAGGGTGGAAAGAGTCCATGAATAGATGGACTAACTAGTGAATTTTATAAAAATAAAAAATAAAAAAATCCTAATCCCAATCTTAAAACAAATTTATGTTGAAATATTCAAAAAGAAAGAAATGAGCGAATCCATGATAATGGGAGTACTAAAACTGCTATATAAGAAAAAGGGGAATCGGAATGATTTGAAAAATTATAGATCACTAACTCTTTTAAATGTAGATTTTAAAATTATATCAAAAATTCTAGGAAATAGACTAAAGAAAGTATTACCACACATAATAAAAACCACTCAAGCATATGAAGTGGAGGGGAGAGACATAGTGGATACAATAAGCAACATACGAGATGTATTATACTACATGAAGGAAAAAGGAAAAGGAGGGTATTTAATAAGTTTGGATCTCGAAAAAGCATTTGATAGAGTGGAACATGAATATTTATTTGAGGTAATCCAGAAGTTTGGTTTTGGGGAAATCTACACAAGCTAGCTAAAAATTTTATACACAGACATAATAACGTGTAAAATGCAATGGCTTTTTAACAGATTATTTTAAAATAACAAGATCAATAAGACAAGGATGTCCTCTCTCTGCACTTTTATACACACTAGCAGCCGAACCTTTAGGTCCTGCATTAAGAAAAGAGGAGAAGATCAAAAAGATAGAAATAGGGATGGAATTTAAAAAGGGATGGAGAAAAGACTACACTATTGGAAAAGAAGGCTTTTAACATTAAAGGGAAAAGTTTTAATAATTAATGCGCTTTTTTTAATCAAAAATATGGTATGTATTGAGTTTATAAAAGAGTCAGAAGGTGTGTATTCGAGTTCTTACGGGATAAAGGCAGAGCAAAGAAAAAAAGTGTGGAAAGAGGTAATGAAATATTTTTTTAAAAACGTGGATAATAACGTTTTAATATGGAACTGAATGTTTTATGGATGAAAATGAACAAGATCATAACAAAAACCATACCGAAAGTTTACCAGGAAGTAATGGGCTGAAATGCTGGAAAATGTGATAATAAAACCTACAGGAAGAAGACAACTTTTAGAACAACCACTGTTTTAAAATCCGAATATTTTACGTAGGGCTGAAATGATTCCTCGAGTAACTCGAGTAATTCGATTACAAAAATGATCGAGGCAAAATCTTCTGCCTCAAAGCTTCTTTTAATTAATTTTAAAAGCTTGCGAATTATGCAAGCCGCCAGTAAACACAGACGATGAAGAAACACTTACGTCACCCACAAAGCAGAAGGAGATGCAAACAGTTAACTGTGCATTGATTTGAGGGAGCGTTCTGTTGCGAGCTGCAAAATGGAAGGGAGCGATAAAAATATCAGTGAGCCAAGATACCAGCAAGATTTTTTTTTTGATACTCAAAGTCATTTGAAATACCTTTGTTTTAGTTTTTGCATCTGAGAAAAGGCTTTAAGAATAAGAATGTATGGCACTGTAAGGCACTTAATTCATCTCATCAACTTTAAGCTATTCCTTGTATTGTGAATAATGACCATGTTTATTTTTGATAAAATGCTGTATGCATTTAAAAAATAAAAGTTGATTTTTCTAAAAGGAAAACCAATTAATCTTTGTTTCTCTTACATATTTTACATTTACTATGTAATTTTTTTAATAAAAAAAAAATAAGTTTAATTATTTTATCTGATTACTCAATTCATCGATAAAATTTTTGGTAGAATACTCGATTACTAAAGTATTCGATAGCTACGGCCCTAATTTTAAGTAATGCTAAGTTATTTTTCTATAAAGAATGGTGGGGAACTAATCTGAAACAAATAAAAGATGTATTATATGAGGTTAGAGAAGTTTTTTTTTACCAGCACAAACCATAGTGGATACAATAAACGAAGAAGAAGAGGAAAGAAGTAGAAGTAAAATATATAACCAATATAAAACAATTAAAAAAAACATACCAAGAGAGTGGATAAAAAGGATTGAAGAAAACGAGCCAGATGAAAATGGAGAGCAACCTGAAGTGTATTTTTAAAAAACAGGAGAAAATGTTTTATTTATCTTATGTAAAGTGAAAGATTTTTGTGTGTTTTTCAGGGAAAAAGCTTTTATTAAACCAATCGCAAACAATTATTGGATGACAAGATATGAGAACTTAAAGGAAGAAGACATGGAAAAACATAAGAATGAAATTCATGGAGCCAATTTTAGAAGATTTTACTTATTTGTTGAGACATAACACTTTACTGACACTAATGAGACTGTGCAAAATAGGTAAAGAGATGGAAGCAAGGTGTCAAGTTTGTGAGAGAGAGGATGAAGGGCTATTACACTTGTTCATTTATTGTGAAAAACTGAAAGATTTTATGAATAGCACATTATTTCCTTGAAACGGAATATAAAGACAATTTGACAAATAAAGAATGGGAAAATATTTTTTTTGGTATAAACAGTAAAAAACATAAAGCATGTGGTTTTAATTTTGTAATGGCAGTAGCAAGGAATGCAATTTGGGTTAGGAGAAATGTGCAACTATATGAAAAAAAGGTACGTAGAGGTGTGGGATATTTTTAAAAACAAAATGAAACTTACTTGAAAACTTAGTACTTGGATGGGAGACTGTGTGGGAATACCAGGTAGTATAAGCTTAGGTATTTTTATTCCTCTCATAATTTTTTTTTTTTTTAACTGCATTGTTATGGTTCAAATTGTCAGGGATAACCCCTAGAGGGCGCCAAAGCTGAACTGAGTTGCTCATTAGTTTTATTATAAATGGTTTGTTTTAGTTCAGTTTAGCGTCTTGTATCTGTTGATTCATCATGATAAATGTCTGCATGTTTAGTTTGTGTCCTTCTGTGTCTTTATACGTGTTTTAGTTTCATTTTCAATTAAAGTATATGTGTTCTGTTAATTTCCCTGGTTTTTATGTTCAATAAAACATCATTTCCTTTAAACACCTGGACCTCTGCGTTTATGCCTCGCACCCCGTACCGTGACACAAATAGGCTTCCCTTAAAACCAGATTGTACATATGGCCACCAGTCTGAGAGTGCCTGATCTTGTCTGATCTTATAGTACTGTAAGGTCTTCAGTTTTATTCCACTTAAATCTTTTACATTTATTTTTTTGTTAAAACTGCATTGCTATTGTTCAAATAGTCCTCCCTTCAAAACAGGTTTCACTCATGGCCATGGCAGTCTGAGAGCGCCTAATCTCGCCTGATCATAGAAGCTTTTCTGGTTAGTACTGAGTGAGAATACCAGGTAGTGTACGCTTTTCAGTTTTATACCTCTTATAATAATTATTAATTTTTTATTCATTTACTTCTTTTAAATAAATGGATTGTTATTGTTCAAATAGGCCTCCCTTCAAGCCAGTTTTTACTTATGGCCATACCAGTCTGAGTTTGCTCGATCTCATCTGATCTTGGAAGCCAAGCAGGCTTGGGCCTGGTATGTACTTGGATGGCAGATTGCCTGGTAACACCAGGTACTGTAAGATCTTCTGTATAATTCCGCTCATATATATATATATATATATATATATATATATATATAAGGGATTGAAACCCAAATTATACTGTAGCACAAAAACATGATAGCTCAGCTCATAATAATTTAAGACAATTAGAATTCTCTTCTCTCAAGTGCCACATTTGTGTTACCAAATTCGTCAGCTTGTTGCAGCAGAGCTCGGTATAAAAGCTGCTGAAGTAAGCTTTTTCAAATGCTTGAAAATCAAGATAAAGCATTAATATACGACCCATTTACTGGGGAATGTGCCCCTGTATTGAGCTACTGTCCTCCAGTAAGATCACATGTTTGAGTGGAAGTAAATTAATTAAGAGTGATAATTAATGGAAAATATTTTTAAATAAAAATATCAAAGCAAGCAACCCAGTTTAACCCTAAATAAAAGTTGAGACACGCTTGACGGTCTGGGTCTATGTACTACAGCACTTTTGTGCATGTATAGCAGCGTGCATATCTTAGACAGTGAAATCCTGTGTGTGCAGCTAATAATAATGCTGTAAAATAACTGTAAAATAATAATAAAAGTAAAAATACTTTGAATTTCTTCAGACAAGGGAGAGTTACAGAAGCAGTAAGGAGGGAGAGAGGAGAGTGATACAAGTACACCCTGGCTGTAGTTGGTAATAAACAAGCTTGCTAATCTAACTTATTTTCAGTAAAGTCCTTAATGTACAATGTAAATAACGATATCGCCTTAACGATAAAATTAATTTGCAGTAGCTACAGTATATTTAATCAAATTCAGTTTCAGTTGATGAAGAAGAACTTTTTAAGTTGAGTCACAGTCTTATTATTGATTATTGATCACTTTGCCAAAATGAAAAAGAAAAAGTTTTTAATTACATTTTTATTTTTGTGGAAAGCGGAAAAATTCAAATATACAGCAGTTTAAACAAGCACACAGGGCAGCAGCTGTAATAGTGGGCTAAGCAAGGGATGTTAGCGCAGCACGTTTGCACATATAATACATGCGACAGAGATTCAAGAAAAAAACAAATCTGTAATTTGCGTTGCAGGGGCTTGTGCCCAAGTACAGCTTCACATCTAGCAATGCCACTGTCCGGAAATCAACTTAAGATGCATTAGTATCATTTACTAGACTGGAGGTGGGATCACGTGCTAATTAGGGAAAAATAAAACAGCATAGATGACATTACTTGTAGTGAATTCTACTAATGAATCAGGTTTCTTATAAACACAATCCAATCAAGTGTCAAACAAGAAGTTCTTAGAAACAAAAACAGGAAATCCTTTCCTGCCGTTGTTCTGCACATTGGCTGGTTTGGGACATGACTGACAACCTGCAACAAATAACAAATTACTTAATACAATATCCATTCATGAAAATGTATTTTAGATTTTGTATTCTCAAATCTGATTAGTCCGAAGGTATGAATTAATTTTCTATAATAGCAGCTTTAACTGTATTTCAGACTGTATTATATTCATGCACATATTTTTAATATTTGTAATCTCTCTTTGACTTATATAATATGCTGCTGTCTTTTTTAGTGATATCAATATTTTTCCTGTAACTTTTAATTTTGAAGTGGAATACTGATGAAAGTCATAATTTAAAAACTAAGCACAGTATTGTAAATTTGTTCATAAGGCATGTTTTCTTGTTATAAGTACAGTGAATTAAACTTTTTATCGTAAATCTGAACAGTCGATCTTAAGGACAGAAGAGTTCTCAAGAACAATATACTGTTTATACAGTATTTGATATAAAATGAACATACTAAGTATTAACAGTAATTACAAAACATGATTTTTTTTCACAACATTTTCATAGTTAACCAACTATTGGTGAAGAAAGAAATTGAGATTATTTTAAAATGAACATTTTAAATAATTTTACAGTGATTACAACATCGAAGAGCTGTGGTCTTACAGGTATAAAAGATTTATAGGATTGAGAAATGCTGAAATAATAACATTGATCATCATTGGTACTCACAACACGCTGAGGTTTAGCATAGTTCTTTAGGTACCGTTCTGTCTTGCTGATTGCTTCATTATTCTTTGAACAGTCTAGAAGTCCAGAATCCTCGTGGAACAAGAAGTCCACCATCATCAGATTGTTCTTTTCATACCTGCTGCTCCTTGGGGTGGTGTAGTCAGGGTCGAAGGTGTGGTGAAGTACGAACACTATGGTGGGCTTATCAACTAGAAAGTCAAATACATTACTTATAAATGCATAATGTCGAAATTTTGCATTTAAAATTTTTACAACCAGTTGTTTCTTCATAAAAATGTGTTTGGCCTTCAGAAATATATTGCTAATTATGATTAATTTATCACGACTGAAATATTGTTTGTTAGAATAGCGAGCAGCAGAGCTCTGTATATAGGCTGCCTGTATTTAAAAATTATTTGACACGTGCCTACTCTGGCCTTTAAGTGATTGAAACTGAAATACTGTAAATTGTCTTAGCATTTCAAACAATTATATTTCACTTCTTTACCTATAGTTCACTTATTGTCTAATAAAGAACTTAGCTTGTTGCAGCAGAGCTCTGTATAAAAGCTGGCTAAAGGAAGCATTTTAAAATCGTGCAGATTAAACTTCAGGCAGATATCTAAGCACTTGAGATGGGGAAAAATCGATTCGGTTATGAATTGTGATTCTTTCGACACTCACTCCAAAATCGTTTTTTTTAAAACCTATTACCTTTATTAGAGAGATGAACTGCTCGAAAGGCCAGTGTCCAGTATTGGCTGAATTTCAGTTTAATTGGCTGTGACTAGTGATCAGCCTCAGATACATATAACAATTCTGTAACAAGCGCAGAAGCTTCCTAATGGCGCAACAGAAACCTATTTTTACATTCTCAAAAATCAAGCGGGTTAAAAGCATCCAATCTGCCTTTTTTCCCCAAACCTTGTGAACGAATTAGTCTCAATTAGTATCATTGCATACACTTACACAAGTCTCAAAATGAGTGCTAATTATCGAAAATGACGTGTGTTATAAACCGCGCATGTCAGCGTGAGAAGATGCGTCTGTGCGCTCACGTTTAACTATACTAAACTATTTTCATTACATGTGAATTATTTACTAAGTTTGAATTATTGTTAGAAATAATAATTATGCCTGAATGACAGAGATACATGCTGCTTAGTTAAATGTTAAACTCTTGTATTTAAGAGTAGTTTTTCATTGAATTTCAGTGCCCTTGGCTTTAAGGGATGGGCCACATTTAATTAATCATTACACTTTTTTAAAGGTTTAAAATTTTTATAAAATCAGCTGAAAATGTAATATTGAATAAGGATATTTATAAAATTGCGATACTTGTAGAATCGCAATTTTGATCAAATCGGCACCCACAGATTGTAATAATATTGTATCGGAAGGTGACTGGTGATTCCCATCCCTACTAAGTATTGTGAAAGGTTCATTAAATTCTGTTCAGTGGTCAATTTAAGACACGCCCACAGTGTGACGCATGTCAAAAAAACATCACTACGATGTCAAAAAAGATTTCGTTTAATCTGGCGCAAAACTGCTCATTACTTCCATTCTACTTAACATTTTGATTTCATTTATAGCGCAAGTTTAACTTCAGGAAAATACCGGAGGACTGGCAATGGTTTATTGAATTATGGCCCGCCAGTCTTGAGTGATGTGGTGATAAAATCTGGCTGGACAGACATACATACAAACTGATATTTTTTTCTTTTTTTTCTGAGATTGATTTCAGGTCCTCCAGTGTATGAAACATAAAGATATCACTGAAAGAGAGCGTTATGACCAATGTACAGACAAAACTTTTGTTTTTGTTTATATAGATAGGTTTCTTCAAATATGAGTTTTATTTCCTAAATGTATTTTTAGGTGCACTGTGGTTCTTCATTAGCTTTCCCTGTGTGTGTATATTTTAGGGTTTAGTGAATAGAGGCATGAGGAAGCCATTTTGTTTCTGTGTGTGTTGGGGGGCGGTTGTGTCAAATCAGACTCACGTGCAAGGCGCGAGAGAGCCCCTTCGATATCGGTTCCCGCGCGTGACACGATCGGACAGAAGACCACTTTAACATCACACTCTTCCTCGTTACTCACACGGATAACATTCAGTAATCTACACACGCGTTTAATAACTTCAGCACGGACTTTCTGGATACTATCGTGAAATTCAAAATAAACATTAATGCTCAATATGCGCGTGGACAATGTAGAAGTTAGAACTGTATTCTCCATCATCGCCGCGAGGAATAAAGAACAAAGCTACCGGATTCAACACGCCTGCAGGGCTCTCTTACTGCAGCCTCCCAAACTTGTCTTGTTTAACTTTCGCTTTCGTTTTAACCCCACTTTAACGTGACTAAAGATCTGATTGGTTGTCACAAAGGAACATGCTCCTTTCTGATTGGCCGACAAAACCACAAACAAACAAAAAATTATTTTGTACGTTTGGAATGTAAATATGGTCAGTATATTGTATAATTGTTTTTTCTATAATCAAAAGTACTAAGCACGAAGTAATCCGTTTCAAAAGTAACTGTACCAATTGAAATGTCACGCTGCATTTTTCTTCTACAACCTTTCTACATGATGGCGATTGCACTTGAAAGAAGCAAACTTCACGCAGGTCAATCTACTGAAAAGATGGAATTTGAGTCATCAAAATCTTCTAAAAATGTATTTCTTTCTTCACACCTTGAACTTCTTTATATTGCAGATGCCCTTCATCCGGAGCAACTTACATATTTATTTCATTAACCATCTGAGCAGTTGAGGGTGAAGAGCCTTGCTCAAGGGCCTAACAGTGGCAACTTGGTTGTGGTGGTGGTGGTCGTGGAGTTTGAACCTGGGACGTGCCAATGGTAATAGCAATAACTGAATTTTGAACTTGATGCTTCACTTCCTGGTAACACCAATGACTTTATGTAAGGTTTTATAATATTGTAAGACCATGTAATCTAATAAGAAGATTCCTGTGCCCTGAGAACAGACCCCTCACTGTGCTTCCTTACGCCTTCTGTGATAACACCATCTATATCCTGTACCCAGACAAGTATACATACAAATGGCTCTTGTCTGTTAGAACCCTTTTGTTTAATCAGGAGAATGCAAATGCATTTCCTCTCCTGTCTGTCTCCGGGTCCCTTTATGACTGACATTTTATTGACTGGCTCTTTTGATGTTCAGGATGTAGCACCGTTTAAATGTACTCCCTTAAACAGAATAAACAGAGACCTTCAGACATCATGCCTGTGTATGTGTGTTTGTCTCTCCCGGGTGGTCGGGCCCGGACTGGTAGGTGTATCAAGGTGCAGCGGACACAACAATTTAGAGAAAATCATAACTATTTACAAAATGGCTTCCTTGCATAAGACAGCATGGTTTTCAATTATGTAAAAATCAATTATTAGATGTAGTCAGTTTTTATGTAAATTCTTTTGACAGTAATGCTATTAATGCCGGACTTAAACTCTCGCATAAAATTGCTAAATAAATGATGACATTTTTCAACAAATGAAGAGAGACATGTGACATAACTTTTTCATCTAGTGAGCTCTGATGCGGGAACAATTTCAAATTGTCAATTGTGTACACCAGTAACAGTAACACCAATGACATAGTTTGGGGATAACTTTTATCTATTTTCCCTACGTGATGTTTTACTTACACCTAAGGCAAGCTACAAAGCTAACTAGCTTCTAACACTGAACGCTGAATCCCAATTCCTTTTGCAACCCCTAATCAAGGGCGCTATTACGTGTGTTGAACAAGTGATTGTACACCCTAATGCACTAGCTTTCCATTTAAAGATATTTTAACACTGGAACCCTCCGAGTTAACATAGCTGATATTCTAAAGCACAATATGTGGAAACTGCTTTCACCCTGTTAATTACGCTAACTGTCGGTCACCAGGTCAGCTATTTAAGTTCCTCCAGTCGCAGAAGGACATTTGTTGGATAAGCAAAATAACTGTTTGAATAAACTAATCATAATCTGTTGATAATAAATGACATTTGTAGATCTATTGTACATGGGCCTACAACCTCAACACAGCCATGCTGATATTCGACACAATGGCAGTCGCTCTCATGTGATATTGCATATAAAGAAATATGTGAACGCTTTCCAAATAATCCACACATAATTCTGAGATGACTAATTTTGAATAGTGTCTGTTGAAATATAGTGTCATAATTCAACTAATCAACTGTGAACAAAGAAACATGTATTATAAGATTTATTGTTTTGCATCCATCAGAAAAACAAACAGGAAAAAGAACCAGGGCTAACATATATACTGCCATGCATTGCAAAAGTCATTGTGTATACCAGCATCTGGCCCTCATAATGTCTCAGGAAAGCAATTAAGCCAGGATTTTACAACATATCAAACTATACAATCCATGATAGACCAACATCCAAGCCCTGATTTGTAAAAATCTAAAAAGAAATGAGTCACTGCTGCAAAATCAGTAAAATAAGAATAAAACCATGCCATTTCATCCCTCTCCCCCAAATTACAACTATCATTTGCACTGTAGAAAAATCAACAAAGATAGCCAGAAAATAACGATCCTTGTTTATGAACAGCCTTGCCATGGAAAATGTTGCTTTGTCTTGTTTGTTTGGTGTTTTTTAAGAAGCCACTGTTAATTTAGCTCCAACACGATCCGGGCAAAATGTTTTATTGGCACAGGTAGTGTTTGCACAGCAAGCAAGTTCCTCCATTTCATGGCATGCTATGGTGCCCCTCTAAGCGTGTGCATGGTTTAAGATGTCAGGTCTGCTTCCAAAAACTTTTTCCCAGTTACATAAAATCATCAGAATCGTTACCATCCTGTAAAACAAGTAAACAGTGAAGGTTAGACATTAGAAATACAGATTGGGCATCATGTTATGCCTCTTTAACTCACACTACAGTATTCTTAGTATTCTTAAATTGAAAATATACAACAAATATAATATATAAAAAGAATGATTAAATAACTGCAATAAATCTTGCTTTTTTTCCTTGTAGGAGAATTGTCACCTTGAACCTTATAGGTAGACAGTACCAGCCCAAAAATGTTCACTTTTCCAAAAGGTCAAACTATTGGCCTGCGCCAAGCAAAGACAACAATAAGGATGTCTGAAAGTCTTTCAATGAAATGAAAAGGTTTTAGTTTGCTAAGGAGCATGAAGATGGGAGCAATAGAAAAATATTCACATTACGAAAAATCAACAAAATTATTAATCGGTTCGAACAGAGTGTGTGACTTTTATTTTTGGCCATGCAATGTACATACATGTATATCTAATATGTAAATCTAATACACAACATGTATTAGATATACATATTATAGCACATAAGTGATATCAAATAGAAAGGCATTTAGGTGACCGGTTCCTGATTTAATAAATATTCTATCACAACACTGTTAAATAATTGGTCAAAGGATGTTGATTAATTTACAATCTCACAGGTTTATTGTTCCTATAGCAACAACCAATACAGTGACTTGAATGGTAGAAATTAAACACACATAAATTGTCTGTAATTGTAAATTACGAGGTATTAATTTTTGGAAGGAATCGCCAGTCTAAGTGTTCATTATTTTTCTAATTACAGTGAAGTCAGTTAGTGTTCTCATTGAAAAAGTTGCTGCTACATTATAAACCGCAGAGAACTTCGGCTTGTATTCAACATTTTTGAACAATACTGAACATTTTCACCAGGCCAAGTGAACACGTTTAAATGTGGATCACAAAGATTTAACACTAGAGAACAGAAAATAAAAGGTCCTACTTCGTTTGTGGTCATATTTTCGCTTTTCATAAGTGATGAGTAATTCCTGTAAAAGAAACAAGTTTAAGCTTCAACATTACAATGGAACTTATTCTAAATAAATTCTGAGATGTATACAAGATAATCTTATACTGGAGGTCCATTGAGGATTTATTGACAATTTTATCATTGTGATACCTCAATTCTTCCTGTTCCTTTTTCCTCTTCATGTCTTCCTTTTCCCTTTTCTTCATCTCCTGAATCTGGGCCTTTTTCTCGTTTCGGTCCTCTCGTTCTCTGGACTCTTTCTCCGCTGCGAGATCGGGATATTTCTCCTCCTTCGTCTTCTCTAACCGGTTGACGATTTCGTTGATTTTCTTTTCTACAGCCACTGTTCTGACCTGTTAATGACAGAATACTCCTTGTAAATAATTATGCTGTTATATAATTCTAAACAGCAGAGGTATAGCGACGAGAGACATCACTGAAGAATTAGATAGGGATTTAGCAGGATATTTACTGAAAGACATACCTTCTGTTATTTTTTTCCCTACAGTTTCAGTGCAGAACTCAGAAAGCAAACATCACAGAGTGACATGTATAGGCTACGTTTGAGATGAGAGTTCACTTTCCCATCATGTTCCTTGTACCTCTTTCTGGCGATGAAAGCCAATCTGACCAACGTCCATGTCTCCGGTTTTCTTCAGGTTGCCCCAAGGTGTGTAAACAATGTTGATGTTGTTCATTTTGCAGCCTGTCAGTGACAAAGCAATCATGTGTTAAATAAAGGCAACATACAAAAATTGGTGGAATCTGATCTAATGACACAAATATTGTGAATTACATGAACACTATGAATATCATATCTGCTTTGAGCAATATCCTTACATAAATCTGGACAACTTTGACAATTTCTCACTTGATTAAAAAATCAAAATAAAAAAATAAAATGGTATTCATGGAAATCTGGTTAGTTCAGAAAAATACACTTCTATCCTATCCATACACAATAAAGTAAACCTTTAGTTTGAACTTTAAACTTGATAAGGACTTGATATTTTTCAAATAAAAATACAAAATTTACGTGAAATGTTTGTCATATTAATCAAAAAGAAAAAAAATAAATAAATAAACCTAAATGAGAATAAGCATTGAATAAAAACAAAAATGACTGAACCCTGTAAAAGAAGAAACCAAATGTATACAGTACATGGCTATTGCGTATATGTCTCTTAGTGGCCAAGCTGCCTTACTGGAAGATTTACAGTGCTGTGAAAAAGTATTACACAAAGATAACCCGAATAAATACAAAATGCAGTTTTTCATTGATGCAATTTAATTATACTTATATAACGCTTTTAACAAAGGTCATTGTTGCGTATGAAATGTGTGAGAATATATGTGTAAACTATATATGCTTTTCAGATAAATGAGAATAATTAATATTATTATTACTATTAATCTAGAGCTTTTTCTCCTCAGGATGGACACGGCTATATGTGTCACTCAATAGAGCCAATCTACATGCTAGTCCGTGTTTGGAAAAAACAAAATAAAAGTGCACCGCAGCATCCAAAAAGAGATAAGTAAACTATGAAAAATGAATGTTCAAAGAGGAATGGACAGATCAACATATGTCTATTCTTCCAGCGGGAAGTTTAAAACCAGTTTGTCTCGCATGTTCTGAAACCGTGGCGATAATAAAAAGCAATAATGTGAAGCGCCAATATGAGATAAAACACTGGCCATAAGATCAAACATATTCGCAGTAGTCAGGTCAGGGCGTGTAAAATACTCAAGCCTAGTATGACAGAGCAAGCTGTGTCCTTTCAAATTTAGTTACAGCCCAGCAGCATTGAAAATAAAAATTCACTAAAAATTGATTAAAGATTGTTGTCTGTTCCATACAAATAGAAAAAAAAACAGACTAGGTCATCCAGGTTAATTAAATTCTAAGTAAATTGTCCACATGTTTAACGAAGTTACTGAAAATATATTTCAGTAAGTAAATATTACTGAAATGCTATGGACATTCTAAATTGCTTTTTTTTTATTTTTATAGGCTTATAATCTCAATCTTAACACAAACATGAAATTCGGACCTCGGCTCAAAGAGAATTTTATTGACCAGACCCTATTAAATACTAATCCAGTACCACTGCTGTAGACATGAACATGACTCATCATTTATTCAGTCTAAAAAGCATTATAGTACACTTTACCTTGAATGCTATTGTTCTTGACAAGCTGTGCGCAGTCGATTAGGACCTCTTTGGGTATGTCCTCTATCGTCTTTCCCTTTTATGCAAAAAGAAAACAATTTGATTAAACTGCCATGATTATGAGACACACAGAGGATTAAGGATAATTAAGGCGGTATAAAAGTAAACATTTTACTTTGGGCATTCTTAGGTACACGTGTGCAGACGAGAGTTTATCCACGTGAAACCTGAAACACAAAAGCCTCTATTTACACCATGTCACCACTGACTGTGATTAGAATATGAGCACAGACTTCAGCTCATTTAGGGTCAAGTCCAGAAGTATTTGCACCGTTTATGAAAACATACACAGAAGAAGAACACATGCTGTCCTTACCAAATGTCCTCAGGCCAGCCATATTTTATAAGATCTTCATCTGGTGAGAAAAGAAAATGCTTCTTACTAAAGTACAACCACGAGAAAAGAAGATAACAAAAAACTGTGTTTATATGAGAGTGGGCTCTTACTTTCATATTTGTCTTTGCCCATGTAGATAGTATAGGGTGGGGACACAACTGCAAAGATAATTTTTTTTTTAAGCCTGTTCATTGTAAGCCATTAAAGACTGCTTCCTGAGATAGATCCTTATGGTAGAAGAGGAATAAAACACTACAGGACATGCAGTTATAGGTAAATATTAAGCAACCATTAAGCACACACCTGAGTGTTTTATTGATAATTTACTATATAATCAGGGGATGCTTATTTAGACCAAAATGAACTTAAACAATACAATATCTATATTTACACACGCAACAAATAATCTTAATAAAGGCTAGTGCTTCAGGGTACGTATTTACTTTACATTTGTATCTTTCAATTATTCATAACCCCACAAATCCCGCCTCCTGCATTCTGAATGGTTATCATTTCATATCTCCGACCTGCGCGCCAACCGAACAGTTTCATCAGCCAATCGCAAAACAGAACCAACTACCATTAGCTAATAGTAGCACAGAAGGAGGGAATTGTCCGAATACAAGCAGAAAAATATAATAGCAATAGTTATAATATTTCATATCGCTAAACAGATTCTGCCATTTATTTTGTTCAGATGTTAAACTACACTTACCGGCGCTGGTAAAGTAGAAGACCATGTTTCCACGCTCAGTTTAAAGACGAGGCAGATGTGGAAAAAAATAAACAGGAATCACAAGCGTTCAACATTACCTGACAACTAGCATGCTACAAGCACTGACAAAGCTGACCACCGGAAGTAAATCAAACATCTGTAGCTATATGAAAAAGTCATTTCCGGTACTTTTATTTTCTCTCTTGTTATTTAACATTTCAAAGTCCATAAAATCAAAATATCTCCAAATGTACTTTTGACATGTACATGTTCACTCAGATGTCACTGCATGACAAATTAATAAAACGGATGAAAGTAGTAAAGAACAGAACAAAAGTCTCCATACCATAAGAACTTAAAACTTTTAAACGTCTATAATAATGATGATGATGATGATGATGATAATAATAATAGTTGCAAAGCAAAGATGATTGGGCCCAAGCACCTGCGCCATGACCGCTTGGTTTGCACCGCAAAACTTGTGTGATTTTTATATATGATTAAAGATGGAATTATATAATTTATCTCTGTACACATCCGCTATAAATTTATTCTGAGGTAAAATATTCCTAATATTCGATTCCTAGTAACAGGCACTCTCTTAACATATATCCTTAATTTGATTCAATTTAGGTTATTTTAATGTGTCTACTGTTAATTCATAAGTATTCTGTGTTTGGGGACACTTGTGTTATTATTCTTTATTTGATTAAATTTTTTATATTTTTACAGTTACTCTAATAGGACATTTATTCTGAAAAAACTTCTTCCCGGAAGTTGTTTTGCATAGCACGGACTCGCCCAGAAAAAAAAGGGGAGTTTGGCGCGCGGTTCAAAAGCCAGACTTGTCAGCGCGCGCGAAGAAGAAGGCAGCAAGGAGACTGACAGTTTTCTTTCCTTTAAAAATTTAAATCAGTTAAACTGAGGCGATCATCCAGTAAGTGTTTTATTAATAGTATTATTATTCCTCCACATTTAATTCACCTGGTGTTTGTAGGATATTAACACGACATGTAAAGCTAGAGCTCACTGGTGTTGTTATTCGCGCGCGCGACTAATGTTGGCGGCGTCGCGAGCTATTACAGTTACGGCTGAATATTTTACCTCAGAATAAAAACATTGTTTATAGCGAATGTGTACAGAGATAAATTATATAATTCAATCTTTAATCATTATACTGCAATCGTTTACTGCTATGTTTTTACTGAGATTAATTGCTATGTAAGACGCTGAACAGAAAACGCGGCCAGATTTGTGTTGTGGTTTGGAGTCGAATATGAGCTAGCTTAAAGCGAACTAGCTGCTTTACAATGATTAGCGCCTTTCTTTTCTTTAATAATCTAGTGTTCTGTAACATGCTAGAAATTTCTATAACATCTTGCATGACCTAAATACATATAAGACCTGAATAAACTTTCCCTCTTCACAGAGCCCATATAAGCTTCAGGTCACTGAGCTGGTAAGAATCTTTCTGTTTGTCTGTCTATTTACCTGTCTGTATATAGATGCATATTTGGATAGAATATCTTATAATCTTGGGAAAAAATATCTTATAATAAGCAACCATAATTATGTGCATCCACTTGTGTGTGTCTGCCTTGTATTTATTTTGTAACTACCAGGTTACAAATAAATTATAATTTGTTGATGATAAATGGTGTGTAACTGTTGCATAAAAGCAATATCACACTCAAGGTTGCGCTGTCGAACTGAATGTCAGCATGGGTGTGATGTGTTCAGCGCTCGTCCAGCACAACAGCCCTCTCTCTCGCGCGTGTAATATTGCTTAAATATATTGCTTCCATCACTGCTATAAAATAACATAAATCTATTCCTGTAACTTTATCTATTTACTTCTTTACTAAACTAATGTTTGAAAACTATTTTTGATCAATTAATAAGACAACTTAAAAATTTAAGACTCAATCTGTATTAAATAAAAAAAACAATTGCGTTTTTTTGCACATATTTGTAATCACAAAATAAAACAGGACGATGTGTTCTGTTAGGAAAATAAACAAACAAAAAAAGGGTTTTGCTCTGAAACCACAACCTTTCTTCACTTGTGTATGGATTTTTCCTCTACAAAAACATAAACTTGTAAGCAGTCTGGAATTATTGGACTTGTATTGTTCTACCTCTGTGCTCTAGGTGCTTGCCAAAGGTGTCAGTGTTGTCTTGTATTTTTCTTTGTTTCAGGCAACATGAAAATGGCAACTAGTACATCCAAGAAGAGAAAACAGTGTTCTCCAAACACTGAAAAGTGAGTGCCCTTTTTCACCTTTACAAATAATGATGTTATAGTACATGGTGTATGAAAAGTCACAAATAAATGTGAACCCATTCAGTAAAAATCAGTGTAAGCTACACTGCCCCTTAAATGTGATACAGTGAAAATCCATAGGTCATGTAACTTTAATCTAATTTTGTTATAATTAATGCTAGCGTAAGTACCCGTCATTTACAAGAAATAGAGTTTTAGAAATAGTTTGTGGAAATAGGTTAGGATTTCTAATTAATATATATTGTTGCAAGTGTTTGTTTACACTCAGCAATTAGCTTGTTAGTAGCTTATTTTAAACTAGACTAACGTAAGTACAGTACCTATTGTTGACTCTCTTTGCCTAACTTATTAATACAAATAAATAAAATATTTCTTTGTATACACTAAGTTGTACTTCACTAAGTTGTACTTCTTTTGACATCAGCCAAATGCACTCCAGTAATCGGAGTGAATCACAGATGAGAAATCGAAAAAGTTTAAGTTTTGTCTTAAAACAACTCTAAAATTCAGTTAAAAAAAAAAACCGTTAAACGGCGATAAAATCCACTTCAGCGCTGTTATTTCAGCTGTAAAACTTTTTTACTAATCCTAGTAAAAACATTCAGTTTAGTAGCTTATTTTAAAGTAGATCATTAAATCCGGCACATAACCGTTAATAACATAGCAGGGTAAACATTAGGCAAATATCTAAGTACTGCAAAAGTTTCATTAAATTCTGTCCAGCATTTGATTTAAGGCGCACCCACAGTTTGACGCATGCCTAGCACGCTGCCAAAACTTGCTGGTTATAATCTGCTCATAACATCCCTACTATACAAAGTTTTGATTTCATGGCACAGGTTTAGCCTCAGACAAATACCAAAGGACTGTCAAAGTTTCATTAAATTCTGTTCAGCCAGTTTTGCGTGATAAAATCCGTCTGAAAATATGTCCTACATATGGACATACAGACAGAACATTTTCTGAGACTGGTTTTATGTCCTCTGATATATGAAATATAAAGATATCATTGATGGAGCGAGTTCTGACAAATTCTTTCCCTAAACCTGTATAATTTCCCCCACAGTAATCCAGCAAAGAAGAAAGCCTTGAGACAGGAGACTTGCCCAAGAAGAACGTCCGCTCGGCTGAAGGAGAACTGTCCGTCTCCTCTGAACGCCCCTGAAAGGATGCGTTCTCCATCGCGCTCTCCTGGTACACCTAGGAAGATGCGGCGTACCTCCACACTGGAGTCTCCTCCTAAAAGAGCATCTCCTGTCAAAACCACCCTTGGAGCAGGGTCATTTTACAGCAGACAGAAGCCCCTTTACCTCACCCCACTCGAAAGAAAGGTGCTCAAGGAAACTAAGTCGCCTCCATCGAGCCAAGATAAGCCGAGCGCTCCCGTGTCTTCAGGAGGGAACGTGAAACCCAAAAAGCTGAAAAAGAAGGAGAAAGTGAGCGTGCAGAAATCCAACCTAAAAGGCTACTTTGCTCCTAAACCGAACTGCGTGAAAGCAGATTCATTCACAGACAGTGTGGAAGTCAAGAAGCAGACTTCTATCACGTTCAGCAGTTTGAAATCCAAAAACAAACCCAGGATCGTCGTCGGTGCTGCGTTCTTCGGCACCGGAAAAAAGCCAGCGTCCATGTACAAGCCCCACGCTCTGAAACCAAAGCCCAAACAAGCCATCCCTCATAAACCTGCAGCAGAGAAGGGCACAGCTCCAGCAGAGAGAGAACGCTCTCCGGTGCGCCAGGCTGTTTTTATGCACAAACCTAAACCGAATCCTCAGCCACCATCTAAACCCAGGGACTGTGGTATTTCTGAGGTCGCAGAACAAACACCACGTCCTCAGACCATGAGTCTCCCAAAGACCACTAAGGTTAATATGGCAGTCGCAAGGAAACCTCATTCACCAATCAAATCCTTGGTCTCAAATACGAATGACCAGGTAAGTCTCCTGTCAGTGTCCTGTTGATCATTGCAATGTTCAAGTACGTTTGGAGAAAGAGCAGCTTGGTTATTTTTTAGTTTTGTGTTGGAGTTGTGAGAGAGTCTAATCTAACTGTTATCCTTTTGTCTGGTTTTCTAGATGTCTGGTAAAAAGTGACACAGCTTAAATTTGATAGGGATTAATTGTTTATTTTGTGAAACTATGAGTTTGAGTCAAAACTTATACGCAATCCAGTTGTATTAAAAATTTTTTTTTAGCTATTTAGCTTTCCGTTCACTAGTCACTGCTGTGCAGGGGTGAATGTGTTGCATCAGTTCATTTGTAACTGCAATGGAAGTAAAAGACAATGCCCCACATGTGATTTGCATGAAAGAGCAGCGTGCAGTAATTAAAAAAAAAAATATATATATATATATATATATATATATATATATATATATATATATATAATGTAATTTTTTTTTTTTTTTTTTACTGTCTGAGGGTGCTGAAAAAGTGTGCAAGAGTGAATAAGGAACTTCACTGAAGGTCGCATAGGTGTTAGCCATCAAGAAGGAGCCGGACGCCCATCCATGTTCACGGCTGATGACATTTCTGATGAATGAAGATAGATGTGCTTTGTGGCTTGCAGCTCAACCTAAAACAATGTGAATTAAAATAAATTCTACGGCCAGAGTGCGGATAATATTTGACTCTCCCTCATATTACTAAGCAAATTACACAGGAATCCTTTGTTGATTCTTTAGTCCTTTAGCATCTTAGCTTAAGTGCGGAAATCAAACATCCTTGCCTTTCAGTTGCATTTTTTATTTTTATCTTTGTCTTTTAAATATTTGCAAAAACCTTTTTTGTTTTTTAAGGTCATCACACCTGCCAATCCTGATTCAGAGACAGTGCTGGACATCAGTGAAATCAGTGCCCCAAATACCAGTAGCTGTTCAGATAATGGTAAGTTCCAAAAACAAAACAAATGGCTAAAACAAACAGTCATTTAATTCTACATGTAATGACACAATGTTTTGCTTTGACTTTTCAGGCATTTCAGCTGTGTACCCAATCTTTGGCTCAAGAAGGTACGTAATAATATCTGTACATGTAATAAAACTGTAAAGTTACTGATATTTGCGAGAATATAATTTATGGTTTGTTTGTGCACACATCACATAAAAACTACTGAACAAACTGTAATGGGGTTTTCACAGGTCTATTTGGCTGAGCTTGAAGTAACATATAGGCTTAGTTTCATCGCAATCGGCCCATGGGAAGAGAAGACATGCTGATTTGAATATTAAATGGAAAATGCCTTTATAATAATTTTTAAAAAATCTACCTTAGAAAAATCATTAATTCATCTCAAAGTTTATATGCGCTATGAGTTATGAGTATGCAATTAAAATCTACTTAATAAATGAGATCTCACACCTTCATTCCACGCACTTTATGGTAACACGTAAAAATGTTCGTTCCAAAATTCAAGAGATGGCGTTGTACATTTTTTAAAATGTGTTTAAGTGTGCAATTGAATTCCAAGTGGGCACATCTAGTATATAATATGGAAAGTCAAAGTGTGTGTCTTCATCCAAATATCAGAGAGCGCATGTCATGTTAAACCAACCTTAATTAACACTTGCAGCTCAGAAACAATTCATTTCAGTGGCAGTGCGCCATTGCTAACACTGACAGGACTTTTCACTGTGTAGTTTTAGCTCAAGTATGACTTTATTATAATTATGCACTTTTAACAAGGAAATTAAATAGTAAGCAAAAATTGCAAACATACGTGACTATTCATGATAAAAAATTTACTATTCATACTGGTCATCACACATCTCTTGTAGGCCTCAGAAGAAGCGTGGCTTGTCATCCCCTCTGAACTGTAGTACCCCATCTGCAGGCACGCCGTCTCTCATGGTTAAAGAGAGGAGCGCCAGAAAAAAGAAGGAGTTGAAGAAGCAAAATGATGACGATCAGCTTGTCATTGTGAGTCAAATTGGCTAAGTGGAAAAATAAAAATGTAAAAAATCAGATTTATGTTTAAACTGAAAGATCCCTTCTTGCTTACAGGATGCCGGTCAGAAGCAGTTCGGTGCTATGACATGTAATTCCTGTGGCATGCTGTACAGCGCAGACAGTCCAGAGGACAACTTCCAGCACACGCAGTTCCATCAACGCTTCCTTGACACAATTAAGTTTGTGGTAAGGAAATATATATGGTTTATATGGTTTCCATATTTGGAAGATGATTTAATGCTTTGTACAACTAGGACATATACAATCTGAGCTCAGCTGTTACATTTAGAGTAGTGCTGCATAGTATCCAAGTGAACTAGAAGTCTTATTTCTAGTGAACAAGTGATCAGAAGTCTATTTCTAGACTACTGCTAAGCACACTGAGGACCTATGCCTAACCTTATTCTTATAATAGCTTTCTAATGAGATTTAATGTTGGTTTTATGGCAGGTAGCATGTTGGTACATTGGTAATATTGTTGCCAGAGAGTTCCAGCATCCTCAGTTCAATGCAGAGCTCTTTCTACTCTTGGTATATGGTTTCCCTGTGTCCTTATGGGTTTCCATCAGGTTCTTAGTGTTCCTCCTACCTCCCAAGAACAAGCAAATAGGTGAATCGGTCATGCTAAAATCACCCCAAGGAGGAAATGGGTCAATACATAAGTCAGTGTAAGGGTGTGTTCATGCCTCACACTTGTTATTCCTGGAAAAGACTGCAGATTCTCAAAATATGACCGACAAAAAACCCTGACAAATGAAGTGAAATCAGACTTAGTAAATGTACAGACATGCTAATATATTGTTTTTGCTAAGTATTGATTTTCTTCTTGTTGGTCCATGAAGGGCTGGAAAAAGGAAAGAGTTGTGGCAGAATTCTGGGATGGCAAAATCATCCTTGTTCTTCCAGATGACCCCAAGTATGCAACTAAAAAGGTGTGTGTATGTCCATCATTAGACCTAATGTTCTGTTAAGGTTTATAATTGTTTATAGTTAGTTTTTATTTGCATTATGATACTTTCAATGAGTGAATGAACATAGTGGATATAAGTATTATTAAATTATAGATGAGTGCATTTAAGACAATGGTGTCTGGTTTCAGGCAGAAGATGTGAGACGAATTGCTGATAGTGAGCTGGGATTTCAGCAAGTCAACCTCAGCAGTCCCAGTGCTGCAAAAACCTACCTGTTTATCAACAGTGACAAGATGGTAGTGGGCTGCGTGGTGGCTGAGCCCATAAGACAGGTGTGTGTGTTAACGATGCTCATTTCCTGTCAATGGTAATGTCCTCCTAAATGTAGCAAGCTCGTATTAACACTTTTTTTTAAAATAATTTCTCAGTTACTGTTTATATATTTATAGCAGTAAGTAGCATTAAATATTTTCTATTTATAGTAAAGTTAATTTACTAATTAGGCATTAAACCTTAATGCCACACTTGAGCTTGTATAATGTTGATATTAAAATTCAATTTACATTGTTGGACACAGTGTTATTTATGCTTTGTCTGCTATTTGTGTTAAACAATTAAAGTGAGATCTACTTATTTCGAGCATGGTTCAAGTGGAGAAGTACTCTTAAGAAAAGAGCTCAGATTAATCAAACTGAGCACATCCTTTATGATTAAAGTAAAACAAAGTGTATTTATACTGTACAGAGGCTTTCTGAGACCTTCTCAGTTAATCACCAAAGTGCTGTTCGGCTTGCAGGCGTTCAGAGTGCTGGCACAGCCGGAGAAGCCCAAGGACATGACCAAAGAGGACTTCATGGAGCACCACAGAGCTTGGTGCTGCTCCACGGTGCCAGAGAAGGCCATTTGTGGAGTGAGTCGAATCTGGGTGTTCAGCCTGATGAGGAGAAAGGGCATCGCCACACGTCTGCTAGACACAGTCAGGTACACACTCGCACTTAAGGACACAGTCAGCACATCTTAAAGAATGTGTAAAGTACAGGATGTACTCTGCCTTGTACCCTAAGTCTCCATGACCCTGAATACAGGATTAAGTGGTATAGATGATGATGAGTGAGTGAGTAATAACAGGATATTCCTTCCTCATGTACTGCTGCAAATGTAAAAACTGTCAAGCTATTTTCAATAAGGAATGATATGCAGTACTTATCCATTTATATTCAATGTACTGAAACATTTTTTAACAGGTAATTTGTTAAATAATTATTAGTACTTGCTTTATAGCAGCTCTATTGAAGAAAATTATTATTGCAAACTATTCTGTCCTAAAGACTTTCACATGCCAGAAAACAGTAAAGCTGCACCTTTTCATTCTGATTGTTAGAGTGCTGACTCTGAGGTGCTTCATACAATTTAAATTAGGAAAATAAGTATGAAACGTTTGAGAAAATATCCATTTATATTTATCAATTAAAATAATAAGTTGGACCTAGATGAGCAAGCAGTGGGTGACGGTGACATGGAAAAACTCTCTAAGAAGGCAATAGGAAGAAACCTTGAGAGAAATCAGACTCAACAGGGAACCCATCCTTACTTGTGTGATAGAGTGACTGCAGATCAATCTGTTTAAGTAAATATGGAGTCACTTTCGTTATTGGAGGCTCGGGTACAAAACTGTTTGAAGGTTCAACCTTTTTAACCAACTCGGTACAGGAACGTCCATATAAACAACTATATGTTCGTTTATGTGAAGTAATTAAAATATATGTTTATCTGGCTTTGAACAAGTGCCTTATAGTTGAGCACGATTACAGAAGGAAAAGTGCAGCTTCACTGAGTATGAACAGTCGGTATGACTGTATAATTGTGTGTGGAAGATTTTTGCCACTTGTTAATACTATGATTATATATGAACACTAAAAACAAAACATTAACTTTTGGAAAAAGTATCAAAATAACACATGTATGCAGCATTTTATTGCTGCAATAAAACCCAAGTGAGTCAGCACTTCTGCCTTAGTCAGAACCCAAGGCAAGTTCAAGAGCAGACTAATCATATACTGTTCACAGAGGGAGAGACTTCTCTTAATAAAACAGACTCAAGGTCATTCCTTGAGCACTTGGTGAAATTTTTATTCATTTAGGAAATATGTTACGATGAATGAACCTGCATATATTCTAATGATCACTCTTTTATATTTGTACTATAACAAATATAAGAACACTTGTATATTACAAAAATATACAAGTGTGATATTGCGATTATACAATAATTCTAAAAATTATCACGTAAAAGAGTTGGACACACTATTGCCAAAATATACTGCAACATGTTCCACTCATAGAAACCAATGTCAAAGAAATAGATGCCATATTGCACACTGGCTAGTTGAGACTGATTTAAAGTTCTTACAGGTGCTTGTCCTGATTCAACAGAGAACTCATCCTAATTTGGGTAATATCAGATAGCAGGGATTGATCTGTAGGAATACTGAGTGTTGGGTGGCGGGAAGTTCAATATAAAGGTTAATATGAAGTCCACTTTCATTATTGGAGGCTTGAACTTTTTTTTTTTTTTCCTTTTATTGTTTTTAATTTACATTTCATATTTTAGCTAATTCTTTTATTGTATTAATATTCTTTTCTCGATACCTGCACTTCAGTCTAAACCCTCAACATATAGACAGATCTAAAAGATGTGTACATTGTGTGAAGTGTTTTCTTGCTTTTCTGTCTTGTTGCAGGGGATCGTTCATGTATGGAAGTCCACTAACCAAAGAAGAAATTGCCTTTTCCGACCCCACTCCTGATGGAAAGCTCTTTGCAACGAAGTACTGTGGAACTCCCACATTTCTAGTCTATAACTTCATTGGCTAACTGTTTAATAGTTTATAATCTAAGAAATGTCTTGCTGCTGTTCTGTTTAATGTTTTTAACAGTTTACTTTAGTGTTGATGGATGTTTTACCAATACACATTTAATGGAACAGTTAAAACATTAATTTAACTAGTTTTTTTTATTATTATTACTGAGCAATTGAAGCTGTACAGTTCCATAAATTCATATAAAATGCATAGTCAAATTTAGACAATGAAACATTTCAGCTTAGTGCTTTTTTCCCCCTTCCCTCTCTAATTAAAGTTCACGGTTTTCAACATAAAGTTAAGTTTGCTTCAATGTTTGTTACTCAAGCAAATTCTTGTTAGATTTGGAATAGTTACAGTTCAAACTGACCCCTCATATTCTGAGTACAATCTTCTGCTAAAATGTTTTATATGCAGTCTTTTTTTGTAAATATTTTAAATAAATGTTGCTGCTAAGCATTTTGTGTTTGGTCCAATGTTTGTTCATAGAAAATGATGTAGCACTGTGCAACGGTGAAACTTTTTATAGAATCACAACATTGATTGAATTGGCACCTACATGATACAATATTATCTGTGATTTGCATCCCTACAGTGAGTAATGCTCAGTACCCACAACAACGTTGCTAATTAATAACTGCATGTACAATATAATATTTTTTATTTATATAGTGCCTTTTCCAGAGCTCAAGGACACTTTACAATGAATAGAAAAAGGGGGACAGACAGACATTGAAGTAAAAAAAAATTTTTTTTTAAAAACCACTAGGAGACAGACATGAATCGAGCTGTAACATTCAGAAAACAAGTAAGTTTTGAGTAGAGATTTAAATGCTGAGACGTTAACAGAACGGAGAGAGTGTGGTAGAGAATTCCAGAGCTTAGGTGCAATAACACTAAATGATCTGCTCCCCCATTGAAGATAGGCGGTACCGAGGGACAACAAGAAGGCCAGAGTCGGAAGAACGAATTGAGATAAGAGGGAGCCAAGCCATTTAAAGATTTAAAAACAAGGAGAAGAATTTTTAATTTGATGCGGTAGTTAACTGGGAGCCAGTGGAGATCAAACAAGATTGGGGTAATATGAGCAGAGCGTTTTGTATGAGTCAGTATTCTAGCCGCAGAGTTAGAGTAATATCTTAGAGTATACAGTATCTGTTCCTGAAGCACTTTACTGTAAAATACATCAAGTGCTTGAATATGAAATGTATTAAATCTATTCATTTACAAACTTTTGCATCATGCATGTAATTTAAAAATAAAAAATTCATGGAACATACCAGAACTCAGACAGCTTACATTATTTAATTATTAACTGGAACAAGTCCAAATCTACATACAGTAAAAAGAGACATTTGTAGGTGATAACTGTAGAGTGACTTCTATTTGGCTTTAGGAAAGAGTTTAAAAACTGGACAGGAAAGAATTTACACTGAAATAAGGACAAACAATACAGTGAGAAAAAAAGTACAGAATTAATCTATAACTATGACCTCGGAATGTTTATCATCCAGCTGACTGTTGGACTCCAGAGCCTGAACGATGTGTGAAGCTGACGGTCTTTTGCTAGGATTTTCCTCAGTACAGAGACAGAAAAGCTCCACCATCCTCTGGTAGGCACCACCCAGAGTGGCCGCGTCCAGCGGAGGACGTGTTCCCAGCCTCTCATAATAGGCGTCTTCATCAAAGTCGTCCTCATCAAACGAGTCGTCTAGAGGGGAAAAAGTGGAGAGAAAATGAAAGTTAAAATGAGATCTTACTAATCCTGGACCTGGATTATTTCTGGCCTGGTTTTCACACACACATGCCTCAAAGCATGAGCTTAGGTTTAAAAAAAAAAAAAAAAAACCTTTAATCTCAAGATATGTTGGTAATAGATAAAGATTTATCAACTTTAATAATAATAAAATGTATTTAATGGTTGTCCATTTACACACCAACCTGAATAAAAGGTACTCAGTTTAATATCCAAGTATCAAATGTACTGAACTATAATGTATTTATTTTAGTACAGACATTTGCTGTAGGAGAAAGTGGAGTAAGAAGGGTAAAAAGGGTCTTCTAGTAAAACTACAAGTAAAATACAGATAAATTAACTATGTACTTCAATTATGAATAGAGATGTACGTCTTATGTACTATACCAAATGCATTTGAGGTGATGTTCCTCTATAACCCTACAGGTGGTGCTCTAAATTATTGACACAATATCAGTCAGCGCGTCAGCCAGATTTGTTGGAGGAGCGAATCTTTCATGAAGTTTGTTTAGAATTCTAACAAAATCTTCAATCAGGATATTTATAAAATTGTGATGCTTATAGAACCGCAATACGGCACTGAGGTATTGTGAAAATATCACATCATCTGGGCCCTGGTAATTCCAATCCCCAGTAATGAAGTAAATTTACTTGTTACCTTCCACCTCTTATATATATGAACATTTGCACTTTCTGCTGCTTTTCTAATTATGCAGCACCCTCAAAATCTCAAACACTTTCTGCTCTTTAAATAAGAAATAAAAAAACAAATAGTAAGTGCAAGAAGAATTTAACAGCTCATTAAGAACACCAAGATTCTGAGGAAAGGACCCTTCCTCTGCCTTCCCAAACTTGTCATCTTACCCCCACGAACAAGAGGGAAATGAGAAGGAGACATGTTTTGTCTATGAACATCAGTTCTACTGAAGGTTAGTATTAAATGTTCAGTCATAGTCTGAATATAGGAATAAATACATAAATCTAACCATCATCATCCTCGCAGTCACCCTCGCTGTCGAGCATCTCTAGGTGTGGCACAGAGAGAGTCATCATCTCCCACAGAGTGAGTCCATATGCAAAGATGTCAGCTTTGTCAGTGATGACTCCGTCCTCCAGTGCCTCTTTGGGTTTCCACGGCTCGGTGCCGATGTAGTGGGCCTTCGGGTCGCTCACTATATATACACACACAAATGAAAAAAACTGTTTATTAACTGCTTTTTAAAGATCCATTTTATTATACTTCTGCTTAAGACTCTCTTACCTTGCATATTTTCATCCAGCTTAAGGGAAACACCAACATCACAGATTTTGATGGTCTCGAAGTCACCTTTAACGACGATGTTGCAGGATTTCATGTCTCCATGCAGAAGCTTTTTCTCATTGTGCAGGTACTGAGGAGAAAATTGTAGCGTTGCTTATTATACAGTGGAATAAAAAGGGATGACCTGCGACTGAAAACCTCCCGGACCGAGTTTTATTCTTAACACTGTACTTTTACCTTTGGGAAAATATAATGTATAAGCACTGTAGAATGCTATGATTTACTCCTAGTGGGATGGATTTTCAAAATGAAAGTCAAAGTCGCTTTTATTACCTTTCTGACCGAATACAATAGGAACAGAAAAATAATGTTCCTCTAGGGCCATGGTGCTACCCAAGACAGGACTCCAAGAGACTATGCATGACTTGATTAAATTAATTAAGCTAAAGAAACCTAAGCTACATAATATAATGTTCAAAACAGTGTGTGCAATTAAGAACAGTACAGTGCTGATCGGTACAAATGCGAGTAGAGTACAAAACAAGATATTGCAATATAATTCTTATATAAGAAATAAGAAAAGTTATGAAGTCACTTTGGCAAATCACACATCAACACTGACTGCTGAAGAAGCTGGTTACCCAGTCTGGTTGTGTATGAGAGGTGTGGTTGCTTTGCACATGCAGTGTGTGATGTGAATATCTGTGATGGAGGGAAAAGAGACCACTATGATCTCATTATGTGCTGCAGGATCTTTACACTACAATGTACATTGTATGTTCCTTTTGTGTACAATGCATTTACGAGAATAATTTAGGGACTCTCGATTGTAAGTAAGAATGTCCAAGTCTGCTTGGTGGCATTCTATGGATTGATGATTTGTTTCATTTTAGCATTCAAAGGATTGACACACAAACATTCAAATCAATAACTCTAAAAGGAAACAGGATTTATTTGTGCGGTCAATACCTGCAAACCACGGGCTACATGAAGAGCCACTTTTTCAACAGTGGCAACTGGGAATGCCTGCAAGCCCTCCTCTCTCCTCTTTTCAATCAGGTCATTGAGAGACTGCTCTCCTCCGTACTCCATCGCCAAACACTTCGAGCCATCCTTCGCTGTAGTGAACGCCCGGAAACCTGCCATCCAGAAAATAATAAATCCATTACATGAAAGAGAGACAAGAGGGTCTCCAGCGGTTTAAATGACTCGTCAAAGCATTTATCGATCACAACCCAAGCAAAGTGCAAAGGACAGCGTGAGCTAAAACTAAACGCCCCCCTTTCCTCTACAGAGCACAGCAGCTTAAACACTGCTGAGCTATTAAAGTCCACTTGAGATTAAATGATTTATTTAATTTTTTTTACCAACAATATTTGGGTGCTTTAATTCCTTCAAGATCTTCGCTTCCTCATTCAAACGCTTCTGGAACATGGTCTGCTGAGTCTTTGCACATTTGCTGTTGATCTTCTTAATGGCCCATGGCGAATGAGTCTGTTTTCCATTCCTGAAAGCAATTTCGATATAGTTGTGTTGAGAGCTTCCGTTGAATCCTTCAACTAAATCTAATCACAGACTGAAACCACTCGTACCTGTTCATGAGGTAGACGTTCACACCGGTGCCACAGCCGAGCTTCTTCATAAACGGAGACGCTGGAATAGTCACCGGGGTACCACAAGCACCAACTACATGAGGGGGGAGATGACAAAGGAACAAACTGATTACAAAATTAGTTAATCACTTATAATTACTTAAAAAACATATTGTTCACCCCTCCAGTATGGTTTTCATGGATGCTAAGGAACCATTAAAATTATATTTTGTGAAAATGCTCTGCACTGGTTTTTCAACCTGACCTTGTTAACTCCTTTCCCTCACTAACAGAGCAAGAACAGAGCAATTTCCCCAAAAATGAGAAGATTTTTCCCCCATCAAATAGCATATATATCAGTTAAAAGTAATCACATTTTATAACCAATTTTGGTTATAATTATAAAACGAGTAACACCGATGACGAACTTCAAAGCTTTGCATAAAATTGCTAAATAAATTAGGACATTTCTAAACAAATGAAGAGAGACATCCGGCAACTTTTTTGGTGCTCTTCATCTACTGACCAGACGCAGGAACGATTTAAAATTGCCAAATGTATTTCAAAATAAAACATTGTGCAACAATAACACCAATAACAGTCATGATTGATGTTTATTTCATATTATTAATCAATTATCGTTTCATATTTTAAATATATTTAACATATGAAATTAGATATTGAGGTTATTGCGAATCAGATTTATTTGATGAAAAATAAAATGTGTTTAGATGAAAAAAAGTATTTGCCCCCTCTTCCATGGATGATCATAGTGATGAGACAGTTCCTTGAACTTGGTATTTTAAATTAAATATTAAGAAGAAATATTCCATATTCGAAAGTATATACTATATTTTCTGAACATATACAAGCAATGTGTCTTATGTTAATTTAAATTATTTTGGGATCAACAAGACTAAGTGACACCTAGCATTTTCCACCATTTTTTTTTTTTTTTGGTAGAATGAACCATAGGTATGCAAACACACGTCCATACTGATTGTGCTTTACAAAATCTATCCACCAGGTGGCAGTACAGCGTCCTTAAATGAACGTGAATTTGAAAAGGTTCGTGAAATTGCACCTTTTTGACGAGGCTTCATCTCACAAGCACTATCACTCATTTAAAGCTTTAAATGTTTTGCGTATGATGTTTTACCCGGACTTTTCATCTTCGTTGGTTTACACGGAGTTTTAAACGCCTCCGCTGGTCTGCTCTCGGACTCCATTGTACTGAAACAAAACACACAACTGCTAAACAAACCGCAACACGGAACGCGTCAGTTTACAAACACAGAAAAATGTTTATATATATATATATATAGCATACTGTTAAAAATGTATAGTATTATTTAGCCAAATACTTAGCTAGCTAACTTACGAATAACAAACCTGCTGCTTTTTGAAAATCCGCGCCCGTCTTTCACACCTCTTCCGCTTCCCTTAGCTACTACGCGATGGCGTCTTACGTTATGATTGGCTACAAATCCAAAAAACCGCTTTAAGAATGGAACTTGCAGCCAATAGTAGGCCAGAAGGCGGGCTCTTAAGATTCATTCAAACCGGATAGGAAAAAAATACAAATAATGAAACCTAGTGAAACTACACTTCTACGAAACCAGTCTAAAAGCTCTAAATTATTGTTTTTTTTTTAACAAGAACAGCAGAATTTTCATCAGGTCAAGCAGTGTTACGGTCCAGCAGCTTTAAATTACCACCACTGGTTTGAATCACCAAATTGTATTCTTTTCAGTTCTTAGTCAAGATATTATATAGTAATTCATAGTTACACTGAACACTGAAATGATTCTTCAATAAAAATAAAAAAAAACTATTTATTTGATAAAAAGGCAAGAATGGGTACTCATTTAAAATATAAGAATGCACTTAAAATAATTTAACCATTGGCCACTGGATGGCGTCTCAAAACAAAACCTGGCTTTTCCTGGGAAACTGCTGAATGTATAATTGCCCCAAGGTTTTCCATCTCGGTGTGCAGTTTAACTGAATAATAGATGTAAAGTGTTGGCCAGAAGTCACATTCACTGTCAATTCAATTTTGCTTACAATAATGACAATCAAGATAAGAATAATTTGTTATTTTATGCATTAAAATTGCTATACAGCAACCAATATTTATTATGAGTTCTGTCTTCTACTAAACATGCTGGATCCAGCTGGGCGTAGAGTCAAAAACGTACGTCTACAATATTCTGATGTTGTTCGCTCAGTCCTTGCCTGCATGTCTGCGACTGCCTTCTTCATCATCATCCAACAGTTTTAGGTCTGGAGATGACCTACGGTAAATCTCCAGACCTAAAACTGGGTCATGGGTGCAGAAGCGGGGTAACATGGTCACATAGCCAGTTTTCCCACTTGTATTTCAGTTAGGACAACTCTTTATAACTAATTAGTGACAGTGCACAGAAGGAACGATTATACACGGCATACGATGTGTAACCTTAACCTTTACCCTGTAGTATTATAATTTGCCCTCACTAAGAGGCCCAATTCAGTTCCAGCATCACAATGATAACGAAGACATGGTTTGCCCAGGTTGAAATAGAAGAACCACAGACCCCTGGCCTCAACCCCACTGAAGACCTTTTGGATTCATTTAAACATACCAATCTTGTCTCTCTCTCTCTCTCTCTCTCTCTCTCTCTCTCTCTCCCCTTTGTTATGCTGAGGCCAACTTTTCATTTCATTAACCTTTCATGTGTTTGCCTTCTGGGCCCTTTGTCATAACTGTTTCTGCTAAATGATCCACTCAGAATACGCCTGAAGTCAAAAACAATAATGCATCATATTGTACTCTTAACCTGGTCTAACTGACAATGGTAAGAGCTCCTGGAGCAAACTGGAGTTATACCGGGAAAGTGAAAATGAATCCTGGGGCTTTGGGTTCTCTGGTTATGCAGGGTCACGTTTTGTTGTTTCTGACACGAGGATGAAGCTGTGAAGTAGCTGACATGCCAGAATTAACAACATGCTTCAATATAAAGCAGAGAACTTATGTGCAACTTTTTGACAATTAACTTTTTTTTTTCTTTTTTCTTTTATACATTTTGAACACATGCTCTATGGGGATTAGGAAGTCCTTGTACATCAGCTCCCACAGAGTTAAACATGTTTCTTTCTGTTCTCTTCTCTACAGGAGTTTATTTATACTGACAACTTTAGAATTTCGCCTCATACGGCTTTCCAGTCATTAATTTATGCAAACTAATTTATAAAATGGGCAGAATCAAAAGCATAAAGCCACTCACTCACTCATCATCTCTAACTTATTTATGTACTATATGTTATTGTGTTATCCAGAATATCATGACGACTATTGACTGTGCCACATAAATGCAAGTTTTGCAGTTAGTCCCATTTCTTTAAGGACAAATTATAAAGATTACGGGCTTCACTGGTGTGAATAAATGTGAATTTGCCCTGGATCAGTCCATTGCATGGCACCACACATGCACACACACATATTCACACCCTCAGTCACACCTATAGCCAATACAAAACTGGCATGTTTGGGGAGTTTGGAGAAAACTGGAGGAAACCCACGTGCACACCTGAAGAACCTATGAAACCCAGACAATAACTGAACAGAAACTAACAGAACATAACCATGATTTTTCCCTTTAAAAAGTATCATACAGACTAAAGACTTATTATTATTATTTTTATTTTTTTAGTTAATTACTAGGGCCTTGCATCTCCAGGGTCTGTGTTCGATTCCCGGCCAGATTCGATTCCTGTCTCTGTGTGCATGGAGTTTGCATGTTCTCCCCGTGCTTGGTGGGTTTCCTCCGGGTACTCCGGTTTCCTCCCACAGTCCAAAGACATGTAGGTTAGGCTAATTGGCATTCCCAAATTGGCCGTAGTGTGTGAGTGTGTGTATGTGTGTGTGCCCTGCGATGGATTGGCACCCGTCCATGGTGTACCCCGCCTTGTGCCAGGGATAGGCTCCAGGCCCCCCGCGATCCTGAATACAGGATTATGCGGTATAGACGAGTGAGTGATAATTACTGGGAACTTTCTTGAAGGTGTTATCCGTGGCAGTCGCTCATACAACCTAAAATAAGGTTGCAAATTGCTGGAATATTGCTGGAGTATTCCTTCATTCCTTCATTGAGCCACTGATTCAGATCTCCTACTACCTCAAGTTTCTTTGGTTCACTTTAGTATTTTATAATTCGTCTGTGTACGAGCGATTCTTTACAACCCAGAGGAAACGTATACCCTTATGACTGTGTGTTATCATGATCAAATCCCAAGGTTCATTATCCAGTAATTGCACCAAAAATCTAAAATTATTAAGCTATTATTGTATCCAAAACCGAACAGGGAAGCCATCTGGGGTTTATTAAGCGTTAAAAAAGTCTGGGAAGCCTTCACATTTATATATGCGCTTCTTTAATCACAGAGACATCCCTTTACACAGAACATCCTCGTATGAGTCAGAGATAAAAGCATCACAGCGCTCATGGTCTCAGGAGGAGGTCGCTTCTCGGCGTGTCTCGACTCGGACCCCCCTCAACTCTAACGACTGAGGTAATACATTCTCTAATGACGCTGACTTCAACATAAAGGATCAGGGAACATCTTCATGTCCCCGAGCAAATCTTTCAGATTCAATCCAGATTGTTTTCATGTTCAGTGACCCTTCTCCCAGTCGTCTGTGTGTAATTCAGTACCAGTCATCAGTGACAGCATGAGCAGGGCAGCTGGCAGGGATCTCTGATAAACGCCCGATCATTAATGGTGACGTGAACATTTCGAGTGTTCTATATAAAGGCTTGTTTGAGATTTCTTTACACAACACATGCAAATAATCTTTTTTAGAGATCGCAATTTCTCAGCTTGAACATTACCATTACCATTGGACAGATGATGGACAGATGATGCGTGCAAGAAAGAAAAGCAAAAAAAATTCATGATTTCATGATTAGATTGTGTAAATGATTGTTTTTTTTTTTTTTTATTAACCGTATTTTTCTTATTAAAGGAATGGTTAGGCAAAACATTAAATTTGCACAACAATACCCTTTAAACATGGGTTAGTCACTCAGTCAAGACATGTTCAGTGTTTGAAGTTTGCTTTTCTAGAGTTTTGCACTGGAGTTAGTGGAGCACTTAATCCTGATCAGGGGAATCAGTGGGTATTAATCAGGAATACACCCTGGATGAGACATCAGTACATCGCAGTATGATTTTACTGTTGCAAACAAAAAATGTACGTCTTACATAAATTTATTTAAACAAATCCATGCGCAACCCTTCATATTCCTCCTTAAATATCATAACTGTCTTTTTTATTTTAATAAATGATTTTATAAAAAATCTGTAGACACATATTATCATCTAAATCACTCCCAGCTTTCTGCTATGATTGTTCCTTCAGTTACTGATTCACTGACAAATAACTGCAACAATAAATGGATATGTATTACTATCATTATTACTATAAATTAGATTTCTGTACTATTGCATTAACATACCATTGTTCTTTTACTATGACATTGCTGATACAACCCTATGATTTTCATCTGGGCTCAGGACCAGCCCTGCAGCACCCCCCCCCCCCCCCCCCCCCCCCCCCCCCCCCCCCCACCCCCTTCTGCATGGCAGGTGCAATGCCTACCACCGAATCACCAGTAACCATCCTGCAAATTGCACAACTGATCATTTTTTGCATAATTGAAACATATTCTTTAACTATAAGTTTTATCAATTGGATGCTGTTTTATAAAATGAAGCTAAAATTAATAAAAGATAATAGGATAATGTAAAACGTTCCAAAATTATGTCTGGAAAAGAAGGTGAGATTGACCAATATATACATAAAAAACGATGAGCGGGTCCAAGCACCTGCACCATTGTACACCAGAAAGACAGTAGGCAAAGTGGGTTCATGCATTTAAAGTGGAAATACCAATATCTTTATGACACAATACATTATATAACCATATAATTATATATAACTAAGCTATTAGCCACTTTTTGCCATAAGTGTAATGCCTTGCCACGGCTGAACTTGAGATATCAATAATCCTTTTTTCATTCTCAATTTTGCATCCTCAATGTCTTGAGATTATATTGGCTTGATTTGGTGGTGATCATATATCAAATTCAATAGGGTGCATTTTGCACAACCCAAAATAACTGACTTCCTGTTGAATTGATAGGTATTCATGATACACATTGTGAAAGTTGTTCAGCTCAATGAGGTCGAAATATGTACCGAGTTTTATGAGTTTTATGAGTGTATGAGCCATGAAGCAAAATCTTCTGTAGCCATGACATCAGTGCTTGGACCCTGATAAATAAAAAAATGAAGACTCTACCCGCCAATCATATCTTGACACTGGAGTCACCACCAAATGCCAAAATAATATATTTTTATTGTTTCATATTAAATCCAGAGAGAATTGAGATTTTTGTAGATATTTTCAAATCTGGAAGCCCGACCCCTTACCAATATTACACTTGTACTATTTTGACCTGTGCGTTCAGTGCTTGAAAACTGCATATCCTACAATATGCATATCCTACAGTATTGATAAATTGTGTAGGATGGTGGTGTCAAGGGGGTGTGGGGTTGTAAGTTTTTATGAAATGGGCCTTACTGAGAAAATGTGCATGTCTAGAATACCTCTAGTCATTGCAATGTCTGTATGAATACAAACTACACAAAGGAGAAAAATGATTTTCGGTTATCCAAGATCTCCACCTTGTTAGAATTCCCATTTACACTTTGAGGCTTATTCATGTTCATAGGTTACAGAAAATCACACTGACTTCCTAACGAAACCCCAAAAGTCTGTGCGTCTGTGTGTGATGTCACTGGAAACCTGAATGAGGTTTGAGGCTGATATTTAGAGAAATTATTTTGGAGGACACAGACGTCTATTACTACCTATGGCTACATTTGCAAAAGCTAAATAAGCAAACTTCAGGCCGCAAACACGTCTCGACTGATCAACTACATCTGGGGTATATAAGCTATAAGTACAACTGTGTAAATTTCATTTTTTGAGGAAACACTCCTTTAATGTGTATCAATCCACTGCCATATAAGACACTGACAGAACTTATAAGTCACAATAAAAGTCCCATTCTTAAAAACAACCAATGATTGATTTCAGCCATCATACAAACAGACCATAATGTGTTTTTAAAAAAATACTAGCTTTCCATAAATTTAGGTTTAAGACAATGAGTAATAAAAGGCATCATTCCTCTTGCTCACACGATCTGCGTGAACAAGTCTGTGAACATGTTTTAACTTAGCATGCATCTCTTGTTAACCTTTATCAAGGACTCTGCACCTCCATGTTGTCCAGTAAAGTGTCTTTCTTAAGGAACTTTAAGGTACGCACTGATCTCCACACGCCTACAAAATTGTCACTCAAATTCTGGTTTTCAGGTTGGTCCTCGTTCGCCTGCGCTGATGTCTGTAACTCTATAGACTCTGCAACTTTGTTGTCATACACACGACCCAGGCCACTGTCCTCCAACGATTCAGTGAGGCCGCCATTTGGAACACTCTCCACATCTCCATCAGGTTTGATAGGAGGTTCTACATACGGCTCTCCCGGTGGCTCCTTGTCCTTCGCGGCCTCGTCCATGTCCTGGTAGCTGACCTTCTTCTGTGTCTCGTAGTACTTCACTACGCAGTAGGTGATGGAGCCGATGGTGTTGACCACCACACCGGCTATGAACAGCTTAGTGGGTGCGACGTCAGCAAAAGCCAGCATGCCCACAGTGATTGTAGCGATGCTCTTTACCACCCCAACGAAGCTGGTGGTCACTGCTGAGTTAATGTACGTGCAGTGCAGCGTGGTGAAATTCATGGCGCAGCCAATCACGATGCAGACGCAGAAGATTCCTGTAATGTATGGATTATTCCAGCCCTCGTAGGTCCACATGTCGATGGCGTCCATGCTCACGAGAGAGCAGACAAGCAGCACGGGCGTGGCCACCAAGGCGATGGTGTATTGAGCCGTCAGCGGGCCGTACTCGCTGTCCACGCTCGTCTTTTGAATGAGTACCAGGTATGAGGCATGGATAATGACAGCTAAAATGCCTGTCACGTAGCCAAAGGGATCGCCTGTGAGATCTCCCGCACCTGCACCAGTCAATCAAAAACATAAAAAAAAAGAAACAAAAACATCAAATTAAATGCCAAAGTAAGATCTGGTCAGCAGTGGTCCTACATGTTGAGCACCCTTTCGACACAGAGTGCTACTAAATTGTGCAAAGCAATAGATTACAATATTACAAAGTGCCCTTTTGTAGGTACTATACCCTTCCCTTGCAGCCACTAAGCATCACTAAATAGTAGTTCTGTTAACTAGATGTGAAGAAGTCTAGATTGTAACAGTCTACTACTAATGATAACCAATACCCAGTCAGCAGTAATATTTGGTTCACAACTGACCTCAGAGCAGCTCAACAGCACTCTTTATGGATTTGCCTACATGCCTAATCACTTGTGTTTGGTTTGTGCCAGACTTTAACTTCTTGTAGGAAGTACACATACTAACATATGAGTAAAAATGAATGCATTAATATGAGAAATTATCTTATAACTGTAGGTATAATGAGCATGTTGTTTTATGAAAAGAGTCGTATTTTTTTCTTATAGTTATACCACAAGCTAAGTAATTTGCTATAAAATAAACACTAAATGTTAGTTCCGGTTTAAGTCATTCTGTAGCGATCTATTGTGAACTCATTATTAATACATGATGATCACGATGTCCCTGAAGGTTTAGCTTCACAAGGACTTAGGATTAGGATAAAGCGCTTACAGAAAAATGTATGAATAAATGAAAAAGGTACATATTCGGGACTGACAGATTAACTATAACACATTTCTTTCAATGTCAATCTTACAAACTTTTAATCTTGTCTTTGATTTAGGTACACCTAAAAAGCATAATGTATGTGAAATATGCAGTATAAAATATAAAACATAATAATTTTAACATTCCATATAATTGTAACAGTTTGGTCTCCAGTACTGTATATTGTTTTTATTGTTTTATATTGCTCTGTATTTCATCGAAAGAATCTACAGGCTGGACACATAATCAATTTGATTGAGTGTGGTTTAAAACTCTTTATGATCTTGAACAAAATAATTATCTGCTCAATAATAATTAAGCATATTTATTGCTGATCAATATGACAGTACATGAATTATGTAATGTGCTTTACAAAAAACATCACCAGGTGCCAGTAAATTATTTAAAAGACAAATATTTTACTGAATCAAATCAATATGGGTTGAATCAATAGACAAGATGATTACACTTCATGAAATAATAATAATAATAATAATAATAATAATAATAATAATAATAATAATAAAGTAAATCTGTACTCTGGAATTAATTTTACGGTTAATGTATAGAAAAAGTTGAAAAACTCCTTTTTAAAACGTTTTATTGGTCTATTGATCTGAACAAATGCTATTGTACTACAAAGGCTATTTATGAGAACAGTTTGAGTAAAGTAAAGAACAGTTTTATTGAGTAAAATTAAGTACATACTGGTACGGTAAAAACGTTGCCTAATTAATGACCCAATATAAAGTTTGAAAAGTAACAAAGTACACAGGGAAAAAGTGCCCAATGATAACAAGTAACACCCACAATTGGTCAAAATAATCCCGTTTCTTGAGAGTGACTGGTGACCCATTGTTTTTTATAATGAGGGTTAATGGAAAGATTGTGTTGATGCTATATATATGTATAGACTAGCTATTATTTTTGGTTTGGATTATGACCAAACAAAAATTTACATATGACATTGAACTATACTGGTTCAAAATAACCACTGGTCTACGTATGTGTATGAACAAACAACCCCATGGAAAGGTAACGAGTAACATCATCAAATGGGTCAAACCAGTGACTTCAGAGTGACCGCTGACATATTGGTTATTATAACCAGGGGTGATGGGAGAATTGTGTTGGTGCTATACCCACTGGGTAAAAGCAGGCTAGTTATTCTTTTCGGGTTTGGTTTATGACCCAACCAAAATGAACATATGACAATGTTACTTGTTCAACAAGCAACACCACCAATGAGTCAAAATAATCCATTGTCTTCGGAGTGACTGATGGAGCATTGTTTTTTATAACAAGGGTTGATGGGAAGATTATGTTGGTGCTGGATAAACTACCTATTCTTTTCTACAACTATTCTTTGGATTCTGTAAAATTGCTTTGCCACAATGACCATTGTTAAAAGAGCTATACAAATAAACTGGACTGAATTGCATTGAATTGTCATTTGGTTTTGTTTAAGATCAAACAAAAATGTTTATGACATTGAACCATACTAGCTCAAAATAACCACATTGGTCTATTTAAATGACCAAATGTGAATGACCAAACAACCTCATGGAAGAGTAACGAGTAAAACCATCAATGGGTTAAAATAATCCAGTTGGCAAGAACATAGGTGTGGTGCCCGTAACTTTTTGAGAATTCAAATCTTTCAATGATCTTAACTGTCATTTAGATGAAACTTGGCCAATTTAGATTTCACATGAACAGACATAAACCTGAAAAAGTGTATTAGTCTAAATGTACAGTGCTAAACTCTGGAGATATTGCAACATGAATTTGGCATGGTTACGGACACTACAGATTTTTTTTGCTTTTTAGGCTTTTACCAAAAAATAAAAAATAAAAATAAAAAAAACAATTTAAGCAAGAATTTTTACAGGTCATATGCCTCTAGAAGTTTACATCAATGTATACCAATTTTTGTATCAATACTAAATATGAATAATTTGCATTTAGTTTGAAGCGAGACACCATAACTCCATAATGGCATTTTATATAAAACATAAAATCAACTCTCCAAAACGTTTGAATTTTGTAGGGAAGCAAGATTGGTCACTTCCACCGTTCCAAAGCATAAACTTCAGATGCAGCTTTTTTTTTACACACCCGTTTCCTATATTATATGTATAACAATATAAAAAATAAATAAAATGAGCCCCAATACAGAGTTTTTGCAGAGTGTCTTCGGCTTGACTGGTGACCCGTTGTTTTTTTTATTTATTTTTCTTATAACCAGGGGTAATGGGAAGATTGTGTTATACCCAGTGGGCATCTTCAGGACCCCAGTCCTCATACTCTGGAAGATGAACTACAGACATTGGGTCTAAAGACCTGAGTCTACATGTACACTGGGTATCTGGCCAGTACTGGGTGCCCAAATTGGTGTGTGTGTGTGTGTGTGTGTGTGTGTTACCCGCCAGTGCCGCTCCGCCGGTGGTGATGAGCACAGCCACGGTGACCCCGACTGACGGCGCGCCGTCCCGCAGCACGCACACGCCGACGGAGAGCGTGACGAGCGGCAGGCAGCGCTTAAACACCACGTACATGGGCAGGCTGAGGCCGCGCAGGGACCACAGGGTGAGCGTGGACTGCAGCGTGGAGAGCGCGCACACGCCGGCGAACACCCGCGTCAGGCGCGCGCTCGGCGGCGGGATGTTCACGACCCCCAGCCGGCGCAGGATCTCGAGCGTCACCGCCGCCGTGAAGCTGGTGAGGAACTGGATGAGGGTCAGGTAGGTGAAGTGGTACGTGGTGATGAGGAACTTCAGCAGGATGTTGAGAGACCCGGAGAACACGCCGTGCGCCACGGCCACAGAGATGCCCAACGTTCTGCCTCTGCAAACTTCCATCGCGCGCCTTTTTTCTCCCTTTAGTTTGATATATATTTCTATGTTTTTATAAGTAAATAAATCCGACTTCTTCTTTAAAAATACTAAAAAATGCCGAACTCTAAATAAAACATAGCAGGTGAAGTTTCTCCAAAACACTGCATCAAGCCCGAATCCACACTCACACACACTCGTCCCTCTGTCCCGGTGACACGCGTCCCGGGGGTTTCCTGCAGCCCTGTTATCTCATTCTACACACTCTGTACGGGTTTAGAGAAAAAAGCACACTGCCTGTGCGCGCGCGTGTGTGTTCTCCCTCCCCTGAGTCCAAGTGCGCGTGTGTGTGCGTGCGCGCGCCTGGACCCAATGCGCCACACACTGCGCCTCCTGCAGCTCCACTTGACTTCCTAACTGCAGGATCAACTGTTTGAGACAGAAACCCCACTGCAGCCAATCAGCTCACTCCTACTTATCGACTTAATTTATATACAGCATAAAAAAACATCATGCAGTTTAGAAGTTTAAGAGTTTAGTGTGCGCACTGTGATTTAGTAGAATATAAATTCTAAACTTGTACATCATTAACCAAAAATATTCTGATGTTAGTCTGTGTTTGTAAGAAACAGAAAGACAATTTGAAATCTATTTATTATTACTTTATTAAAATTTTCATATACAAAAAAAAAAAAAGAAAGAAAGAAAAAAGGCTTAGATGATTTTGTGATGTGACTCTGACATGTTTAATATGGCATCTAGTTCCGTCCTTTTTTTCTTCACTTTTTTGATTTCCTTTTAAACAAGTATTTAATGCCGCTGCCTCAATAAAACACTTGGATTAATTGTACTTCTCACACATGTCTAGTGCAATAAAGTAATAACACATGAGAGATAATGCTGTCGTGATGAATATCAGTACACACACACTTATATAGTACAGTAGCACAGTGGCGTAGTGGTAAGTTACCACTGTGCTAGTACGGTGGTGTAGTTTTCTCTCTTAGTACACTCATTATTAATGATCGTTCCAAGACCTCCCAACATGCTGCACTTTCCAGTTGTTGGTTCCCAAATTGCCCATTGTGTACAGTATGTGTATGTGCCCTATGTCTGGGATAGGCTCAAGACCCCCGTGACACTATACACAAGATAAGCAGAATAGATGATGAGTGAATGAATAAATTTAATGAGTGTCAAAGGCTTTTATTGACAGTTACATAAAGTTTATGCTAAGAGTCTATATTCACAGTGTTGACCCTTCTTTTTGAAGGCTTTTGCGATTCACCCTGGCATGCGGTCAATCAAACTCTGGGCCACAGAGTCTTGACTGAACACAGCCCATTCTTACATAATCAATGTTTGGAGTTTATCAGAACTGGTGGGTTTTAGTTTGTCCACCCGCCTTCTGAGGATTGACCACAAGTTATCAATGGGATTAAGCACTGGGGAGTTTCCTGGCCATGGACCCGTAATTTCGATGTTTTGTTCCCTGAGCTACTTAGTTATCACTTTTGCAAGATGCTCCATCATGCTGGAAAAGGTATTTATTTTCACCAAACTGTTCTTGGAAGGTTGGGAGAAGTGAAATTGCTCTCAAACTATGTTTTTGTTATTGTTGGTAGTCTTTCGGTTATTCCGGCCAAGGGGTTGCCACAGTGGACCATCCAATCCGCACACAACTTGGCACAGGTTTTATGCTGGATGCCCTTCCTGACGCAACCCTTCTAGTTTATCTGAGCTTGGGACCGGTACTGCATCCAGTGACTGGCGTTTGGGCAGGGATAGATCCTGGGCCTTACTCATGGCAGGCGAGAAACCTACCACCGAGCCATTTTTGAAGTCAGGGCTAATCGTCAGTCAGTCACTCGCTTGGCTGAGAAGCAACCCCACACATGCATGGTCTCAGGATACTTCACTGTTGGCATGACACAGGACTGATGGTAGTGCTCACCCACATACATTTCAAGAAGGGAGCGAAGAAGCCACTTCTCCCCAGGAAAAAAAAAAAAAACATCTGATATTCTGCAAAAAGTACAGGGATTGAACTACTGAGGACTGAGGCAAAGTCATTTTCTCTGATTAATCCCCTTTACGATTGTTTTGGGCATTGGGAAAAAAAGCTTGTCCAAAGAAGAAAAGGTGAGTGCTACCATCAATCCTGTGTCATGCCAACAGTGAAGCATCCTGCCAACATAAATGGATAAAATATACTGTATGCATACAGTTTTAAAAAATGACAGAATAAGTACACTGACATGCTTTTAGGAAAAATAGTCAATGATGTGGTGCAAACTGTAAAAACTAGAACTTTTTCCTTTTACATCACACCACCTTGTCGTGGGTAATTTTCCCATAATGGCGCTCAAGTGTCTTCTTCCTTACATAACATACGGTCCATTGTGTGAAATGTTCGATGTGCTTACAGAGCTGAAGAACAATATCTAAGCCAGATTAAAATTCTGGCAAAGATAAACGTTAACCAAAAGAAGAAAAGATGCCATACATTCATCTAGGCTTCATATACATGTTCTGTGCTTCATATTTTATGCAAGCTGAAAATTCTTTTTACAGAGGAGGGATCGCATCTTTATTTCATTATGCATGGTGATTTGCATTCAGTGCAACACACTCCTGCTGGGAAATAAAGGGCACTTTTCCTCTTAGTCCTTTTAGAGACTGAGGGAAGACAAACAACATCTCAACAGCAGTAAAAAAAAAAAAGTACTTTTATTGTTTTAGCTTTAAAACACATTCGGGATTCAGGTTATGAAGACCCTAGAGTTTTTTTTTGTTTTTGTTTTAAGGCAATTCTAAACATCTGATTTCCAAGAGCTTGTCTAAAAATGAAAAAAATAAATAAATAAAATTGGCCTGAGGTACGACATATGTTGATGCCTCAACATAGGAAACAAAAAGAAAGAAATAAAGAAAGAAATACATGGATTGTAGAATTGGGAAAATGTGGAAATGTTTTTCTTTTTCTTTTGAATAATGGCAAGCAAGCATCTTGTTGGAAAAAAAAGCCAGTTTAACTTTATCGCCTGCAGTGTTATAGAGGAAAATCAATGAAATGGAAAATGTGCTTTAGCCATACATACGTTTATGATCACAATGAAGAATCAAAGCCAAGATCTAAATGTTTATCTGAGCTTTGCGTTTTTGCCTTTGTGTAAAGCAGTACCAAGTTAAAGCTCTTAATCTTAATGGCTCTGATTTGTAAACGGCTCAATGGAAAAACTATGGCAAAAACACAAAGCTTGACTGAAGATGTTTAAAATTCGGCTAGCCGAGTGTGATTTCCTGACAAAGTGAATGTCACACTTTGATCGAAGTGTTGTTTAAAAACAGACGTGAAACTGCTATAATGTGACTTTTAAGTGAAATGCATGCCAAATAAAAAAATAATTTAAATAAAAAGGTTTTACTCCAGACAAACCTGCGGAATACGTACCATTTAAACGAGACATTTTAATTATGACTTATGGATTCACTTGCCATACATGGACCAGACATTAGAAGTCTACATAGCATGTGTTTATCACCTAAAAGGAATCATCATGATTTCATCCGGCTTTATAAAGGACTCTGATGCTGCACCAGTAAAGTGTCTTTTCGTTGGAATTTCATATTATACACACAGATTTACAGACATGTTTTGCGAAACATTCTGCATTAAAATCTCCTCAGCAGAATTCTTGAGTCCTTTTCGCACCGTACTTTTTCACATGGAGCGTTGTCCTCCTTTATTGCAGTGGTAGACCTCTAGACTCAGAGCAGTCACAGTGTCGTTTTCTCTTTACGCCATACTGGGCTGCATAGCAGCCAGACACGGAGGGGTGTAGATTTTTACCATCTCGTCCCAGGAACAGTCCACCAACTGTAGATAGAAAACACACACACATACATTGACATGGGATTGAACTGTACATTTTAAACTGCAAGCACTTAGAAGCAAACAAAAAAATGTAATTAAGGTTCATTTTATACAGCATGTGACATCTCACAACGTGATAAAGCACCAGTCTCCACTGGAAACTAACCCCGCCCATGGTCTTGAATTTAATCTAATTTAAGTAAAGTATGCTGACTGAAGTCACTGATTGTTCACATAGTAAAATACTCATCCGTTTATTATGAATTATTATAAAATTTGTGGACATCTGACCACCACACCTGAATCTTACTGAAAATTACAGATTTACTCCCCATTTGCTGTTGTAGCAATCTTCACTCTTCTGGGAAGGTTTTCCACAAGATTTTGAAGCAAATCGTAACCAGGCCAAGTATGGAAGTGGGGTGAGTAGGACTGGGTTGCAGATGGAGATCCGAGTCATCCCAAGGTGTTCAGAGGGGTTTTGGACTGTGATGGGGGTCTGGGCTGTGATGGTGAACCACATCTTCATGGGGCTCGCGTTCTTTAGTTTGGACCTCTTCGTTCCAGTGAAGGGAACTTGGCATTCAAAGACGTGCTATACAACTGTGCACTTCCAACTTTGTGGAAACTTTTTGAGGAAAATCTACATGTTAGTATGATGGTCAGTGGTCAATTACATAGTAGTTATAATTATATCCTCATATATCATCAGTTCATTGCTTTATTGTCTTCATTTTAAAACAGAATATTGTCAAAATGTTTTTTGTCAAAAACAAAAACTACCACATGACTGTTTTACCAATCAGACACAGCAACAATAATCACATGACTCCGTTTGACCAATCAGTCGTAATAACAATAACCTCAGGCGGCAAAGTTGGAAAAAAAAAATCTTCAGCCAGCATCTCTGGCATCATATACAAAGCAAGTTTCGCTTACAAAAGAACAGCTTCATACTGCAGTGTCCTCTCTATCTGCCAAAACAGACACACATTTCAGCATATAAAAACTTGACTTCTAACCTGAAGAAATATGTCGGTAAGTTTAGCTGTTTCACCGAATGTTGCAACGTTGGCATATATAATTGTTATAATTATACTGTGTTACATGTGACTGATATATAACAAAATTTGAGAATATTTTGTATACAGAAGAATATTTGCATGCCTGTAAAAAAAGAGACCTATGACATGACAGACCAGTTTTCAGATGGAAATAAATAAATAAATAAATAAATAACTAAATAAAGTAGACTCCTGGTTTTCGCGTGAAAATAAAAAGGAGCGAGTGTGACGGAGTTACCAAAAGAACTCATATTCTCTCATATTTAATGCTTATTAAAACCGCTGTTAGGTTTTACTGGGCTCTACAGAAACCCAGGAGTCTACATTACTGATTTTTTTCCCATCTCTCATGTAATATGTCGCTTTCTTTACAGGCATGCAAATATTCTTCTGTAATGTTAGTTATTCATTAATTTTAGTGTATCTTTCTTGTACATAATAATGCAGACATAATAAACTTGTATAACAAAATTTGCACAGTAGTGTATATATGTTTTAAAATGGACACAGCCTTTGAGCTCATTCTGTCTGTGTAGAGTTTCTCTGCAATCTCTCCATGTATCGGTTTGTGCTTTCTACAGGTTCCTCATACCTTTCTACACAGATGGGATATAGATTCTATGTTACTGCATCATTGTGATTGCGTGTCTGAACGGTGCCCTGCAATGTACTGGAGTCTGATCCGGTGTCTACAGTGTTCCTGCGTTGCGTTCCTGCGTTGTGTTCCTGTGCTAGACATCAGATCCACTCCGGCCTTGACCACGATACAGCAATTACTGAAATGAAAACCCTGGGAAACTGTTTTCTCAAGCCATGCTATCCGTTAGATGTGGGAGAGCATGGTGGTCACATGAGCTGTTAACATCACAGATATAAAAGATAGAATATGTTATAGTTGAAATGGTCAAACATGGCATGCTGTCCCATTCAGTCACCTCCAGCAGTAGAATGAGGCACAATAAACAAGTAAAAACTGTCCAGGCCTTCAAGTGTTAACCATGAAGGACAACTTTGCGTTCTCTCTCTCTCTCTCTCTGAGGTATATCCAAATCTATTTATACGCAGCGTTAAAGAATAAAATACAGCAGGCTTTCACTGAGCGACACAGACTGCCTTTGCCAAGTTCAGCAATGCTGTACCAGCACTGACCGTATCACTCTAATGGACTAAGCACCATCACCGAAGATGATAAAAATTCAATCCCAGGTTTCTTTACTTCACTGCTTTAAAGGGCACTGAGCGCCGAGTTCTTAACAAAGAACACTAGCTGACTGAAAGGTATTTGTCTCGTCTCTGAACTGCATGATAAGGACATTTTGGTTCAATATGCTCCAGCTTGGACTACACATCTAGGACAGACACCATTTGCTCTTTTGAAGCCGCTTCAAAGACCGAAGCACGGAGAATGAAAAATGAATTTGAATGTGTAATGTAAAAAGTGCATGTAAAATCTATTTGTGTTCAGCACGCCTTTATTCTCTTAGACAGCAATGAAAAAGCAACAAAGCGACACAAATGTGATGAGATTGTCCAGAAAACCATGTTGTTTGATTTTTTTGAAGGCGAAAAATGAAAGACAGCAAACACATCTCGGCTAATTGAATACATTTGGAACGAAGGCAGACGTACAGAACAAAAGTTCTGTCATCAGGAAGAATGTATGTCCTCATACACAATATGGAAGCAGTGAAGAAGAACAAGTTAAGACTGTATGAGCATCCTAACGCTGAGTTCTAATAAGTTGGGTTCTGTAACAGTGTTAGCTCGGTTTCATTCCAATACTGTAAGACTGTACTAAACAGCATGTCAAATATGTACACACAAATAATACACAAGAGGGAGCATAGCGGTTTAGCGGTTAGCACTGTGGCCTCACACCTCCAGGGTCGAGGGTTCGATTCCCGCCTCGGGTCTGTGTGCGTGCGCGAGTTTGCATGTTCTCCCCGTGCTTGGTGAGTTTCCTCTGGGTACTCTGGTTTCCTCCATCAGTCCAAAGACATGCAGAAAAAGTTAATTAGGTTGGTGTTCCCAAATTGCCAATTGTGTGTGTGCGCCCTGTGATGGATCCAAGGTGTACAACCTCACTCACTCAACTCACTCATCATCATCATCATCATCATCATCATCATCATCATCATTATGGCTTAATCCTGTATTCACGGTCGCGCGGGGCCTGGAGCATATGCCAGGAGACTTAGGGCACGAGGCGGGCTACACCCTGGACAGGACGGTTACTTTCCCTGAAATGTATTATTTAATAATAACAGCACTTCCCCAAATGTTTCATTCATCAGAAATGTGTAGTTATTAAAGGATGACGTACTTTTTTCCAGTCATAGGTACATTTAATTCCTTTAAAATTTATGTTCCTTGTCCCAAAGACTTTATAGCTTTACCCTTGACTTTCACCAAGCACTGACACTTGAGACCAAAAATGCTATAAATAAATAAATAAATAAATAAACAAAGACTTACACATTGCACATCTGTTATCTATTTTTGTTTATATAACGTGACAATTTGTAAGTTTTTAACATAATAAAATAAAACCTCTTTCAACCAATCAGAATGCAGCATTTAACCACACTATGGTATAGCCAGGGACAGGGACATTTGCCAAAACAGCAGTGGTGCTTGAAGGATCTAGAAAGGCAGCGTCCTAAACGGTTTGGCAAAATTCTTTTCAGCTGATGTCCTGATTTTTTATTTATTTATTTTTTTTTAGAGTTGCCTGTATGTACTTTTTTTTAACTGCCATCAAAAATAAATAAAAGTAGGGAAATCAAAATTGTGTGAAAAAACTGCATAAATGTAATTTCTGGCTGAAGTCTGACTTTAAATAAAAGGCAGTTATAGTGCACAGCCCACTCTCCGTCCTGGCTCCTGTCCTACAGAGGAAGTATGGGGGAGACGTTCATTTAATTAAAAAAGCTATGAGATGCATTACTTTCTCATTGAAAAAAAAAATAACCAGAAGTAACAGAAGGCACTACATTCGCTTTGTCCAAAAGGAGCACATGCAGATGAAACGACAGGACAAGTAAAAGAATGTCGAGGCTCACTCCAGAATAATGCACAATGATGTAGTGAAGCAATTGGTCTAGGACAGATGATATATGGCGCAGTCCTGTTTCACTGCTGCTGTTCTTTCGTCTGTCTCAGATGGGAGGGAAGCTCATTATTCCCGAGTAGGAAAGGAGCCGGTGCACACCACTGCCAGGCCCGTGACTCATCCATTGAAGGGGAAAAACGACTTCCATTAATTACTTAACTACACTTGTGAGACTGGACAGCGTGGAGACGCCAAGTGCCGCAGTGAGGAGGAACAATAAGGTAATGACTCGAGTCAGTGGGTGTGAACGTGTAAAGGAAAGTTCCATTTGAGCGTGAGTGGTCAGATTCGATTTGAGACGCAACGCGACGCGATCCTTTTGAGAGATCCTCAGTTCCCGTCTCTGGCGATCTGCGTGCGATGTGATGCCTGCTGCTGAAGCACAGAAGGGCTGATGGGATATAACCACAGCGTGGAAAAGCCATAACGACTACTGCACGTTAGCAGGCGCTGTCATCAGTGCAACTTTCAGTAAACAAGTTCTGATAGTAGAATGAATCGATGTCAGGAAGTGTTTTATAATGCTTGAAGCATGGCTGTTTGTTCCAAACTATGGCATTTCCAGCACTGAAAAACAAAAATGTACTGGATATACATTCAAACTAAACTGACCTAGTAGAGATTTCCTTAAATTGTTTTTTCAGGAATTTCCTCCATGAAACTTAAAATCTTAAATCTTAGACTCTTAAAAAAATGTAAATTACTGAAAATAAAACTACAGTATATGGACCTTATCAACACACAAAAAAAACTGTTATATTGGTAACATTAGAACAAAAAATGATTACCAAAATATTTCATGCTGACTGCTTTCAGTAATAATGTCTAACCCACCCAAAGGTATCAGAAGTTCTTGTTCATACACTACTGATCAAAAGTTTGGGATCACTTGCAAATTTCTTTGTTTTCCGAAGAAGAACATGTTTTTCTTGCAATTCACAAATAATTAAAGTTAAAAGTCTCTGGATCGGAATCCTATTGAAAACTGTTGTGGGAGCAACTTGGACCGTTGGAGGAAAACTCCATCAAGCCATCCATCTTGTGGGAGATGCTCCAGAAAGCATGAGGTGAAATCTCATCAGATTATCTTGAAAAATATGACAGCTAGAATGTCTGCCAGGCTGTAATTACTGCAAAAGGTTTTTTTTTTTTTTATTTATTTTTTTTAAATAAAGACAAAGTTTGAAGAACATGTTCATCATTTCCATCCAAATAATTATTTCCAAGTCTGACAATGTCAGCATGTCTTGTTCTTTTGCTACTGTATATTTTCTATTCAGACTATTTCTGTGTGTGTTTCCTTGGAAAACAAAAAGTCTTGGTGCTTTGTACAATGGAAAAATTCCAAATTTACTCAAAAATATAAATTCTGATTTGTGGAGCATGGGTAGCTTGGTGGTTGTTGGACTAATGATCAGAAGGTCCCCGAGTCGAGCCCCAGTGCCACCAACTTCTCAGACGCACTCGGGTGTCAAGCTGGTTATCCCAACCATGCAAGAAACAACGGTGGATAGATCTCCAAGGAGGGGAGTATTCATCGCCCAGTGTAACCAATGTTACACTGACAGATCCTATAGTGATACCCTATAATCTGATTCAGGCTCTTTATGCACTCATCAATCAAAACTGGTTGTACAGTTTAAATTTTAGTCATAAAAGATCAAAGCTGAAAACACAAACAATTAAATTCAAATTCAAAAACACTTTATTCATCCCTAAAGGGCTATTTAAGAAGTAAGGCAACTAGAGTTTTATGGCACTCACTCTGCTTTCCTATCTTAGCGTAAATGAAAGACATCTAAACATCAATGCATGTGTGTGTCCAAAATAGTACACTTTAATACCAAAAGTATGTGGACATCAACTGCAGCCATCACCCCTATATTATGGTTCTTCATACAAATTTGTATAGAATATCTTTCTAGGAACTGAAACTGAAGCGCCCCAACCATATCTTAGCATGACCTCCAAGAAGACATGGTTGAACTGGAAGTTTGAACTCGAGTGGCTTTCACACAGCCCGGACCTCAATCCCCAATGAACATTTTTTGGAATGAATCCCCACCGCCACGCTTCCAAATACACCATAAAGCCTCCCCAGAAATGTGACAGCGAAGTGGAGACTAAATCCGGAATGGGATGTTCAACAAGCTCGTTTGATTTTAATGGTTAGGCATACATATACTTTTGGCCATACAGTGTGTATCCACACGAGAGCAGATGATGGATATACTGTATTATTGTATGGTTGATAATGGTAGGGGGTGGAAGCAGATCCTATGTAGTGGAACTTCCAGGGTGGGAGGCAGAGGAGTGTGACAGCCACGATTTGTGTGAATGTGTGTAGGGGGATGCAGGAGAGAAAACCTGTTAAGCTGTATGCTCTTGTCTGTAATGAACATCCCACTTCATTCACGGGCTGCCAACAGCTGAACGCTCTGATGTGGAATGGACAAAAAGCAAGAATCCACACACACGTGCTGTATTCTTCTTAGCCTCATCCTATAATTTGGCTTGGGCGGCAAAGCAGCATCTTTATATTTATCTTTTCTAAGCTTCTTCCTGCTCTGTGGAAGAACTTGGTGCCGAGATTGGTCCACTGGTCTACTGAAATGATTTCTGGGACTTGTACCCTCGAAATCATTTCCTATGTGACCTAAGTGACCTATATGGTCGGTGTGTTTGGTTAAAACGGTTAGCGGGTATGCAGAGCAAAAGGGGCCATGTGTGTCTTTAACGTTTTATTAAATTGAGCTAAGATTCTTTGGTGTCCAACATGGCCCTGCCCATAACTTTACAGCATTTAGACATTTTAACTGAGGTTATTAATCAGTGTTAGTGGAGTGTACCACTGGAAATATTTACTTTAGCTCATGATCAAACTTAATTTTTGTTTAAGGGAAGGTTGCCAGGTCCAACCCACAATATCTGTGTATGTCAAGCTTCGTCATACGTCCTGTAATCCGATAACAGGATTATTCAGATTAGCATTAGGATTGTTTTCTTTGCTTATTCGTGACATCATTTGCATAAGGGCACACTCTCATATGAGAAAAAAAAAAATCAGTAAAAAAAGAATTAATTAAGCCTATACAAAGTGTATGCTCAGGTTATGAGTCTTAAAATGCCAGAACGTGAACAGAAAGTGTTTCAAGGCAAAAGCCCACATCAAGCCTTGAGGTTATATATATATTTAAAAAAAAAAAAATTTTATATATATATTTTTTAAAAAGTGTTGTGCAAAAGTCTTAAACACCCCATAATTTAAGTTTTAAATAGTTTTATGTCTTTTTTAAATTTGTGTTAATCTTTTTAAACAGTGAATGCTTTACATTTCTTAAAGAATAAGTACAAGAACACAATTCAGAAAAACAACAAAAAAGCGCTTTTTATTATTTTAGAAGGTTCTCCTGATTTTTAAAACCATCACTGTGCAGGGGAAAACTGCGTTGAGCAGAAAAGCATCTCAGAATATGCAAAACATCAAACCTTCCAGCAGATGTGCAACAGTAAAAAGACAAGCTTGGCTTCCACTCGTCAACCCGATCCCTCAATTTGATCTACACTAGCGCTTCTATTGGATCAGACTACACGGGTCAGCCTTCACTCCCCATGTGCTTCAATGAGCCTTGACCACTTGACTTTTGTCGGAGTTGGAGTTTTGGAGTTGCTCTGACTAAGTTGTCTAGCCGTCACAATTTGACCCTTCTCACAGTAGCTACATTTTCAATATCTCATTACAATGGCGGCTGGAAGTGGGTGGGGTATATTTGGCAAGATGTGAACCTTTTTTCCTGAAATTGATGTTTTGGAAGCGGAAAAAATGGGAAAGCATAAGGATTTGAGTGACTTTGACGAGGGCCAGATTGTGAAGGCTATAGGGGACTGGGTCAGAGCTACCCCAGAACTGCAGCTTTTGTGGGATGTTCCTAGTCTGTAATCCAATAGAAAAGCTAGTGTAGTTCAAATTAAGGAAAATGGTAAATGATGGTTGTGATAGAAAAGTGTCAGAGCACACAGTGCATCACTGTTATGGTGGAAAAAGGGGGGGGGTAATTAATATTAGGCAGGTGGTCTATCCTATCTATCCATCCATCCACATCTCCCATTTTCCCACTACTGTACTTTTATTTTTGGTACATCTTCATCGCTTCAGTATAGTTCCAATAGAATTTATGCCAGAAGTACTGAAGCTGTTCCGGTGGCCCAACACACGTAAGCCACTACATGATCTTTTCCAACTGATAGTTGTAAGCAAAGTTTGGATCACTGCACCACCGTCTATAAAGTCAAATTTCAGCTTATAATTGAAGTCTTTGATGCAGTGAGCCGCACAGCACATGAACAATACGCTCTTTATTTCCATCATGTTTCGCTTCCACAGCTGGAGATGGAAGAAAATGAGCCTATAATATCGATCCTAGTGAAAGACTTCAAAGCAGCGCTCAAAGGGAGTGCGTTTTGTGCGGGCTCAGTGGGACGTCATGCAGCTGATGAGCTGAGTTTCTGAGTGACGGTTCATTAAATGATCTGACCTCAGGCTTGTTCTTCATCAGTGTGAGTACTGCAGTCGGGGAGGGCCGTATCCCCTGAGGCCTGAGACTCGCACTGCTATCGCAACACACACTGTGTCTGGGTTTGTATGAAACCTGTGTGTGCGTGTGTGTGCAGGTTTTTCATTTTTTTTCCCCATGAACAATGTGAATGTCACATGTATAATCACTGATTAGGTCTGGTTATTACTACAAACGCAGACTGGGATGGCGTGATGGAAACAGTGATGCAGTTCTTAGAGAGTAATAGCTGTTTGCTTTCAATAACCTGACTCGGCCATCTTCAGTGACTGGGAAGATTAAGGTCAGTAAGCAATGAAATGAAACATACAGCATGTGTGTGTGTGTATTTTATTTAAGCAATACTGTACAGTACATGCTGACTATTTTCCAGGCAATTATTCACAAGTCATCATAACAGCTGGAAAACGACGCTTACAGGACCAGGAGTTGTTCTGGATCATTGTACTGTAAAAACGCTGAACTCGAGAAGCGAGAGAGTATAGATAGTATGCTGGATATCCAGTTTCCCTCAAGTTAAAATAAAACCAGTATCTCGCAATCTGGGAAAATCAAATCAGTCAGTGATGGGGTGGTGAGATGTTGCCCATGAACCACTACAAAGTTGATCTTTTCTCTACAACTTTATATGATATCCTGAAGTTTTATTCCTTTTTCAGTGATCGTGAGTGTTGATTTAAAAAATATATATAGCGCCACCATTTATCAACGTGTTTATTATGAGATTTTTAAATCAGCACTTTGAATTAAATGCTAATGTATAAGAAATGATAATGCCATTTAAAAAAGGTTATGGAGTAAAGACCTATGATTTACTGAATAGCTGGGACACCATCATATCATTATTGTATTATCACTTTCTATGATCTATTTTTGTATTTTAGATTTTGCTATACTGTATATCGGGTCAAATGCATCTGCACTAGCACTAGTGGGCGTGGCCAGTTTTCCACATGATCCATTAATAGTGTTCAGGCAAATAAGCAAAGGTGTATCCTGCTGGATCATCATATTCTACCATGTTTCATATTAAGCTGGTTTGGAACAGTGTCAGTGCTTATTCTCTGTTAGATACCGTATGTTTGTACCTAGAAGTGCTGCTGTAATCATAAAGACTGTCCTGTGCTCGTCCCTAATACCTGGCATCGTTTCAATACACAAAGCACTGTTTATCTTTACCAGCAAATGGATTCCCTTTTACCTTCCTGAATTTCATCTCAGGTTTTCTTTTATAGCCGCTGTTGACTCGGGTTTAGAAATACAACAACAAATAAAACAGCTGAACTGAGTTACTTGATGGAGGATGGGCATCTACTGTATATTATTACAGAATCGCATACATAAAGGGATTATGAGTTTAACATACACCTCTGAAATACACTTGATAATAAACAATGCCTATGCCCTTTCTTAATTTAATGTTAAAGATATGCAAACCTTTGCTCTCGACTGAATTAAGGGAATCTGTCGTTCTGCGCTACAGTGCTTGATTTACATAAACTGTTTACATCTGCTTTACCTGGTTGGGGACGTGCAGGTTGAAGTCCAGGCCGCACACAAACTCTGAGTGGTGCTCCATGGTGTCGAGCAGCGGCGGACTCCTGGAGAAATCCCAGACCCTGCAGATGGAGAAGCAATCACACTAATTGAGTGGTCGTTTTTCTTACTCCGTGACGGGCGAATGGCTCAAAGCCCTGACGCAGCCCTGGCTCAATGTGCCTGGTCTCATCCATTCAGCAAATACGATTAAATCACTTCCCAGGGCAAAACGTTAGGCAAGCATTAATACCAACGTCGCCCGCGAACGAACATATTACTTATACGCGATATAAGACTTTGGCATAATGCTCTTTTAGGAAGAGCTGTCAGTATGAATTCTAGTATATAAGAGATAAATTAAAGGAAGAAGAAAAAATGTATTGCACTGTAAGATATGAGCTTACACATTACAACTGATTAGTTAAAAAAAAAAAAAAAAAACGAAAACCAATTATGAACCAATTTATATTAATTTCCTTTATCTCTGGAACACATTTTAATGATAATCAGGGAAGACCATCTATTAACATTTTTACCATGAAAGTATCAAATTTTATAAAAAATTTATAGCCATTAGTAAAACCATTCACAGCTGAAGTGAATAACATTGATTAATTCATTACACCGGCAACTATCAGTGGGTGGGATATAACAAGCAGCGAGGAAACTGTCAGCTCTCAAAGGTGGTGTGTTTGAAGCAGGAAAAAGGGCCAAGTGCAAGGATATGAGCGACTTTGATGGCCAAATGAGCCTCTTCAAACCGGTCAACCAGTGACAGGGACATGAATGGCAAAGTGTCACTGATGCACGTGGGAAAGGAAAGCTAGCCCGTCTGGTCTGATACAATAGAAAAGCTACTGTAGCACAAGCTGCTGGAATACGTAATATATTCACTTTATCCATTATGTGACTGTGACCATATTTAACTATTATCTCTCTTTCTCTTTTCTGCTCTTCTCTCTCTTCCGGTCTCTCTCTGTCGCGCTACTTATTATGGAGTCCAGTTTGTTATTGGTGGCTCAGATAGACTGTAGGAAATTCACAAGTCCTCAAAGAACAGCTGTCTCTATCAGTTGAGGCCGAGACCATCTTCATGGTAAAGTGGAACCGTCCCCAGTCACCACATCCCAAACAGATCACATGGGGCCTCCAGCCTCCAACCAGAAGCGGGGACCCAGGATGAGTCAGATGGGTCAGGATCAGGACCGGTTCTCTGTTGAAGTTCTTCAAGGAACAGTGAAATACTTTTCTTTTTTTTTCAATTCCTGGAAACCTGATCAGTAAACCAGAGACATAACCTTGTGAGGCACCACTGCCATCATGTGAATGGCCAGATGGTTGTGCATCACTTACCTGGGGCAGGGGTGGCACCAGGATACATTATAGAAAGTAGGCAAGCCGGCAGAGGCAGTGTGATGCTCTGGGTATATTCAGCTTGAGTACTAGCATTCGTGTGGACTTTACTTTGACAAGTACAGTCTATCAAATTATTGTTGTGGATCTCGTACAACCCCTTCAAATGAACAGTACTCCCTAATGGTTGTGTTCTCTCACAGCAGAATATCGTGCCCTGCCAAACTGCAAAAAAGTTGACATACATGACAAATTGTTCAAGGTGTTGACTTGGCTTCCAAATTTCATGAGCATCTGTGGCACATGCTGGACAAACATGTCCAATCTATGAAGGCCCCACCTTGAAACTTGCAGAAAGTGAAAGATCTGCTGCTAATTTCCGAGTGGGAGGTACCACAGAATACAGAGAAGGGCATTGGTGGATCTGTAAAACCTGCGCCAAGTTTTTGTGCGGATCGGATGTTAGCCTGTATCGACAAGGGAGCAGCCGAAAGCCTAACTAAAACCCTCAGAGGTTGACAGTTGTCTATAGCTATTAAAAATAAATTTGTTTCACATTGGATTAAATGTAACTATAAATTGCTATAAATGACGTTTCTTTTCTAAATCCGTAATTGTTACGCAATTAAAATGTAAAACTCGCACCGATTTGTCAAGTTTTCGTACATATGCAGTACTATCTCAGTAGCTTAATGGTCTGCAAATATTCTGGACACATCCGCTCTGTCTTCTGACAATTCCACATTTTTCCATGACGGGTGCAATCCTGCCATTTATATCTTAGCTAAACAATCCATTCAGAACCAATAGACCCGTCCCTGGCTTGGAAAAATCAGAACACTTTCCTAATATCCATGTGGAGACAAGACTAAAAATCCAATTTCCGTTCCTAATTAACTCTTCAATAATGTAAAATCGACCTTCTGAAACCAACCTTATGTAAACAGGTCAGTTTCTATGGCTAAGCCTCAGCACGGATGCTTGTGTGGGCAGTTTATTGTGAAAGGAATAGGAAGCGTTATCTCTGGTAAATATGGAGACCTCTGGCTTTTGAAAGCGACCCGAGCAGACTTTGGTTACGCAAACAGTGCGGTGTGTGAGACAGCAGGTGCCTCTCACGCTCTTGTGCACGTCATCCTCTACAAATGAAAATGGGTCAGTCAGACATGTTCGCATCAGGTTACAGTAGAGGATCAAACGATTGTCCTGTATATGAAAAATCTGTTTTATTTTCTGGGTGAGATTGGTATAACATTATGCAATCTTTATTCATTGTAATTTCTTTATTTGGGTGTAAGAGACATCTGTAACAAGCAAAACTGATATCTTGGTAACTAGATAACAGAATGTGGATAATATGTAACATTTATCCTATAACGTAGCTATCTAGCCAACAGCTGCACTGCTTCTTGTTAAATATGTATGGTTTATAGTGAAACATAGATGATGGTGTGTCATAAAAGTGGTGGACGTTACAGAAGCAAGTCAAGTTGAAGTACTGAGCAAAATTTCAGTACTAGTCAGGTTTGTGATGGGTCATGCTGATAAAGCATCATTAATTGCTCATTACATAATCTACAGGAAAAAAACTAATTTATGGATATGATGCCATTTTGAAAAAGAAAAGAAAAACAAACAAACAAACAAACAACTACAATAATCAAAAAGACTATGGGGCGCTAATCACCCAGAGAAAGTCATTTTTCTGGTACTCCTACGATTGAAATGGGTTTCGAGCTTTTTACAGCAGGTTTGACCCTCGGTAGGCTGCAAGGTAGGTGACAGAAACTTTAAATCTGAGCATCTGACATTTCACTGCTATGAGTATTCACTGTAACGTCTAATATCTATTAATGTAGCTTGTTCCACTAAATTTTGCTAAGAAACAAAAAAATACAATTGTGGGTGTGCCGTTGTAGGAAATTGAGTTCTATTTGATCGACAATGTAGAATTCTTTTGAACCTTGTCACAAACCAGCTTTACAGGAATAATATTGATCACCAACTATACAACAGCAAACCGGTGACAGGATCATGGGCACCCAAGGCTCACCCATGCCAACAGGGAGCAAACTCCAGAACGTCCAGTACAAATCCCACAGAAAAGCCAATGGAGCAGAGAAAAAAAAATGCTGGCCACAATAGAAAGGCATCAGAACACCCCATGCACCAAACGTACTGTGCACGAGCCCAGCAGTCAAAGAGCCCAAGACCTCAAACCCAGACATCAAACTCTCCACAATCCAATTTTGATCCACGAAGACGCAATCCCTCAACCCACAGCACCCAAAAAGTCCACTGCCAACTCTCTCATCCATGTCCATGGACCTTGCTTTGTGCACTGGTGCGTAGTCATGTTGGAACTAGTGCGGGGTTGTTTTTCAGGAGTTGGTCTCGGTCCCTTACTTCCAGTGAAAAAACTCTTAATGCTTCAGCATTCCGAGACATTTTGGACAATTTCATGCTCCCAATTTTGTGGGAACAGTTTGGGGACGACCCCTTCCTGTTCCAACATTACTGCGCAAAGCAAGGTCCATAAAGACATGGATGAGCGAGTTTAGACTGGCCTTCACAGAGTCCCGACCTCAACCTGATAGAACACCTTTGGGATGAATTAGAGCCAGGAATTCTTGTCCAACATCAGTGGCTGACCTCACAAATGCGCTTTTGGAAGAAGGCGAGCGTGTACTTTTGGCATACAACATATGGTGCATGTTGTAAAGCCCTCATTCATTAAACTACTAGTGTCCATTTCTGTTTCAACAGAAATTTTTTTATATATGTTCTCTAACAATCATAATTATTAGCTGCTTACAGTATAAGTAATATCACGTCCTCCTGTTCATATTGAATTTCTTCAATAATTGAAATACTTGCTGCTGAATAAAACTAACACCCAAATGTTCACAATTGAAGAAATTTATTTTTTTTTGTTCTCTGTCTTAAACCTGTGTGTGTGTGTGTGTGTGTGTGTGTGCGTGCACAGCTGCTTGATCAAATACTGAGAAACAATAATGACAAAAACTGGTGAGCCGGTCTGGCCACTGAGAGACAAACACAATACTGACCTGCTCCTAAGTGCCCAAGGCAATGATTACTGCACTACAGCCAAATCATGTCCGTTTAAAAGGGCTGTCTTTGCAATATATGATCTTTTAGCACGCAGCTTGTCAGTTCAAAGAGTCATGAGCTGGGTTTCCAGGTACAGGTTAAGCCCAAGTTTAGCCCGAATGACAACGTCAGTTAGGACGCACCATTTAAAATGCTCCTCGAAACGATCCCCCATTAAGTAAATTGCCATCTGTTTGTCTTTAAGCTTTATGGTAAACACCCTGACAAAGGCACATTATTGATCTAAATTATGACTTGAACGTGAGCGATTCTGCAGACATTCAGCTAAAGCTTTTTTCAATTTACCCACTGGTGGTAAGTGCTTTAACTAAACAAACATTTTGAAGTGAACTGCTTACTGTTTTCTCTAATACTGTCATCTTCTTTTAACAACCCCGGGAAGGACCCATGAATAATTCAAGAGCAAGTAGATGACTTTAATTGAGCTGTTGATCACGAACATCATAGTGACTGACTTTAAAGTTTTGGTTCTGGGGTCAGTAGTAATGTCTGGAAAACCTAATTTTAACTCTGGACTAAACGTTGCTCAGAAGTGCTCAGCGTAACTGTTTATCGGTACTGATACTAATACCAAAACGAATAACCCACTTAGCATTCATCAATCAGAGACCTCATGGAACACTATATTTATCTTAAAAAGCACAGCGTTGGTCGAAAGTACTGAGACAAAATAGAATTTCAATATTTTAATGACATTCTCAAATTTTGTAAAATAATAACAATCAAGATGATAAATATAGTGTTATTTTCTGCATTGTGTTACTTATTGCTATACAACAATAAGTGTTTATTAAGTTCTTTATTCTAGAAACCTGCTGGATCTGGCTGGACATAGAGTAAAAAAGACATTTGCAGTACTCAGGTGTCACTCACTCAATTCATGGCTGCTTGATTTCTTCCTGAAAATAATTTACAGAAGATGATTCTTAACATCCCCGCTTCTTCACCATTGTCCAAAAATTCTCTATCAGGAAACTGAAACAAGTTTTTTTTTCCCGTTTTTCAGTTAATTAGCTCACAACTCCTCAGCCAGATATGCTAGAACTAATTAGTGACATCAATTATTTTGTGCACAGGGAGAACTATAATATGTGGCATCTTAATACTTTCGACCACCACTGTATAAGGCAAAACAAGCATGGACTAAAAACCGATCCCTGGGGAACTCTGGTAGTTCATCTGAGGTAATGAAACTGAACTATGTTGCGTAATACAGGGCAATTAATAACATCAATGTGTTGAGTTTGCATATTCCAATTGCCTGGAACCATAAGTTAAAATAAAACAGGGCTAAAAAGTGGGCTAAATTAAAATAAATAAATCTGTGTGCAGAGCAAGAAATGGTGGGGTTCAGAAGCAGTAGCTAATGCTATAAAATTCTCCCAGTGTCAATTTTCTTTCTCATGTTTTATGGATTTGTGAGAGTGTTGTTCCAAAGCCTATATCACTGAGCACGGAGACAAGGATCTGGTGGTTAACCATAGCAGAGGCACCTGAAAAGTGGGGCAGTTGGCACTCCATGGCTCATGCTTTGGGCTACAGAGTGGAAAAGTTGCAAGCTTAAATGCCACCACTTCCAAGTTGGCACTGGGATGAGGCATGACCCTTAACCTTAGCTACTCTCATGCATCCTGTCTCACGCAACTATAAACACTTTGGATAAAAGTGTCAGCTAATTGAGGTACAGTACAGGTAAATAAGAAAAATGTAATGGTTATCATTGAACAGGGGGGTATTAGGAGTTACACATATAGAAAAAAAAATCTATTAATAACTATATTTATAATATAGTTATAATGTACCTGTTTTAGAAAAGCACGTAAAATGCAGATGGCAATGAAAAGGGAACAAGTCTGATGACAGAAGCACACAGACCACAGTGTGTTCATCACAGTGGTCACACACTCTGACAGACTGTGTGTATATATAACTCGGTAATAAATGGAAAAAGCACTGAATCATATTTGCGTGCTCCACTCCATACTATATTATTAAAATACCCATTGTAAAATATGAACAAATCAACCTGGACTAGTTTATATCAACAATAAAACTGTTCTAAGAAACTATTAGTTCAGGCTGTAGATTTATTCCTGCACGCATATGTCAGGCGTACAAGCTAAACAGAACAGGTGCACAGAACAGCCCGAAGCAAAAAGCGTTTATAAGGGCACACATCTGTTTTTATTTAAACGCTTCCTATATTTTTTTAAAAGGTGCATTATTAATCTTTTAAGAATGAAATAATGAACTGACTACCTAAAAAATATAAATGATTGAAAACTACAGTGAAGCTAATTGCAACCCTCTCCAATAATTTAATATAAAAACACTTTACATAATATTAGAAAAGTATTGGTCGGCATGGGTACTCTGGGTACTCCGGTTTCCTCTTACAGTCTAAAACACATGCAGATTAAGCTAACTGCCATTGCCTGTAGTGTGTGAGTGTGAGTGAGTGTGTGTACAGTATATGCCTTGTGTCCTACAGTAAGTCTCCTCCAGGTCCCCGTAACCATGTTTACAGGATAAAGCGGTAGCGATGATGACTGTCGTAGCAGTGTCTGAGCATTCAGGCAATAACATCATTATTATGTAGATATAATATTATTTTTAAAAACTGATCAGGTTATATTGATGAGATGACACTTTTCACATCATCGCAGTCTCTTTGTGATTTTACAGCTTGCACAAAAGGCCGAACTGCAAACTTAAGTGTGTTCTAGATAAAAAAATATAAAAAAAATCATGTGCAAACGGCTAATCTCCAGAGTACTCGGAAGATCGGTTCCGTACATCATAAACGATATTCATCATTTTAATGTTGAAAGTAAACACTCCCTTCTCCACTGAGCCTGAAAATTAGTAATGGCAATAAATCTTTAAAAGACTTTAGCAAACGTTTCATCCAAGGAAACATATAAAGAGATAATATTCCCACATAAAACACAAAAGCCCATTTCTCTTTTTCTCACACTATAAGCTCTGGTGAAAGACTGCTACGACCTCAAACATCAAAAACATATATTGTTTATATTATTTATAGTAGATATTACATATATACCAATTGTACAAACATAAAAACGAAATGGAGTTTGTAGGACAGTTTGTAATTAAATACATAGTTTACAGTATTGAATTTATTGTGGTCAACGGTTTGATTGCTCACACTTAACATACTTCTTAACACAGTTTTTGCTCTGTTCTTAGAGTCTATCTTAGGGTTTTAACCCTATAACCTGACCCTGTGCCAAAATCAACACGTCAGGTTTATTTAACTAATAGAGTAAGTTATATCATAGTTATAGCTATACATGCCTGTTTTCGATCAGACAGTAGTACTGTATATATTTCATTTGTTTTAGTTTGTGTACTGTATATGCGTGTGCGAGACATTTATTGTATGTTGATAAAAATAATAACGATGTAAACAAACGTATATGATGATGAATGCAACAAAAATAATTTTCAATTCACTCAGCTGCAGTAACTGAGATAGTAAGCGTATAATGATAATAATAATAATAATAATAATAATAATAATAATAATTGGAGCTCAGAGCACTACAATGATGTGTAATCTGAACACGGTTCTGCGTGGCTGAAGAGCAGTGAACTGTTGCAGCTACAGTATGAACTCGGTAATATCTTTCACAGCCTTCGGGTGCAAATATTATCTTCACGTGCGTTATGTACACAGGTGATAGCTGTCTGCAAAGGAAATAAACCGGTCTAGCTTGAAATTTAATCAGCGTCTTTTACAGCTCCATTAGTCTGAAACAGCAGTAACTCGTCCGTCTTCACAGCGTCTGACCTCCTGCGTTACCCACAACCCACGCTGTGATACTGTATGTGGCTGCTCAATATCACAAACAAAACAAACACAAAAAAAAAAACGATACTGTACGTCTGAAAAGGGAAATGTCACAGGTCAGTAGCACATGTCTGAAAAATGTCTGAGAACATTGCTGTCTCTGAGAACAATGGAAGGATGTTTAGTCAAAGGTTCTCAGGATGTGTAAATGAGTGAATTCATATTTTGCTAGATTTTATTATTTGTCTAAATTTTACTGCACCTTACTTTTACATTATAATGGAGTAAAAAAATGTTGGGTTTGTTACACACTAACTTTCAAAAGTTTGGACACATCTTCTAATTCCATGCTCTGTACTAAATGCTGATGCACATGGCCATTCATATGGTAGCAGTGGTGGCTGTTGGGACCTTGAGCAAGGGTTTTAACCCTATAACCTGACCCTGTGATGGCTGACCCTGTGACCCTAAATGGGATATATATTTCACTGTGCTGTAACATACCCTACCTGTCAAACGTTCAGACACAGCTCTCAGCTAACTCCATGGTCTTTCCTGATTGTTACCTCTACACTATAAAACAATACTGACGGTATCTAAAAATGTACAATAATCTCCTTTGAACAGTTGATATTGAGATGCATCAGCTACTTATGCTCTGTAAATCCTTCATACGGCTCTAATCTGAGGTGCTGTTTAAGGTTAATTGGTGATTTCGGAGGCTGGTAACTCTAAATGAACTTCTCCTCTGCAGCAGAGGTACGTTTTGGTCTTGCTTTCCTGGAAAGGTTTTCATGAGAGCCAGTTTCATCATGGTGCTAGATGGGTTTTGTAACTGCACTTGACAATACTGTTCTTGGAAGAAATATTCCAGCTGAATACAGCTGACCTTCATGCTTCAATTTCTTTTTTTAACCTTTATCTATTGCCATATGTGTTCTTTTATAGCCTTACAATAGCACCTGGAAGTGGGTGAGGTATACAGTATTAGACAGTAAGTGAACATTTTGTCCCTGAAGTTGATGTGTTGGAGGCAGAAGAAATGGGCAAGCATTATGATTTAAACCACTATAACAAGGGCGACTTTGGACAGTTGTGATGGATAGATGCCTGGGTAACTCCACAACCGCAGCTCTTTTGGGATGTGCCTGGTCTGGAATGATCAGGACCTACCAAAAGTGATGTAGACGAGGAAAAAAAACCTCGAACTGGTGGCAGGGTCATGGACGCTCACTGATACACGTCGGGAGTGAAGACTGTCTTGTGCAGTCCAATCCAATAGAATAACTACCATAGCTCAAACTGCTGAAAAAGTCCATTCTGTTTGTGACAGAACGTGTATACAGTGTATCGCAGTTTGTTGTGAGTGTGAGACTGCGACGCTGCAGACCGGTCATTTTTCAATTTTTATAAAGTACATTATGAGAACCTGACCTTTTTTTTTTTATATAAATACTTTTACATAAATTCTATCATAGTTCATGCATGTTGTTTGTTATTTGCGTTATTACCTGACGGTGAAGTCGTAGGAGCATGACGCCAACATGGTCTTGTAAAATGGGGAGAACTGCAAAAGAGGAAATGAATAAGACAGCTGAATGAATGAATACACTGCTGTGTAAACATAACATAATGCTATAAATGCAAGGACCTTCCATATTCACGGATGTGCTCTGTTATCAGTTACTGACTATGACCAACCGCCCCTCTATCACCAGTGAGCAGGTACGGTATTATATACCAGCCCATAACGGCAATAATTACCAATAATAGTTTCTATTTAACAGCAAAATTACCAACAGGCATTGTTAGAAAGCAGTAATCCATATGTAAATTTAAATCCTTAATGAGCGAATCAGAGAAAACAATAGCAAGAAAAACCTCCCAGAGATGCCTCCCATCTTCAGCTGCGTGTCCTCAATGCGTTCTTTATTTTTTTTAGAACTTCCCATTCTTCTAAAAGTTTCACTTCAGGGTTCGTGCCGAATGTTTAACTCTTTCAATCTGCACGATTCACCCTGTATTTAAGAACTGATTGCTTTTTAGATGTGTGTAACGATTAAAGCATGATGCGGAGTTAGTACTAAACACTAAAACACTATATCCCATATCAAGGTTTATAACGAACATTAACACCACAGATCAACTAACTGCACAACGGAAAATAAATTTCACTTAATTTAGTCGCTCATTAAAGCCGCTCTGAGGAGCGCTGATAGGAGGCTTTTAATGCAGATATAGGATATCTATAGTGGCTGGCGCACCAAAGTAACACGCTGACGACTTCGGACTGAAAAGCTCAGACAACTAGAGGGACCTATTGATTACTCTCTGGCCTCTCACGTCTAGCCTTTCTCATTTTACTGACGGATAGTTCATTTACTAATCAGCTCAATAATCAGCTACTGCTCGAGGGGCGTTCAATTCAAACCGGGACTTGTGATGAAATTTCTTGTGAATGTAGGTGTAAAACCGATTGACATTTACAGTGATGAAACGAGGATTTTAAAGAAGGCTGTGCTTCCCTGAATGACGATCCTGGCCGAGGTGGCTCGGAGCTATTCCTCCCATTACTTTTCTCTAACAGTATGTTTCTCTTATACCACGGCAATAATTGTGTCAATAATTTATTTGTTATCGGTTTATAGTCACCAGCCTCTCTTTCACTGAGAATTACACAATGTTACCTTTACTCTCCGGATAGCGTATGAATGGCCCAGCATTTGAGCTACAGGCTGGCGGACGTTGCGCAGATCCCACACGCACACGCTGCAGTCTACGGCGCCCGTCGCCAACACGTTCTGTTAAAACAGGACACTTTAAAAAGTATATATTGACTAAATTTAATGTCTTGATCGTTAGATCTAACAGGCATCCTTGAAATAGTACACACTACCAAACATTACAAGCAGATATTTTGTAGAATGAAACAATACAAATACTGTAAAGTGCACGTTATCAATCGCAGCATTTGCTAACCTGTTTAATAAATCTATAACTAAATGATTATTATATTTAAGAAATAACCTATTGATATTGGACATAATACAAAAAATGCAAGGATTCTAGGACTGATATCATAGGAACACAAAGAATGATCAAATAAATTAGATTTCAAATAGAAAGGGTTTATCAAGTAAGTTAATTACTTAAGTTAATTAATTAAACTGAGACCCGAGCCTTTTAGAATATTTACTTATAAATCAAAGTGTTTTATTCCCGGTAGATGTGCTATTTTCATGTCTTGTGTTTTTACTTGGCTTGTGTTATAAATCCAGTATAATGTGAACCCTGGTGTGTTTTCCTCCAACATGAAAGAATTACTGTGGTCACCTGGTCATATTTGCACCAATCACAGCTAAGGATCTCGGCTTTGTGCGCCGGAATGGCCAGTCGACACGAGCCGGCTTTCAAGTCCCAAACTCTCAGTGTGCCGTCCCCTGCAAACACAGACGACTGAGTATTATTAAAGTAATAAAACATTGCTTCATGTCAAAAATATAAGAGATTATAAGTCGATTAGCGAAGAAGCTCCCAAAAAGCATGCCTGAGTTTATACACTTGGATATAAAGTCACAAAGCCACACTGTGACCTATGAATCTTACAAGCATAAAAAACATCTAACTTAAGGCATGAACCAGTAAAAAACAGATGCAGATGATGACAGATGATCAGGCCGGTGATTATTATACTAGTACTGAGTAGCTGCAGTAATATGAGGTTTTTTCATGAACAACCATTTGAATTTAAATTGTATCTGTAACAGGAAAGCATTTGATTTAATTTGTTATGAAGAAATAAGAAGGGATCAAGATTTTCGTGCAGTACTGTCATCAAACTCCATCACAGGGTTCAAACACACCTACAAATATCAGTGTAAACATAGGTGTTACCCAATAAACATAGGTGTTACCTTGTCTAATCAGATTTTTTTACCCTTTCCTCCTGGTAAATTAATCAAAGCAACTGTAACCAAGACAAAGGGGCAAAACTAAAGAAGCACATTTTGAGTCTTAATTGTCTGTCTAACTGTGATTTTTTTTCCAGCTGAACTGCTTTTTATAAACAGGACGCTTCAATCAGCAAATTGTTGTCCTGCCAAATTCTCCTGCCGTTTCAGCTTGCACTAATTCTATAATTGCTGCGTATACACTAGTACAGCAAACGCAAACCGTATCCAAAGCTCAGAGAAATTCCCTCTTCGATCGTTCTGCAGAAACCTGTGGACTGTGACGCTCATTTCAAGGAGCACGTCCTGTAGCCATGAATGGAAGAACGGCAGAACTGCCAAGACGATGCGTCAGTGTGCGACTTTCAACGAGCGTCCCTCTCTCTCTTTCTCTCTCTCTGCATAAAGCCATCTATGACCTTCATTCACATAAGAAAAAAAACCCTAAAAGGAGGGAACTGCCTCATAAGGCTCTGTAATTCACCACTACATTTAACATTCTCTAGTCAGCAGTAAGTGAGTTGTGGGCTGGACATTCATCGTATAGCGCACGTGTCCATGGAGACCTGCAACATCAGCACCATTTATACCAGCAAAAAAACCCTCTTGAGCTGACTTAAAAAAAAAAAAAAGCATTATTCTAGTGGCATTGATTATTGTACATATGCTCTGAGTTAAAGTCTGTGTATCGATGAACTCATCAAACATTTTTTTACTGCTATCCATGTCTGAGGTCTTAAATCCAGTTCTTCAGGTCGAAGTTTTCTCCTGCGTACCTCAAACATCAAACAGTGCAGGCGGTCTTCACACACATCTAATCTAAACCATTCAGCAATAGTGGCATATGATACAGATTTGTCCTGGTGTAGGAGTTATGAACAATGAACCTCTTAATCCTAATGAGGGAGATGTGGCCAGTGTAGCGGTCAATCCCAGTTAAGGAGGTGTGGCCTGTCAGCCTATCAATCACACTAAAGAAGGTGCGGCCTGTCTGCCTGACAGTCACACGAAAGGAGGCGTGGTATGTCTGCCTGCCAGTGTCAGAGAAGGAAGGGTCTGTTTGTTTGTCAATCACACTTAAGGAGGTGCGGCCTGTCTGCCTAGCAGTTAATTTAGGAGGTGTGGCCTGTTAGTCACACTGAAGGAGGTGTGGCCTATCTGCCTATCAGTGTCAATGAAGGAGGTGTGGCCTGTTTGTCTATCAGTCACACTGAAGGAGGTGTGGCCTATCTGCCTATCAGTGTCAATGAAGGAGGTGCAGCCTGTTTGTCTGTCATTCACACTAAAAGAAGTGTGGACTGTCTGCCTGTCAGTGTCAATGAAGGAGGTGCAGCCTGTTTGTCTGTCATTCACACAGAAGGAGGTGTGGCCTGTCTGCCTGTCAGTGTTAGAAAAGGAGGTGTGGCCTTGTCTGCTTCGCAATCACAGTAAAGAAGGTGTGGCCTGTCTGCCTGTAAATCACAGTAAAAGAGGTGTGTTCTGTCTGACAGTTAGTGCCAGAGAAGGAGGTAGACTGTCTGCCCATCAGTCACACTAAAGAAGGTGTGGTCTGTGTGCCTGTCAGTGCCAGAGAAGAAGGTGTGGCCTGTATGCTTAGCAATCACAGGAAAGGAGGTGTGGCCTGTCTGATGGTCAGTCCAGAGAAGAAGGTGTGGCCTGTCCACCCATCAATCACACTAAAGAAGGTGTGGCCTGTCTGCTTGTCAGTGCCAGAGAAGGAGGTGTGGCCTGTTTGTCTGTCAATCACACTAAAGGAGGTGTGGTCTGTCTGCCTGTCAATCACAGTGAAAGAGGTGTGGCCTGGCTGCTGGAATGTTTGTGCTTTGTCCAGTAGTATTATGTTTGAACTGTGTTTAGCACCACACTTAACATATTAAAGCAACTCATATTTTTTTTTTGGCTGATTTTGCTGATAGTTTTAAAGTCATCATACTCTAAATCAACATTCATGTACGATGTTGAAGAAACAATACAATACAACAAAACGGACCACCGAAACAGCTTTTATTTTAAAGGCAATTTATAAGCACGCCAGTCATGAGTCTCTTAAACCTTTGATGCTTACGTGACAAGCGTTCACCTCTCTGCATACTAAACAAGTCTCTGCATTGTGAGGCTAAATACAGAGCAACCAAAATATTATTCTTATTGACAATTCAATAACTCGCTACTTAAATAAATGGCCTCAATTTACTTAACTACGGCTCGGGAGCTTTTATGCAGACGGTACGCACGATAAGTCGCAGTCGATCAGAAAGCCGCAGTGCTGAGCCCGAGCCAAACGAATGCTTGGACAAAATTAAAACTTGTGTCTACTGCGGAATATCATGTTTGTCCAAACGGACAGCTTGATTCAGCCTGGAGCGGTTCACGCATTCTCATTAGAAGGACATGAAACATCTGTTTCTTGAGCTATACTGCAATCCTTGTAAAGTCCAAAAGAAAAAAAAAAAAAGTTCTGAAGATGAATTGGCATTTCGTACAGGGTGCAGCGTCTAGTTAAAACCTTTGATTTGCAACCCGCTCTATGTGCTGCTGACTTTAATTGCGGCTAAATGGATCTCTCATCGAGACTGCTGGCAGACTAAGCTTTTGCTTTTAAAGCTTTCATGGCGTGGCTGCCAGGCGAGCCTGAGTAAGCCCGTATCCGCAGTGTGCGACAGGAAAAAAAAAAGAATGCAGGATCGCTGATAAGCTTTAATCTTGTAGTACCCCTATTGTTTCTCTCTGCAGCTCTTCAAAGCAAACCTTCACTGTAAATGACGTCACTAATCAGCAGCGTTACACGGTGCTGCCGTGAGGGGAAAAAAAAAAGCGAGAAAGAAGCTCAAGAAGACAGCTGGAGTAGTAAAAACAAGCTTTTAAGTATTTTTGCTTTCCGTCCTTGCTGTTCTGTTCAAAGCTAACGTGAACTGCAAAGCTAACTAGCTTCCAACACAAGGCTGAATCTCAAATTCCTCTTTAACTTCTGATCAAATCAAGTCAGGTCAAGTCGGCTTCAGTGTCACTTCAACCATATACAGTTCAGTACACAGTAAAACAAAACAACATTTACAACATAAATTAACAAAAGACTAATTAGCTAACCTAGAGACCTAATTAGCCAGCTAGCCAGTCTGAGACAAGACAGATTGACATTTTAGTTAACAGCTTACAGTTAACAGCTAACTATCTACATTTTTATACAAAAGAGACAACATAACATGCACACGCACTACTTAGGCACTACTTAGTGTATGGAATAAGGGATTGTACACCCTGCATAGCGCACTAGCTTTTCATTTAAAGATATTTGGGATTCGACCCCAGAATCCGGAAGCTAGCTGATATTCTAAAGCGGAGTAAGTGGAAATAGAAAGTAAATCTTGTTCATTTCGCAGGACTTTTGTCAATTCAAGTGAATTCTATTTATAGCTTGTTTACAAAACAACTGAAGTAGATCAAAGTGCTGTACAATGATGAGAAAAAAAATGTTTAATAAAACAACCAGGAGTAAATGACATAAATGATAGCAGCTAAAGTTAAACTTAACTATGTAAAAAGTAAATACAATAATTTAGTGACAATTAATAAAAACAGTAATCAAATGAAATCGTAACATATTTATCAAAATAATTCACCACGTCGGCTATGGTTTACTCTCCTCACCATTCGGCTACATAATACCGATAAGGATTTAAAACAATTTTTCACCCATTAATCACACTAACTGTCAGTCGCCAGCTCCACCAGTTGCGGTTAGTTAGTTCTACCAGTTGTGGTAGAAGTGTGTGTGAGCAAAATAAACAAACAAATCATAATCTGTTGATAATAAATGGTGTTTGTGGAACTGTTGTATAAAAGCAATATCGCACTCGGGAACGTGCCGTTGTACTGAATATCAGCACGGCAGTGACGCCCTTATGTTTACGACAGCGGTGCTGTAGCATGATGTCAGGTGTGTTTGTGAGTAATTATTAATCAATTTGATCACTTATTTACAGCAAATACAAAAGATGACACGAACACACATTGGGGAGGTCACAGAAAGCAGAATACAACCTTGTACTTTTTAAAAGCAACCTTTAACCGGTCCCTGACTGTTACTACTGAACAATCCGTTTGCATGACCAGGAATCATCCTGACGTAAACACACATGGATGGGGGGGTTACACTCAGCCGGAGGTGTGAACTAAAACCACCGGCTCTCAGCCTCTACCATCACTGAGTAAAGGACAGAAAGTAATTTCATGGTATTGCATATGATAAGTGGCTTACAATTTATGTGTGCGAATGGGTGTTCAATGTACCAAGACCCAATTTTAATGCATATTAATGGGGAAATGTGGTTTCAAACTTGGGTTGGTTAAGCACATGAAGTACATTGCTGGTCGTGTGTGATTACAGTCTGTTTAGTGAGTTAATTTATCTACTTGATAAGTAATTTATAAGCATGTCAACACAGCAACAGTAACCAATCCCAGACGTCAGTGAGCTCATGTATGCAAAAAAAAAAAAAAAGAAAAAAAGAAAAAAGGGGGTGTGGGGGTTCAAATATACGTCTGTAAAAATCTCTGGGACACATGAATGAGTCGAACCCGAGAGCTGAGTCTAAAAGGCTGTTCTAAAGAGAGTATTTTGTGCCAACATTACATTTAAGTAGTTTATATTTTTGTTTTTATCTTATACTGTGGGTGTGTGTGTATATTCATTATGTCACACAACCTGAATTTTATTGCAGACACAAATAACTGATATTTCGCGAGTAAAACACAACAAGAACTTGTGTATACAAGTATACTGTACAAGAACCTGGCTTTGAAACATGAGGGTGAGTCAATTTGGCTGTAAAATTTTCAGAAAAGACAAAGGCGTCATTTTTCGACATCAACTCCTTCAGAGAAAAAGTCAGATGGAGCGAGATCAGAACTATAGGGAGGATGCTTTAACGTCTCAGAATGTCGACAGTGTGGGCAGAAGTGTGCAGACGTGCGGCGTCACATGAAATCACGACGCCCTTGAATAGCAATTCTTAATGATGGGCCGTTCATGAACGATTCATTCTTTTTGAACGAGTCTTTAACGTGACTCAGAAGAACGAGTAGTCTCGGAGACGGATCCGTTCATTTTTGCACTGGACGCGCATGCGCAAAGCATTGCAAAACCTCCGTAGGTGACTGTATGTACAGGAAACAGAAATGAGTAGTGACATTTGAGTCTTTGATCCGAATCGTTTGTTGTTTTGTCATGTGACTCCCATAGACGCTATGCAGTGCAATAGATTTAAAAGAACGAACGACTCGGACTAGAAGATATGAGAGGTGAGGTGCTCATTCTGTTGATCATATATCCTTAGCTGCATTGTAAGATCTTCATTACTGGAATTACAGTGGAACCTTGGATTACGTTCCGGAAGTGGGCTCGTGTTCATAAACACTCATAAACCAAATCATCATTTCCCATAAGAAATAATGAAAACTCAAATTATTCGTTCCACAGCCCCAAAAAATAAATACATAAAAATAATTAATACAATATATAAAATGAAAATAAAACAAATTAGTCTGCACTTTACCTTTAAAAAAATGTACAAATAAATCCCGACAGATAAATGTTTCCGTTGGTGCGCGCAGGCGCCATGTGTATGTGTGTGTATGTGTGTGTGTGTGGAAATAGCCCCTTACCTCGCCTCGTTTTACACAGTAACCCTCCTCCTCCCTCTCCCCACCTCGCTTTTTAAGTTTCACAACAAACACACACACACACAACAGAAACACCGTTTTAACAGGAAAAAAAGAAAACTCTCTGACACTGGCATGAGCGTATATTAACAGAATTACTTAAGTTTCACAACAAACGCATAAACACAGCGGAAATACCGTTTTAAAGTAAAAAAAGAAATCTCTCTGAGACTGGCACGAGCGCATACTAATGGAATCACTTTTTAAGTTTCACAACAAACGGACACACACAAACACCTCGGAAACACCGTTTTAACAGGGAAAAATGAAATCTCTCTGACCTGGCTTGAGCGCATACTAAGGGAATCACTGCTGTAATGTAAAAAAAAAAAAAAAAACAAAGCAAATGAACCAGCACCTTACCTTTGAAAAGAATCGTGACAGAGCAGAGTTTCTGTGTGTTTGTGAAGCCGGGGAGGGGGTGAAAAGGCGAGAGAGCGTCTGTGCGCGCGTGTGTGTGAGACGAGCAGAGTGTCTGTGTGTTTATGAAGCCATATACCACCTGCATATTACAATTTATATCGCTTTTCAATAGTGCTGGAGATCTTTTTCGTTCTGCTTATATTCATTCTATTTTTACTCTGCGCATTCGTTTCAATATGATCGTACCTCATTAATGAAGAACGTGCTAAGACAAACACGAACTGGCACAAACCTCAGCAGCATTTTATCCTCACACAGATTAACAATGTGCTCACGATAAAAGAAACGAGATATCCCGGCGGTATTGATCTATTAGAAAAACAAGATTATAAAATAATGCATGTTCCTCACACAGATAATGCAGAAATCAATGTTTATAGTCAATAAGATTCACCGGTATAAAGAAGACACATTTCTCTAATATAACTCAACATAAAACCCAGCTATAAAACACAATCCCATCAGCTTTCTTTAAAAGTACCCATAAGACTTTTATTAATATAAATATTAATCAAAAGCAGGGTGACGGCATAAACCACGGGCTATGTTTGTAACCCTTGAGAAACACTGTATCAGCAGAGGCACAAACACTTTTTCCGCATGATCGAATTCAGCACTGTTGCAGCGTCGGGGCTCTCGTATCGATTTTCAGACATCTCTCATTACGCACGTGCTTCCAGCTTTAACGCTCCGATTTTAATAAGAAAGAAAAGGGCTTTCCATCATCACCATGGCAGTGTGTAATATCATGGATAAATTTCCTCTGGATGATTTAAAAAAAAACAAAACAACAACAACAGAAATTAAAGCAGTGTGTGCATCACAAATGACCATCGCCAGGTAAACTGAACAACACTGATCACTAACTATACACCAAACTAGTGACAGCATCATGGATACCCAATGGTTACCCATGCCTACTGGAACCAAACGCCAGCCCGTCTCGTCTGATCCCACAGGAAAGCCAACGGAGCACAAAAGTCTATGATATAAAGGCACCTGAACACCCAGTGCAACACAGCCTGCCGCATATGTTGCCTAGGCTACTGACCTAGCCTTCAAATTCCCCAGAACCCAAACCAATCAAGCACCCAAGGGAGAAAACGGGAAAAACATGTCACATCCACAGAGGCATGACCCAGCAACCTACAGCGGCCAAAGGATCCGCCGCCAACGTCCTGGTGCCTGGCACCACAGCGCATCGTCAGAGGTCCTGCGGAGCCACGGTTTATTGTTAATGGTTGTGATCAGAGTAAAATTTATCCAGCAGTGCACTGCATAAAAACACCCAGATACAGGCTCGCAACTTTGACGAAAATGTGACTTTTGACTGCGATATGCGGTTTTGCTAGTGCCAGGTGGGCCAGCCTGTGTATATATAGGATTTTAACACACTCAAAATGGTGCAATAAAGAAGAACCATCCAGCGAGAAACAGTTCAGCAGACAGAAATGCCTTGTTGCGGAGAGCGATCAATGGAGAATGGACAAACCGTTTCAAGCTGACAAAACGCCTACAGAGCCTCAGATAACCACTCTGTACAATTGTGCTGCGCACAAAAGCATCTCAGTATGCACAGAATGAAGAAAGAAAAATCTAAAACACAGAGACCTTCAGCCATCAGGGCGAGCACTGTTCAGCGTTTTATTTTTGAAGCACAGTCGGGCAGGGTTGCTTTATTTGGAACACAGCCGCTGGGTGAAACAGTGAGGTATCCGAGCACAGGAGATGCAGACTCACAGTGTGAGCTGATAAGATCTGAAAAGAGCAGCTGGGAGAGCTGAAACAACTGCGGGACATGATGATAGATCCTCGAAATATACGTGCACGCACACACACTCACACAAATTAAAAGCTAAAACTGAAAGTTTTCGGCACTGAGAAACTCATCTAGTCCTGTACGCTTTCAGCATGAAATTCAGAATATCATCCAGGATCTTTAAAAAGTTCACAAAGAGTATATTAAATTGCTGCACTGCTATGTGGTTTGACAAATGTACTACACCGGGTAGAAGATTATTAACATAGCCATGAAAATCACAGTTCACACTTATGAAGCTACAGCCAGAACATCCAGGACATCCATCACAGCCTCTCTGTCGTCTCATCACACATAGTGCTGTAGGCAAGGTCTAAAATGCTGCGTTGTACAGCTTTACATCATGTACCGTACCTTGCTTTTTACTGTACCTTGTTTCAGTAAAACGTAATTTGTCTTATGCTGTACAATACCTCACTTGACAACAAATAACATTACTGCATTAGATTTTTTCTAGTGCCGTTACTCAAGTCATTTTTAAAATAACTTTGTCGTTATTAGTTATTTGACATCTACTGCACCATCACCCTCTTTGCCCATGTAACAGCAGAGCTCAGTCAACCTCCCGTCACTCGTACTTTTTGTAGTACCAGTTGCCCAAGAAAGCAATAACATCACTCTGGCGCACATTCGCCCTCTGCTGGTCAAAACAGGGAACACGTCCATACACTACACTATGTTGAGCCTTCTTTGTAGCGACGATCAACTCTGAACAAGGACTATGTTAAAAATTTATTTATTGTTCTTTCATTTTTTTTGTCTCATGTTAAAAGTCACATATTATACTATACAAATTTTAAACAAGTTTGTATCCGAAAAGTTTCTGGTAGTTTTCCATCCGCACCACAACTCAGATCCTGCATTCTGGCATGCCTGATTTCCTTTCTGTTTCACTCCTTTTCCAACCACATCAATTCAGTGTCTGAACCAGGCTCCTCTATGAGGAAGTGCATTTTCCCAGCCAATCAGAACACAGGAAATAATGTCTACCTTTTCCTAACCGAATTTCTGAAACCCAAAATAGGGGAAATATACATGTTCAATCCCTACTTCACGATGACATCCCAAATATTTATTAACGATATAAAAGTTAAAACACAACTAAAAGTTAAAGACGGCTAGGTTAACCTTTAGTGGTTAACCAAACACTGTATGATGTGCATGCTTCATGATATTTAGTACATTTTTGGCCAAAGTAGCGTATAATAATGCTATCGGATAGAGCAATAAAAAGAGATAGGGACTCAATCTATACTAGGGATGGGAATCATAAGGGTGCGACCGATATGATATGATCACGATAAACAGGTGTCGATTCGATTTGTATTGCGATTCTGTAAGCATCATGATTCAATATAAATGTAATTTAAAATAATATATATTTCTTTACAATTCTGAACAAACTTGCACCACCTGCAGGATTATAGAAAGACAGCATTTTTCCACTTCAAATGCAAACATACTGTATATACATTAATATATACATTACACCCCCACCCCATCTTTAATATGTAGTGTGCTTAATAATTAATAAGCATGATTTAAAACACACGTTAGTTATGTTACAAGAACAGCAGTGCAGTGTAGTTCTCATTCTTGAGTCATGCTTTTCTCTGTTTGAGTGAAGTGGCCCTATAGCACGCTTCAAAACTCCAGTTCAACTAATCAGTAATTAAATTTATTACCATATATTTATGTTATTCAATTTGACTGATTTTGTTGATTAGTTGTTACAGCCCTTCTCTAAATTAGATGACTGTAATGCACTTTTGCACGAATGCCAAAATATCCATTAAGTAATTCCTATTAGTCTAAAATACAGCAGTCCATAAGTACTAGAATAAGAGCTTAAACACATTAGTCCCATTCTATTTAACTGTTGGTCTCCAGTTAATCTACACACTGAATTTAACACTTTATTCAGCATTGAGTCTAAAGCTGAAACTTCAGTGCAGTATACAGTACTGTTTGATTTACAGAATCATCTGCCTGAAAATTAATTTTATTGAAATTAATCAGTGTTACACTTATCCACTTGTCTGACTTCGTTCCTAATGTTACACATGGCTATGATGAGAGGAAGTGGTACTGTATTTACGTTAAGACTACGTGTTCCAATATTTTTGCTCACCTGAAAATCGCATGCCCTGCTACAGAATGTGCCAAGTTCTTAGCTGTTTAACACATCAAGAAATGGAAGCGGACATTCTGATCTATCTTCTATCTATCCATTATGTGCTTAATTAGAGTTATATGCTTAAAATGACTTGAATATTACTGTTTTATGGCAAAACATTAACTTATATTGTGTATGAAACAAGACTCATAAATTCAAAATAAAAATATAGTGCCTTGGAAATGGAGCATTTTCCACTTCCTGATTTTTTTAATGATGATGATGAAATTTAATTTTGACTTAATTTATTAATAATGTCAAATGTGCTGGTGCGTCCTGTGGGTACCTGATGCCGAGGCGAAGCAGGCTGGGATGTGTGGAGACCAGATGGTGCTGTACACGACTCCCTCATGCCCCTGAAGTGTACCCACGGACTGAGAACGCTCGGGATCCCACTGTGGAAACGTACGTTTACTGCAAACACACTCCATATCGATCAGAGCTTTAAATATGTGTTCTGTTTAACAAGTTAAAGTGAGATGATCCTGCGTTTAAATGTGAATTAGGTCAAATTTCACAAATCACAGTATGTTAAGGTTAGGTGTTGGTTAAGAAGGTGGAGCTGAATTCAGGTTTGAATGGTGTGAATTCAGGTTCAACTGATCAAAACTGAGGATATAAAAACTCTTGTGTGGAATTCTATGAATTTTATTTTCACCCAGATAAGACAGTGCTGCGGAAAAGTATTTGATTTTATGATTTTATATGATTCGGATCATAAAACTAATTTCAATGTAACACAAAGATATTTATAAAGCTGTCCAAACCTGCCTGGCCCAATGAGAAAAAGTAATTGCCCCCCAAGCCTAATAAGTGGTTGTGCCACCCTTCGTGGCAACAGCTGCAATCGAGCGTTTGTGATGACTGTTTGTGAAGTCTTTCATGTTACTGTGGAAGAATTGTTTTAGCCTGCTTAAGGTCGTGCCACAGCATCTCAATCGGTTTTAAGTCCAGACATTGACATGGCCACTTCAAAACCTTAATTTTCTTTTTTTAAAGTTATTCAGAGCTGGACTTGCTATATTTGTGTAATACTGTACTTGGTGATTTAATAAATATTTAATTTGCGATTTTTAACTTTAAAAAATGACTTAATTTTCTTCTAAAATCTTTATAATAAAGCTCTCATGTAGAGTCACATGACAATCTCAGACTGAGCAGTTAACAGGATTTACTGCTCAGTCTGAAAATTTACCCTGATGTAATTTTTGCTCACATATTATATTATAGTGTTTAATGTGGGTCAGTAATAGTGATTAATTCAACTGGAATAAATCCTAAGTAATTACAGCTGTTCAAGAACTTTTAACATACTGTAAGTCAGGATTTGTGCTGTTTCTCACCACTTTGGCTGTGTGATCCCAGGATCCTGACACCACCAGGTTCTCGGTCCGTGTCTGACTCCAATCCACTGAGTACACCTGAACACACAGTGTAACACTCACATGCTGCATTTTACTTCAGACCAATGTCTTATTGACTCAGGGAGGATCTTTATATTTTACTCACACATATTATATTTTACAACACACAACAATGATAAGGATGGTAAAATATTGATACATGTACATTTTATATATGCATTATTAACAATATTAAGAATATGCACAGAAACGCCTTATTAAAAGTTATTTCAGTGATCTGGGATGCTCTCAGGTATTTAAGAGCAAAGCAATAAAATCTGATCATCTAAATATTTAAATATACTTTTAAACATGCCATCTGTGATTTTTTTTTGAAGTGCTCCTCAACCCATAATGACAATCTTTTTCCCCAATAAAAAAAAAAAAATCCCTCAGATCATGCTGACACACATCATGCAGGTCATTCAGCCTCATATTTAGAACTCTAACAAATAACCAAGTCATCATCATCATCATGTGCTTCACCTCTTGAGTGTGCTCCTTCAGCACACGGATAGGCCCTCGTGGGTTCGCTGTGTCCCAAATCTGCAGGGAGCCATCACCAGCTCCGGTCACCAGCACGTGTTCATTGTTCTCACTCCATGTCACGTCAAACAGCCCATCGTTCCAGTCAAAGCTGTGCACCAGGAAGAGCACGCAGAAAGGGGATAAGAACTTGGAAATAAATAAACGGAAACTGAAATACGTGTCCAGATCCTACCTTCTCATGAGCAAAATATCTGTTTCCCTCTGCTCCAGGACCAGCAGCGTTCCACATCCTGAAACGTAAATATGAAACACTCGAAATTAACTCTTTATGCAATGTGGTTGTATTAGGAAGAAAATTTACCCTAAATGTCAGGTATATACTGTAATTGACACGTGACAAAGGGGGCAAAACTTGCAGTTCCTCGAATGACCACTGGGGCGAAAAGTGAGTCAATCTGCATAGACCCCCGTGTTAAAATGTCTAGCTTTACAACAGGTATAAATGTTTTTACAGCCTGTAACAAAAACAAAAAACAAAACTTTAACTGTTGGGCTGTAACTCATCAGTTAAAATTACATTAAGACATACAGTCCCTAATTACGCACAATTAGGGACATTGGAGAGCATTCAGATTCACGAGATGGCATGTACAGTAGGTTATGAATGATGGAGCTCAATCAGAAGCAAAGTAACATTAACCATCTTTTCATTTTTGCCGAAACTAAAGATAAGCTAGCTGGCATGTGGTTTCTGAGGTAAATAGACGCGCTCCAACCAACAGCCAGGCTCTGTTCGCTCCGCCCATTTATGGATTAACCTGGATATAGGCGGAGTCAGCTCATGCCAAAACAGCTTCAAAAGCGCTCTTTGAAAAACATGTATGATATCACACAGGGATTGGCCAGTTTCTGAGTAAACTTTATTTAGTCTAAGGATCTTTCAGTAACACGCTCGAAACGTTCGTTTTCACTTTGGCCAACAATTTTGCAGTTGCTGCTGCGATTTTATTGTTGGTCTTGTAAACTTAAAGCGAGAGAGAGACGAAGCACTAATTAGGGAGACAGAAAGCGCTGATAAGTGCGGCCTACAGAAGTTTTAATATGAGGTCGAGTGTATGACGTCAGCTGACAACCAACTTAACGGTTATCGACCTTCTGCGCATGCGTTAGTTACTTTCCTCTTAACAGCAGGCATCTGCGTGTATAAAGGTGTATTTAATACCTGCTATGCCGTAATACTGTGCTGTAGCGCAGGCCAGTGTGTTGGGGAGAAACGGGGACATTTCCACCGCATACCCGTGTCGAGCTGGACACCTGAAGCACTTCATCCTCCTTTTCCTACACCTCTCAACTCCTACTAAAGCATTACCAAATCAGCTAATCCACTATTAAACTAACTAACACCTAAATGTTCCTATTTCTATTTTAAAAGATTCGCTTAATTAATTAATTTGAATTAAATCGAATCAATAAGTGTTAAACGTATCTCAAGCTAACATCGCTGCTTCACATGTTCCTTGTTTTGGTTCTTAGGAAGAGGGGGCGAATGATAAAAAACTAATATCCCTACACATGCGCACTACGTAGAGCATAAAATAATAGATTGCGTAATGCACTATCTAGCAAAAAATGAGTGGTTTAGGATTCAGCCTTAAGGTCTAGCTGTTATTGGTGGATAGGTACTTCCGTGGTCAGCATTAAGGACGTTCATTGGCTGAGGAGTTTGTCATAGTTTCTCTACCCAAATGAGAAATTTATATCAGTGTAATGCATTCCTATTCATACATAACACGTACCTCTGTTAATATAGTACTCTAGTCTTACTTTACAGTTGTCATAGCAACTGATACTATCAAGTATAAAAATGCTAGGAAAAAAATGGTGGATGTTCTCACTCACTCTCACATTGTCTATACCGCTTTATCCTGTATATAAGGTCGTATGGGTCCTGGAGCCTATACCAGGCAGCCTGGACAGGGTGTCTGGTATAGGCTGGACAGGGTGCCAGTCCATTTCAGGGCACACACTTACACAACAGGCAATTTGGGAGCACCAATTAGTCTAATCTGCATGTAATCCTTTGACTGTGGGAGGAAACCAGTGTACCCGGAGGAAACTCACCAAGCACGGGGAGAACAGGCAATCTCCATGCACACAAGGTGGGACTCAAACTCCGACCCTGAAGGTGCGAGGTGACTGATAACCACTAAATCACCGTGCCGCCACACATAATTCAAGTGCATTATATAAGTGATAAAAAATGTCAGTGCCTTATGGCTTTGACTCCGTCATTAAATCTGTTAAATAAGTGCCAAGATTTATTTTTTCTTTTCTTTCTTGATTCAATTATCTCAAAATGGAATTATTTACTCAAACACTCAAAAAAATAAATAAATAAATAAATTAATTAATTAATGAAAGTGTAAGGCAAGATGTGTAGTATGTCGTATTAACCACTGTGTGGCGCCATTGCTCTTAAAATATTCAGCTAATATACAGGGTGGGCCAAAAGTAGGGTTACAGTTCCTTCTTTACCTGCTTCACCTTCACACTCACGTTTTAGATATAAAAATTATTATTATCAAGAAGGTGGACTTTTTGAGCACTTGAGAAATTAAGTGTTCAATGTAAAATGTCTAATGTGTAATTATAATATATGTAAATAAAAGTAAAAATTTCTAATAAAGGAAAACTGTTTAATTTTTAACTGTAACCCGACTGCTGGCCCACCCTGTATATAGTATATATATATGTAAAAACATTTTTAAAAATTATATAGACATTTTGGTGAACTTTTTAGAAAAGTTCTTCTTTGTTGTTTAATGAAGGTTGGAATCCAGGAGTTCCATCTTCTTAAAGCTGGTTTTCCAGACCAGCCTTTCTTAAAAATATCTAATGGGTCCTTCTGTGATCTAGTCTTGTGTTGTCCTGTGTCTTGAACTGTTCATTTGCTTTATCTGCTACTTCCAGATACTCTTTTTTCTTGACACGTTTCCTCTTAGCACCGCTCTGCACCTTTCCGCCACCTATAGATTGTTGTTTCCCTCATCATCTCAGTCTTTCAAAGCCAACTTTCCAGCCCAGTCTTCAATTTGTACCTGGTACAGTGACTGCAGCTACTCTGAGGAAGTTAGCGCTTTTGAGCCACAATGTCATCACAAGGTGGTCACAAGGTGATATTGCTAATGCTAGCTCAGATACATGCTCAGTTACAGTACGTACGGTGTTCAGAAAAAGGGGGGGGGGATAAGCTATTTAAAATATAAATGATAAGGGTGTGATTTAAAGTATAATCAAAGGGAGAATTTATTTTTCTTACTTGAAAGAGATGTTGATGCAAACGTTGGCCTTAAAGTCCCAGAATGCAGTTGCGAAGAGATTTGGCTCGATTGGTTAGAGGACTTAATAAGATGATGGTATCATTGATTGTGATATTAGTTTAAAACCCAAAACTTTGGATGCTGATCTGTTTGAGTGAAATGCGCACATGATGAAGTGAAAGAGTTGAACAGACTGACGGAATAAAGCGCCGTTGCATCGCTCTCCTGATGCAGACATGATGCAAGGTCAAAATCTCACCGGTACAGCGATAATTCTGAAGATCAACATACTGTAGAAGCCGTTTCTTGTTTTTTTTTTTGTTGCATGGTGGAGAGAACACTGTAAACCCAGCAGGACTTTCTCACACCGGTATTTTCAGTGGAGCGTGACGTGAAGATCACGTGTCTCCCTCTTTCTGATATACGGCGGCCTCTTCAAAGCCGTAGGCCCGAGAAGCAGCCTTCTAAAGCAGATAAGCGTCGGATTTACGGCCCCGCTCCGTTCCCATGCGTGTCTGCGGTCTGCAGCCGCCGTCTGCCCTAATCCCTATTCACTTGGAAATGCTGATACTTTTCCCTTTTAGGAATGTAAGGACGGGTTTAATGGCGTGACAGTGATTTACTCGTGTAAAACTGTCCAGCATAATGGGGGGGGGATTAAAGGGGCACAGAGAGCCATTTCGGGGAGGAGTGACCTCTCTTGTTCTCAGTTAGTGCTTTGAAGGTTGCAGGTTTCAAGGCCAGAGGTTCACACACAGCAAAATGGCTCGCGAAGACGCGTTCTCGCTTTTTACAAGGCTTTGACCAAATCGTTGGGAGTATTTTTTTTGGAAAAGCCTGTGGAATTGTTTTAATTAGAGTAGATGGACTTGCTTTCATCAGAGAGCAGAAAAAAAGAAGAATCACACACATTTGCCTTGATGTGTCATTATGAGAGTAATACAGTATGTGATCGTTGGAGAAGCTTCATTTATAGCATGCTACGGCTTTAAATTGTGCATTTAATACATGTAAATAAATGACATCACGTGAAAAGCACAGTGTTTGAAACACACGTGTACATTTCATATATAATGAATGTACATATTGTATATACAGTAGGTCATGCTACTCATCAGAAAGTTAGTTTTGTTGTTTTATAATCTTGTCTGGGTTCGAATCCCGGCTAGCTTCAATTCCCATCTCTGTGTGCATGGAGTTTGCATGTTCTCCCCGTGCTTGGTGGGTTTCCTCCGGGTTCTCTGGTTTCCACCCACAGTCCAAAGACATGCAGATTACTTTAATTGGTGTTTCCAAATTGCCGGTAGTGTAAGTGTGTGTATGTGTATGTGTGTGTATCCTGCGATGGATTGTCACCCTGAATACAGGATAAAGCGGGATAGACAATGAGTGGGTGAGTGGAACTCACTTCCAGATGAAATAACATACTGTTAACAATGACGCATTCGCTGATCACCCAAAGTTTAACTTTCTGAAGAAAGCTCATCATACAGTAACATTCCACTTAACCAACTTGTAGTCATTTGGTTAAAACAAATCTTCAAGGAATGCTGTTATAGGAAATTAATCAAAATGACTTTGTAAGAAGGCCCGGACCCTGAGCAGTGCTGCTGTTGATTTTTTTATACTCTTGCTAATTATTTTGTAATAATAACATCATGCCTTGAAGTGGTATTAATACTACACCAATTTGCCAAGAATGACATTTGTGTTTAATATGAATTATTAAAAATTAATTATTCGTATTATTCCTATTATTATTATTATTATTATTATTAGTAGTAGTAGTAGTAGTAGTAGTATCCATGTACAGTTATGAAGCATGCACTGTACTAAACAATGTAGCTTCTGTAATGTTATAGCAGATATAAACACCAGAATCTTTATTTTGTATTGTTTTATTTTTACTTTTGTCTGCGATGAGGCCCTGACACTGGAGACTCCTTATATGAAGGCTCCAAAAATGCCTCCTCATATAAAACTCAATCATATGAAGTGATGTTTTTATTATTATTATTATTATTATTATTATTTATTATTATTATTTGTATTTCCTGTTACAATGAAAAACAATGAATCATGACCTCTACATCGAGGGTTAAATTTTTTCTGCTCCAAGTCTTTTGCTGCTGTGTGTGTGTGTGTGTGTGTGTGTGTGTGTAAGTCTGCGAGTGCCCTGCAATGGATTGGCACCGTGTCGCGGGTGTACCCCGCCTCATGCCCCAAGTCCCCTGGCACAGCCTCCAGGCCCCCATGTGACCCCGAACAGGATAAACAATATAAAGAACGAGTGAGTGAGAGACGACCATGACCATGTGGGCATCTAGAAATGATCGTTCAGCAACACTGCAACACGTTTTTTCTCCCCCCCTCTTTCGCCAGCAATAATTAATTTGTTGTTGTCTCGACTCTCAGACTGAAATGCACGAACATTAATGAAAAAAATCTTTCATTTCTGAAAATCTCAATTCCACACGACTTCATCTCTTTGTTCCGTCCTTTCATGGTTTCGTTCTAAAAACCACATTAAAAGCGTATTATTTCCTTCGCCAAATAGTTTCTGGAACTCGGGTTGCGCTTCGACAAACAAGTCTCCCCTCCGGTTTGTGGGTGAGGGTGAAAGAAAGGATGAAGACCAGGGCAAATAAAAAGGACTGGATTTTAATCGGTGACATCTGCTTCTTCGTTTAGTTTTTTTCTTTCTTTCATTTTGCATAGAAAAAACGGTTACATATTACAATGGGGATTTGAGAAAAAACAAACAAACAAACAAAAACAGAAGATGAAAAAGATACAGTAGCGTGTTTCACTGGCAGATCTGACACACGACACGAGTGAGAGCTGTAGCGCAAACATCGTAGAGAGAATCCCGTCTCTCCGGGCAGTAGTGACCGAAGTGCATCGTCATAACAATATACAGCTCCAGTATAAACTCTAGTTACACTCTTAATACACATGTACATATTTACAGGAGTGGTTAGTTCTTCACAACACACACACTCATTCACACCGCAGTTGTTGTTCTTGTTGTTTTTTTTTTTTTTGTGATTATCTGGAAAACCTTTGGCGTATTGTTTGTTTTAATGTGAAAGTTTTAAGGAAGATATTCTTTAAGATGTCCTGATGCTTGTACTTATGAGCAGAATGGCTCAGAGTGGGCGTGGCCTGTTCAGTCTCAAGGCTGATGTCACTTTTTCCTAGACAGCATTGAAAAAACGGTGCAATTCTCCATGTCCTTTGTCCTTCGTCTGTTTAATCTTGTACCTGTTTAATCTTGTGCCCATGTTATCTGACAGAGATGATGGGTGTCACTCAAGCTTGCTCATTAGGATTCTTAGCCATGCCCGAAGTCAATTCGTTTACATGGACTGGTGGAGGTGATCCTATTTCAATATTGTTCATTTTCTTTGCATAAACGCAAAACACATCAACAAACCAAAAACACAACAGCAAATTTAGAAACACAGCAACATTAAGGACGCGATCACACTAAGGTCTCGATCCCATAACATTGGATTGGCGTATCATGCCCAGGTACTCTTTTTCTCTTTGTGATTATGGGCATTCTACTGCCACCTACTGGATAGGAAATTAATATCGAAATGAACTGGGGAAAGAAACAATAACAATACTTATGTGAATGCTGTCCAGTCGGGGAGACAGAGAGGGGGTGCAATCGTACTCGGGTACAGTACAAATCAAATCAAAGTCTAAAACGAAGGGCGTGTCCCTACTGAACATCGCATACTCCTTCCTGACTGGTTACAACATGTGTCAGTCTACATGCACATGCTGTTATTTGTATTTATATAGATTTCTCTTTTTTGTGCCAATTCACTTTATTTTTCCCCTTCTGACTCTAAAAGTTATTTTAAAAAATTTCATTTAAAATTTATGTATGATTTTATATGGTTTTACATTTGATGATGCAGTTCCTCATTAATCCTGCAGGTGGTGCTGAGAAAAATGTATTATCGAATCGGGATAATTATAAAATCGTGATAGTTATAAAAACGCGATACAAATGGAATCAGTGCCTAAATATCGTAATAACGATATCATATCAGGTGGGACCTGATGATGCTCATCCTTCATATTATGGGCGTTGGTGATGTGCTGGCAAATCAAATGGCATTAATATAAAGATGAAAACCGGAAACCTGTTTAAAGTTTAAGTAAGGTGGTAATAACCTAGGTAATGAGTACTGATCCACGCTTCTCAATAAACTTCTCTTTAACGGAATGAAAAGTGCAGTTCTTGTGATTCTTGTGGCCTTGTGATATTCAAACCCTGTCATGGTTTTAGCTTGTTAATGTGTTTTGCTAATTGATCGTAAAAGTGATTTGTTGTAATATTTCGCACTGGGGCTGCATACACAGTCATGATCTTTCAGTAGAACACATGGAGCTCAGCAATAAAGGCGATGTAGGTTGTGAGTTCGAATCCCAGTGTGATTGGATTTGATTCAGCCTTACTGAGGTCTGAGTTGTATTTCAGTCACACCGTCCTGCAGAACAGCATCATCCCTTCATGTGTAGTAAAACTTGTGGTATTTCTCTATGGGTGAAGAGCAAAAAAAAAGAAGAGAAAAACAGCCACGGGCCCATTTCATTGAAAATACCAAACAATCATCCATGTGTGAACATGATCCACACCGTTTGTCCCCTCCCGTGAGGTTTACTTCAGTGACACGCAGGCAGGCACTTGTCGAATCGATTGTGGCCGATAGTGCAGCGTAAACAGTTCCTAGTCCAGGCTCTCAGAAAGCGCCCACCTCAGTCCCCCAGGGCCGATACGGTTTAGCAGAACTGGAGCTTGAGCTGCTCTGCTGTGACGTCGACGACGTCGACGAGCTGGAAATGGAAGGGCTGATGGTCGCGGATGAAGTCATGCCAGGGGTGAAGAGCGGGAATCCGGTGGGAAACGTCAGGGGGAAGGTGGCAGAGAGCGAAAGCAGCGACGTGGAGAGCGGCGGTGCTATGCTGGCGGCGTGAGAGAAGGAGGAGCGGTGCGGCTCTGAAGACGAGGACGAGGGCGACGGTGCGGCGTGCGCCAGGAAGGCGGCGGGTAGCGGGTGCAGAGGGTGGAGCGGATGCAGGGCCTGAGGGTGGTGTGTGACGGACGAGGCGATGAGCTGAGAGGCGCAGCTGCTGAGGTGCGAGACGAGGCGGACGCGCAGCGGATCGCTCGAGTCCAGTCCTTCCACCGAGCTCAGGTAGCGAGCCACTTCTGTGAGACACTCGCGGAAACCGATGCTCATGAAGTCCATGGCCAGGGAATGGAAATCGAAATAACCTGAGTGAGGGCAAGAGAAAGCACGGTTAAACCTTAACTCATGAAGAAAGTGTAATATCGTTTACTGAAGACACCTCCTGACGTCTAAGGAACCGTGAAGGAGTCGACGTTTTTACACATTTCCCTTATAACACGGCAGGAAGCAAATGAGATACAGACATGGGGTCAGCATCGCAGGAATCGGCTGATTCGTATGTTTACTCATTAGGCTAATGTTTGATTTTATTCACGGTGACTTATTATTTAGAGAATGAACTTCAGAAATTATAGGTTTAAAGATCTCTCTCAGTGATGCTCACACACCTTCATACATCAAAAAAGAAATAAATAAACAAATAAAATAAATAAACAATTGGCCTCTGCTTTTTACATGTTAATATCATGTTTATTCTATTCAAATAAATAACATTCACAAAATGTGCTTTCATTTACCGTTATTTATTTTTCTTCAACCTACATAGTTTACTTGAGTGGAAATTTTTCCCATAATGTAAATATGTTGATACAATAATACAATCATTTTTTTTTTCCAGTGTATTTTTACCTGCTGACTACAGTAGCACTGAACCGCAAAACACAAACAGACAAACTCAAAGTGAGAAGACAAAACCTGAAGTGCGAAAGGCAAACACACAAAACGAACGCACATACAACAAAAAACTGTGAGCAAAATGAGCAAAATGAAAAAACAAACCAAAACAAAAATCCTGAGATGCAAAAACCATGACAGTTAAAACCTGCACTATTAAGATGCAGCCTACAAAAATGACGGAAATATGTCATAAGCAACATCAACAGCCACATCCTGCCATCCATCCATGTTTTTTTTTTTAGGAGAACTGAGAGAACTTCCAAGTGGCATTGTTGGAACTCGGCTTGCTTTGGTAAGTTCTGTTTAAAAAAAAAAAAAAATTAACATCTAAATTATAGACCGTCATTAAAATACAGTCCTTGAGCATTGATTAGTGGCTCCGTGGTACGGTTGGTTTCTCGTCTGCCATATGAAAGGCCCGGGTTCAATTCAATTTTGGGTCAGGACAGACAAAAGACTAACAACATCATTAAACTACACTCTTGCTTGTTTTGTAGTCTGTAGTGTACAGTAGTCAACCATGGATGGATGTGGCTGATGACAAACAGTACTAGTCAAAATGGTGTTTTTTTGTATTTGTGTTTTGCATTTGCATTTTGCAACATGTGACTTTTGAAGATTTAAAGGAAGTTTTCCCACACTTGAAGAAAAAAAGGAATTCTTTATATACTAGATGACTTAAAGACAGGAAATGTATCTAGCTTTTAAAGAAGAATCTAAATATTACATGGAAAAAATTACGTATCAACATACAGTGGAACCTCGGATTGCGAGTAACATGGTTTATGATTGTTCCGCAAACCGAGCAAAGATTTTTAATAAATTTTTAATTGGAAACCGAGCAAGTATTAGTTTACGAGCGCCGAGTATCATGTATCACGCATGCGACTCTTATTTTGACACCGAGCGTCACTCTTGCGCTGCGGAATTGTGTGTAATCGTCTCCCCTGCTAGGTCTTAGTGCTTATCTCTTACTTGCATAATCAACATCTCCCTTTCTCTTTCAGCATCTCTTATGTGTGTGCGTGCGCGTAATTTGACACCGACACAAACACACACAAACACCCTGACACATGCACAAACGCTCTCGAACGAATAATTTGAGTTTTCATTTTTTCTTATGGGAAAATGATGATTTGGTATACAAGTGTTTTGGAACACGAGCCCAATTATGCTCGTAATCCAAGGTTCGACTGTATTTAAATTAAGGTTAGGAATATTACGCAGGTAAAATGCAGTATGTCAGTTAAAGAAAAAAAAAATAATGGTATGTTTATGTTAAACTCCGTCCATGTTCAATTCCGTACAAGTTTCAACTTCATTTATAATAATAAAATAGCCCTAACGTCAATATGTACAGAAGAACCAAAATCAACAACAAAATCATTGTTTGAATTCTGCCTAATGCAATTTATGTTACATCTGGTGGGACAAAAGGATTAAAATTTCTTAATTATTTAGAACTTTTATTTAAATAAACAAACAAACAAATAAATAAAACATGCCGATGGGTGGGGATGCTCCAGGTGTAAGGTGTGTGTGTGTGTGTGTGTGTGTGTGTGTGTGTTCCTAGGTGGGAGTGGAAATAAGTGACAGTGTGAATGAGATGTAATAAGTCATTTTTTTTTGCACTCATAATAAAAAAAAGTGCTATAATAAAAATTATACCATTATTATGACTTAAATAAATCCAAAATAAATGCTTCAGGGAGGCTAGAGCGAAGCATGATGGAACGATCCCCTCTGCGCTGAACACTCCGGACCGCTTGTGTATTTGTTTTTGTCTCCCCAGTGCACCGAGTTTACACTCGCTGCAAAGCGCAAACACACCCCCAGCGGTGGGCTGTGTGAATACGGCCTGCTCGCCTCCCACTGGTTTATCAAAGCAAACACAAGCTCGGGGTCAAGTGATGCTTTTGTCCTGCCTGCGCTTTCCCACGGGCTCAATCCTGCCATTAGCGTCGACTTCCACTCCTTTAATCTGAGCCGAAAGAGGCCGAGCGCTCGTGTTTCACAACACACACACACACAAACACACACACACACACACAGAAATAGAGAGAGAGAGAGAGAGAGGGGAAGAGGAAGAGAGGAAGTAAATTAACTCTTTACCTTTTCCTCCTGTAGCCTGAAGCATCTTTAGATGATCTACTGTCATCTGCAGTATTTCAGCCTTCTCGAGTTTAGCAGAGCCCTAAAGAATAAAAAAAAATTCTTATTAAATATTATAATACATATTAATATAATGTAATATTCATCATACTATATTTCTTTTTCTGAGTTGACTGACTCATGCCTGAAAATGTCATTTAAAGCTTCTTTTTCTTGACCTGCTGTAGGTCAAATTTTTTTTTACATACCCAACATAGATCAGCTCTAATCATTCCTCTCTTAAACTCACCTGTTTCTCGAAAGCAGTCGGCACCAAGCGACGCAACTCTGATAAACTGTTATTGATCCGGTCTCTCCGTCGCTTCTCGATGATCTGCGGGTAAATAAATAAGCATAAATCAGAATAAATCATTTTCATATTCACGTCTGTTATCTGTACTAAACACGTCGATGCCGAGTTGCTCACCCCTCTGCGTTTTTTCCGGGCCATGACCTGCGAGGTGGTGGTGGGAGAAGCACATCTCAGAAATGAGCTGGTGCTCTGGCTGTAATGAGAAAGATATAGAGAAATGGATTCACTAAATGACAAATAAAACCTGTGCTAGTAGAGGAAAACAATCAATGACGAGGGGACAAAGCAGATCTACTCTTACCTCTGCCATCTTTTTCTAATATCAGCAGCGTGAAATGTTTTATTCCTCTTATACGACAGGGATTCACCAACTATTCGGATTTTAATTCACTAACGAAGTACACACTGTATGTTTTCTGATTAGATTATATCTACACTTGTGTAGTGCCTGTAGTCATTTCGATTAATTAATGTTTGTCATACAACTTACATTTTTAATTAAGTTTAATTAAATATTAGCTTTATGCTATCAGCGATTTAAAGTGAACTAGCTCTTACAGTGTTCAAATAATAATAATATATAGTAATTTTATATTGCATTTATATACAGCATTTACTCGGCTCTTATGGTTAGGAACTGATTCTTCCAGCATTGAACTGACTCTTACGTTGCTGAACTGACTCTTACAGCGTTGAATCGAATCTTATAGTGTTGAACCGACGGTTTCAGCATTAAATCTACTCTACTGATGTTGAATTGTCTCTTGTATTGACACACTGACAATTACATTAAAATCTATTGAATATATTGAACATTTTGAATCGACTCCTACAATGTTAACTCAGCTTCTACAGCATTGAATGGACTCATATTGACTCATATCAACTCTCACATTGCTCAATCAACTTAATGATACAGGTGAGGTGGCGTTTACACTGTTTATTACCTTAAACAATCTTTATATAAAAAGTGAAGCTTAAGAGAGATAAATCCTAATTCAAAAGGGTCTTCAGTTCCTAGAAGGTGATTCATTTTATTTACCCTCTTTATTAAATGTTATTGTTATTATTAGTTACATAAATAAATATTATGGATCAAAGAATGGCCATTATTATAATTTATCGAGTGCAGGGTAAAAGCCACAAGGATCGATTAAATCTTAGAGTATTGTATTAGAACCTGCAGAGTTGAAATGCCTGTTTCAGTTTGATAATTATTGGCACCCTTCAAAAGGAATGGACAAAATGATTTGGTCATTTCAGTTCTTAATTCGAATCCTGAAGTTTAAGACGGTGTCATTTGACATGGGTCGCGATATATCAATTATGCCACAATATTTTTTTTAGATATGGATATCAGGATACCTTTTTAATCAAGTGATATTTACAAGGTAATTTAAAGCCCACGTATCTTTAAAATGGCAAAATGTTTGTCAAAGTTTTACAAATTCTCATTGTGAGGGTTACTTATGCATAACACTCTGGTGTTTTCATAACCATATGATACAAATTGTGTATGGCAGAAATGCTAGCGGATTCCTGATGTGATAGTTTTTCCCACACCTTGTCCACGTGCACAAAATTTTAAATATAAATGATGGAAATATGTTTTGCAATATTATCTTCAAAGTTTTATTTATTTATTTATTTTTATAGATTAAAAGCTAAGGAAAGAGGAATTTCCTTCTAAGGATGGAAATTAACTGTATAATTAACTGTAGCATGTTAAGACTCCATAAACAAGTTAAACTATTTTAGAAAAACTGATTATAGTTGTTGCTGTTGTTTCATGCCAGTTCAAATGTTATTTACATTAGATAATTAAACCATTTAAAATTTTAGTGTTATCACTTTTGCGACTAAAATTGTTAAAAGCCACATCATGGGCGTGAATCTGGAATTATAGCATACATGATAATATATCCATAAAGCATATAATGTCTAGTTAGAATTAATTATTATGGAATCCTAATAATAAAATAGCAAGATCACCTGTTGAACTGAGGCACCACTTTCAGGAGGAGAATTATTGGCACTCTAGAAAGCAAGTTTGTGTTCTTCTTTAATGCCCATCTCAGCCTGCTAATATTAAACAGTGTTGCATTTTTGTCCACTTTTTTTAAAAACTACATACAATATAAAAACTAATGAAAAAAGTATAGAACAATTGTTGAATGCACTTGATATAACATACATATAGTGCATGTGCAGAAATTATGACAGTTTCAGAAATGAAATAATATAGTTTTTTTTTTTGCAGTATGCCATTTCCTGCAATGATTTCCTTAGAAAATATTTCTCTTTTAATTTCAACAAACACGCATTAGGATCAACAGTAAACAATAAACAAATACTAATTAACCCTTCAGGACCTGCGACAGAAGAGTGTATGTCATATACTGAGTAATTTTTGCATGTCCGTTTTTGAGTGCAAACACTTTCATCATCACCTTCAAGGCTAAATATGTAATAAATGCACAGTAACTATAATTGCAGCAGAATTGCCTTTGCCCTTCCCAAACTGAAATGCAGCTCTGTTTCTTCCCCATTTAAAGCCATGCCCGCTATAAAACTTCTATCCTTCTATGAATGCACTCACGCGGGATAATTATTCTCACTGCCCACGTCGATGGTCTCGTCCATGTCGCTGTCGGATGTGCTGTCCTCACAGGGCCGCTTCATGTCGGCACGAGTGCGTGCTTCAGGGCTTGAGCGATCGGAGCGCGAGCGATGTGCGCACAGCTGGTCGTGGCGCGCGCGCGCCTGTCTGCCTGATGTGTTTTTTTTCTTTTACCCTCTGAGCTGCTTTTCCCACGGAGCGCTCGAGCCTCGGGCGCTTTCCCGACACGCCCACATCCCTTACAGGACACGCCCACTACCCCGGGGTTTTTTTTTTTTTTTTTGGAACGCCCACATCACAGCAGGAGGGGGGGAAAAACAGAATTCACACTCTCACTATTTTGCCACAGTGCTCAAAATAATATACCAATATCAAATATAATATCAGTCATAAGTATTAATTAAACAGCAAGGTGAAGGACAAAGTACACCATGCAAGAAATATGCATTACTAAGGGTTCACAAGGCGCAGAAGAGGATGCGCAGTAGGAAGGCATGGGTTATTGAATTACAGACTTACCTGGCTGTGTGGCCCCTCGGCTTCAACTGCAAAGCACCAGACTGCACTGTGGCATAGTGGTATTAACTGTGGCCTTGCACCTCTGGGGTACGGGTTCAATTCCCACCTCAGGTCTGTGTGCATGGAGCTTGTGTGTTCTCCCCATGCTTTGTGGATGCTCCAGGTGCTCTGGTTTCCTCCTACAGCCCAAAAAGACAAGCAGACTAGGCTAAGGTGGATCAAATGGTTAAGGCTGTAGGTTACTGGGTTTCAGATCGTCATAAGTCTGCTGGGATTGACTCCATGCCATGTGACCCTGTATACAGGATAAAGCAGTATAAAGTGAGTGAATACAACCATTAAAGTTGCAAAACACAGACAAATAGAAACGTCTTTCCAGAGATGTAGTACCAATGCAACAGTAACACAAAGAAAGACAAAAAGACCATGACAAGACAGAAAACTTTCACAGAGACGTAAAACCTGCAAAATGTCATCAAAGACCCTCAGAATGACCATAAAGTGACACAGAACGACTGGGTCATGGTCAATTTGTGTCTCTTTCAGTGCGGGGAGTTTTGCTCTTAATGGAGCTGTAGGGACCCTGTGCATGTTGTGTCCAGGGGCTCATTGTGTCATAATATGTCTATGGCAATAGGACACCTCAGAAATGGTGTCATATTACTTTTTTATTTTTAGATAACAGGAACAACATTAAAAGTATGAAGACTGGGTGATATTAATGCATATTCTTGAGTGCACAATGCTATTAAAGCAAATAAATAAATAAATAAATAAATAGAAATACAATATATACTTCCTGATACCGATCATGTGGTCTTTATCGTTTATATCCAGATTCTATAACATCAATGACTATTTACAGCATTACAAGTACAGAGTGATAATGTATGGTGTGTGCAAACATTACAGCAGGTCAGACCGAAACAATCAGAAGTTATGAGCTGTCTGACTGCAGAAGGTGAAGCTGCAGGAACTGCTTCTGAAGTGTCCTTCTTTATTTATTACCAGTCTGTATGTTCTGCCAGATGTATATGGGATGAAGTAATGTCTACACATGCTTTCCTTGTTGCTCTCATGGTACCATATTGTAAGTATGATCTGCAAGTGATGCAAGTAATGATCATTATGCCTGTAGTAAAGTGTATGAACAACTTATGTATGGTATACTGTGCAAAAGTCTTCTTTTTAATAAAATCGTCTAAAGATACAATAAAAAAAATGCTTGTTTATGTAACAACCTCACCAGCAACCTCTTTTACCCCCTCGTCTGTTCCAACCACTCAGCATTCAGCATCATCACGGATCATCTGTCATCATCTGCACCTGTTTCTCACTGGTTCATGCCTTAATTTAGATGGATTTTTTAAAAATGCTTGCAAGATTCATAGGCCGGTGTGTGGCTTAACAATCAAAAAACATTCCTCTGAAACTGGCCAAGTACAGGGAAATAAGAGCCAAAAAAGCCTTAAGGAAGCCTGGAGAACTATTCCTTAAGATAACTTTAAAAGATACATAAAAGTCTATTTTTGGAAACAAAATATGACAAAATGAAGAGTGGTTCAATACTTTTGAAAAAAAAAAAAAAGATCTTAAAATCATTACTATAAAGTTTAAATAAAAATATCTTTCCAGCTAAAAAAAAAAAAAAAGCAAAATAAATTAAATACAATTGGAAAAATAAATAGCTGATGATTGCATGGTTTCTGCATACTGTATTTTCTTTATTTTTATAACTAATTAAAACTTATGGAGACTCTGTTGCACAGAAAATAAGCTGTGCACTTAGTCTGGTATATCATTAAGCATTTAGTAAAGGTAGAAAAGATGCCTCCTTAATGGTATCACCACAGCGACAAGGAAAAGTGCAGTATCCAAGAAGAAAATACCGAACTGTTTGGGATGCAGCCATAAGTCTCCTGTGACGCCAACCAACTTTAAAGTGTGACAAAGACTTCGGGCGAGAGACAAAAACAAGCCATTCAGTTTGATGGAAGTCTTCGGACTGAGAAATTTGCGAATAAAATACAGAGTTGCGCATTTAAAATGCATCATCATTATCACAGGATTACAGGCCTATAATAAAGACTAGAATACTTGAATAGAAATAGATTTGTTTTTCGGTGGGAGATTTGGTTTTCCTGTCTGAAAACACTATTGTATATGATTGAATATACAGAGATTGAAATATACCTCATAACTACAGCAATGTTTATGCTAGGTTTTGTTCCCGCATTCAAAAATTTTGTAAAAGTTCACTGTGGTTTTAGAGCAGCTTTTCTATTCTCAGTGTTTTCGTGTGTTAAATTTTGTTTAAACATAAAATAATACATAAATAAAACTCAAAATGTATAAAAATCTAAAATGTATTTTAAAAAATGGTAGCACAACTATGTGTATTTTTCAGAATTATCCTTACAGTATCATATATGATTTAATAATTGTCAATTTAAAAACTCCCTTTATCTGATCTAAGTTTGGAAAAATAAATTGCTGATGATTGCGTGGCTTCTGCATATTTTCTTTATTTCTATAACTAATTTAGGCTTATTGGGATTATGGGTTACATAAGAGCTAAAACATTATACATTGGGTAATAGCTAATTAATCAGTAATTCTAAAATATGGACACTCATATACTTTTACTCATATACATTGTGTATATTAATGTGACGAGTCCCTGGTGTAAAGTCTGTTTTAGTGTGCCTTGGTGAATTTAAAAACAATGCACACAGATTAACACATGTACCCACACAAGCACATACTGGAGACTCCAGTTCAATGAGCGGTTTCCTGGGTTAACAGGGCATTGTTTCGGGGCACACACACACACACACACACACACACACACACACACACACACACGCTTCCTCCTCCCTCCACACACGCACACGTACACACACACACAGACACATACATACACACACACACGCACACACACACACACACACACACATCCCTCTGTCATGTGCCTTCGCCCCGGTGGAGCGTAACACACTCTCCCAGGCATCCAGCCAGTGTAACAGGCTGTGTTCCCACAGCTCGGCACAACACTGAAACCCAATCACCATGTGAGAGAAGGCACAGCGAGGGCCGTCAGGGGCCGGCGGGATCTCTCTGCCAGCCGTGAGGCGCCCGCTCACCACCGTATTCTCCACACTGTTTGTGTTTGCTCTATGCCCAATTGAACCAACATGACATAAAACCAGGGAAATGCCCAGCTACCATTGTAAACCAGGGCAGTGCTTGACCTTTCTCACGTTAATTTTTCACAGTTTGGATTGTTTCTGAGAAAGTACATAACTGTCGTGAGAAGTCATAGCCAACTTATCCCAGTTTCTCTTTCTCTAAAAACGTCTAAATGGTGTAATAAAACATACAAAGATCAGGATAGTTTAGTACAGCAAAATCAAAATGATAAAAAAAAAAAAGTTTCCAAAAACCGAAGGTGTATTAAAGAGGATCACTATTACACAATTTAACTTCAGGTTAGATAAAAAAACGGATTAATTATCACAGAAATAAAATGACCAATGTCAAAATTGTCATTACTACAAAAACGTCAAACCATATTATGCACTTGTCATTACGACGCAAGAAGACGTCAACATTGAGCATGTGAAGTGTGCAGTGTGAGTGACACTTCCCTAGGATTTTTTTCTTTGCTTTATTGTTTTTTTTTTTGGTTTTGTTTTTTTACAAAAAGGTCCTCGATCAGCTGCCTGGTCTGCCTGAAAAGAACGATGTTTCAGCTAACAGGCTCCAGTACTACAGCCAATAATTCCGCCATGTTCCAAGCGCTAGCTCCAAAGGGGTCCAATATTTATGCGCACAGTTTACCCAGACACTTCAGTTTGGAGTGATTATCATTTACATTTAGTAATGCAACTAACCATGTTTGTTCATTGGCCTGTGGTCCTAAAACGTTTCAAGGTGTATAAGTGTGTCTGTTAATGTTCCATCTCAACAGTTAATGCAACTTTCAAATTACTTCAGTTTCACTCCTCCTCCAAACGTGCTGCTTCAATGTCTATGTTAATGACCTACTGCTGAGCCAACGCCCCCCAGAAAACAAACAAACAAACAATAAAACAGAGCTGTGCAACAAGCTTGGGGCGGGGTATCAAATTGGCTTCTTTAATACAAAAAAAGTGGACCTGCTATGAACATGATGGCAGCAAAATGAACCAAAATGAGAATTCAGAGGACATACAACATATAATTTTTAGTACAGGAACTACTATATAAATCATTGTTATGGAAAAAACATCAACACTTTCATATCGATCCGAATCTAGAATTCGACATCATCATGCTCGTTATCGAGCAGAAACAAGCTGAACCAAGAAGTAGTGGAAAAGAAGTATGCAACAGAGTGACTGAAATCAAATAAATAAATAAACAAATAAACATTTTAGGTCATGTAATGACTTGAATCCAAAGAGTTTTCCACTTCTTTTTTTTTTTTTGAACGCCTCAATAAATCCAGATCTGCTGGACTGCTTCTTGCTTTCCTTCTTTATCATTTAGTCATAAAGTATATGTTCTGTCCTGTCATCACTGTGACCAGGTGAAGCTTTTATAGCTCCAGGTTTTATGGGCCCGGCTTCACCCCGTGCCCCTGGCTCGCCGCCCGTCATCCTGTCAGCAGCCTCTCATAGCACAGCTCTCTTCCAGGTGTGTGTGTGTGTGTGTGTGTGTGTGTGTGTGTGTGTGTGTGTGTGTGTGTGTGTGTGTGTGTGTGTGTGTGTGTGTGTGAACCAATGAGCTAATTAAAGCAGCTTTACGCACCCCGGAGTTTCCCTCGTTTTCCCGTGCTGATGGACGTCTCCTTTTATACGTTTTTTTTTGGTAAGTCTTATGAGGTTATGAATTAAGGACAGTGCCGGCCACATAACTTGCTGGAATCTTATGGTAATTTGAGAGGACATCTAAGTAGTCTGAGTCCTTTCAGTCTCAACCCCAGCTGAATGCTCTTAGTTGTAAATTAAAGTTAAAGTTATTTTTTTGTAATGTTTCTTGGTTAAATATAATAATAATAATAATAATAATAATAATAATACATTTCATTATTAAAGTTAAAATTAACTCTTTTGCAAAAAACTTTGTTGCATCCCAAACTCTGAAAACAAGACAAGGTTGACTCCAGAATCCAACCAATCAGAAAAAGGCAATGTCTCAACTCAATCAGAAAGCATTCTAATCCTATTTCACCAGGATTCAACTGTTCTAGCCTAGACATGTGTCCTAGAAAAAAAATGCTGTTACATGCATTTGTTTGTATTTTTTATTATATATATATATATATATTATATATATATTATTTCCAGAAATTCTAAATTGATTTAACTTATGTCACAATAGCTAACAGCATGTGTGGTATTTATGTACCTGAGGCTAGATATACGTATAAGAAGAGCTGAATTGTAAAATGCCCTTCATGGAGGTTTTGACATTACTGTTAACTGCACTAACACTGTAAATCTCTTTCGTTTCCATATGAGAAATGTTTATAGTCAAAGACTCCATGCAAATACAATTTAATCAAATACACATTTGTGAATTGCAGGGTTTGTTAATTCTTTTATTATGACCATTGTTATTCAGTTTGTTTGCACAGTGCATCCGTAGCCAATTGTCGTGTTAGAATAGAGGCAGGAGTGTGCGGCGATGATTCAGCCCCCAGCAGAGAATATGCCGCTGTGCCCTCTGGGAATAATTAGAGCGCGATTCAAAAACGGCTCCAGCCTTGCAAGATGGCTCAGCGTGAAGGTTCATTCTCTGTGTTTGTGTGTGTTTCTTCTTTTCCCAGGCAAGAGGAAGGATTCCTTTCATCCCGTACATAGTTGCTGTGTGCAAGCGACCGACTCGGCCCAAGTGCCTAGAGAGAGACGCCCGGCCCTGGTGTGCCACGCTATCAGCCGTTCCCAAGGCTGGCCAGTCTGGGAAAAGTTGTGTGGATGAGTTCCAAAATCAGCATTACATGCATTATTGTTTTTTTGCCCTCCCCGCGTCCCGAGCACACAATGAAAACAACAGCAGCGGCCACGGTTTTGAGTCCTCCCTCCTAACACAAGGCTGCCCTTAGTCACTCGCACAGTGGCCTTTGCTTATACAAAGTTAACTGCTTCGTGGAAACCAAGTGTTGCCCAGGCATCACATCTTCTGCCAATGTGTATTTAAAAACTAACACTACACAAATAATAATAAAAAAATAAGTCAAAGGGTTTTAATGTGGTATTTAGCTCATGTAGCTCTGGAAAGTGTATCTTGTCTGTTACAAAATATCTAACAACCTCAAAACATGGGATAGTTTCTTTCTTTCTTTCTTGAACGGAATAGGCATATATAAAAACAGAAATCCAAACAAATCATCCAAACAATCACTTTTTTAACCTAAAAGTTATATATATAATCTGTAATTTACATCACAGGCTTCTTCTTTCAATCTGATTCAAATCATCCCGATTAGAGATTTCCAACTTACACTGTTACAGTACATGGAATCTGATCTGATAAATGATTCTAATTGCTGGGAACTGTTTAATCTGCCAGAAATGTAACAGAAGTAGAAATATTTTTCTCAACTGTGAGGTTATGTTAGGCTTCGCTTTTTTCTCTCTCCTGCAAATGCCTCCTTCTGTGTTTTGACTGGTTACATGAATTTAGTCTCATCTGTGATTGGTTAGATGCTTTACTGCATGAGAAATACAAGATCCTTGTATCCATTGGATAAACGTAACCACAGGTTGGAGATAGTTGTTTAATGAGTTTAACCATTTTCTCCCAGAAATGTGTCAGAATATGATCTCATGTGGGGCAAACATGCGCAGAAAGAATATATGTGAGCCGCAAAATTAGACCTCAAATCTGGTATCAAGTTGCATTGGGTGATTTGTTGTTATGCATATTTTCAGATTCCTGATACCATTTTGATACCAAGTTTATTACTGTATCATATCCAGTTGCTGAGATATGGCTGCAGTGAGCTTGCTTATGAGGAGGGCCTCGGAGAAATCTATCCAAATCGTATTTTTAGAATAAATAAATGAGGATTTTGCGACGTAGTAAAAAAGAGTGAACTCGCATCCTCATTTTGACAACAGGATTTCCCTGTTCGCCCTAAAAATAACTTAAATAACCTAAAAATATGCTATATCTGTTATAGCTTGAATAGCATTCATTATAGTACTTTAAAACAATGTTTAGTAGTAAAAATGTCTAAATTCTGTTAAATGGTCAGAAGTTAAAGTACTGTACTGCATTTATCATACAATTTTTTTTGCCAAAATTAAAGATTTGATCCATTTCACCTAAACTAACCTGTGTGACATAATACCTGAGTTGGTATGACAGGTTACATATTATTTTTTATAGGAGGGAAACGATCAAATAGAGTGTTTACATTACAGTAACTGATATTTATTTATTGAATGTATTTTCAATTTTAATCGGGATCGGGTCAGACTGTTCATTCAGGTGTTTACATGATGTGTTTTTATGTTGATTGTTTTTATTTTTGGCTATTATTCTCATTATAATAGTGGGATATTAGGTTCCATGTAAATGCTCATATTATAATATCATTAATACAAAATAATATTAATAATAATAATAATAATAATAAAATTCTTCTAAATATTTCATAGGGCTACATATGTTCAGTAGTAGACCTAATATGTCCTAATATCATATTTTTCCACAGTTTAATAGACTGCTGGCTGTCATGGCGGTCAGCATATTCATGTTGCACATAAATGACTAATGAATGAATCTGAGCAAATAGAAAGTTTGGAGTCATGCATTTAACACAATGTGAATGTATGACATTTCGATATCCATAAATGTACACTATACATGGACATTTGGCAAATGGTGACCCTTTCAATAACACAAGCCCATAGTATGACATCACACAGGGACGTGATTGTTTCTGTGTGGACAAGAAGAGTTTTCTTCACACTTACTAAAACAACAGCCTTTCTCTAAGCAAACAGAACCTCCGGTTTTTCTTATTGTCGTCCAGCAGCTCAGAGACAAACCAACATCTTTTTGTTTTTCCAGTGAGCAGGAACGTTACAATAGCCCTGGCCACCATGCTCGGGACCTCTTGACTCCCGGGACGTATTATAGGCCCTTTATTAGTGTTTAAGGTCACACAGAGACAAGCGAGTGCATCCTATATCAGGAAGCGCCATCCGTCTCAGGAGTGAAATATTTGGAGTTGAGTGGGAGCGGCAGTCGCGAGTCGGATATCCTGGCGAGCGAGAACATTGCAGACGGGCTCCAGGCGTCGCACGGCTCACCGCTGCACAGAATGGCTTAGAATAATAGGGCCCTTCCTGCCATTCTCAGCTTCGGAGCAAGCTTTCGGTCCAGCTAATCTCATCCGCTGCTGTGTGCTGCTGCGTGGCTGCAGAATGTTTTTGGAATTTGTGTGTTTTTTTTAAGTAGAAATCAAGAACCGGTCTTAAAGAAGTGCAAACATCAATATCCTAACAGTATATTGACCCCATTCACAGAAGGAATTGACTTGACAAAAGACATTTACATAAAAAGACAGGTGCCCCGTTTCTACTTCCTGTTCCTAGGACCTAAGCTTCCTGTTGAGATCCACAAGTTTAAGGAAGCCTTGGATTTCCATTCTATGCACATAGCTTCCATTGTTCAAGCACAGCCCCAAATCCCCCCTCCACATAATACTGTACACACATTCCACGTTGTGTGTGGCACCAGCCGAGGATGTACACTTTCGCTCTAATCTGTTTTGAAGTGGTTAATGTGTTTGTTTTGTTATTTCTGATCCATAGTCGCTGCTGGAATAAAACACTTGTTGAATAGAACTGACCTCATGCTTTCCAGTAAACATTTCAATAATTAAACATGGCTAAAGGAAACCAGTGCTTAACTGAACTTAATAAGAAAGTTCCAACTACGAAGAGTTTTTTTTTTCAACAGATAGCATGTTAGTAAATTCTGTAAACGCACAAATTTAAGAAAAAATTCAAATCCATAAACTCTAAACCCAATAACTGAAATACCTTCCAACATTTATAATCCATAATACGTGCTGAAAAATTGTATTTGTAAATATAATAATGTAAGTATAAATTGCTCCAAAATGGCCAAAGATTTAAACCACAGAGCCATGTAAGAAAAGAAGCATTTGGTCTCTAACATTTGCTTTATACCGGAAGTTTACGGCTACATAAGAAAAGGTTAGGGCTACTAGTTTAGCTTCACTGATTTGGCTAAAAAGCCGTAATTTGTCCCATTTACACCATTTGTACACATATAAATAACACTGGAACTACACTTACTTGGTAATACACCTAAGCATTAATTTAATTATCTAATAAGTAGAAGTGCAATGCTCAAAACAAGGGACATGAATCACCAGGAACCACCCAATATGATATCACAATACCAGGTTTTGTTACAATGCTAAACAAACTTAAGAAAATCATTCGCTCCTACCACACAGGATGCTACAGTATGCTTTGTGAATAGTTTAGAGCACACCACCTGCAGGAATATAGAGGAATGGCAACATTTTACCATCTCAAATGAAAATGTGTATAAATAAAAAATAATAATAAAAATGAATTAAAAATGAAAAGTCAGTGCACCAATACACAAGAAAATATGCCACACAAAAGAATTGTGAATACAGATACGGGCCAACAGCTTTGGGTAATGTTCATATCAGCCATCAAAATGGGGGGAAATTGAAATCATAGTCATTTTGACTGTGGCATGATTGTTGGTGCCAAATGGGCTGGTTTGGTATTTCTGTAACTGTTGATCTCCTGAGATTTTCACACACAACAGTCTGCAGAGTTTACTCGGAATGGTGGAAAAAAAAAAATCCAATGAGTGGCAATTATGTGCATGAAAATGCCTTGTTTTTATAATAGAAGTCAATGCAGAATGGCCAGACTGATTAGACTTGACAGAAAGGCTACAGTAAATAAGATAACCATTCTAAATATCTGTGGTGGGTGTAAAAGATCTCAGATTGCACAAAATATCGAACCCTGAGAGTCAGCTGGGGTACAGGACCACCAAAACCGTTCAGTTAAAAAACTGGAAAAACATCCAAAACCTAGCCTGACGAATCTCAACGTCTGCTGAAGCTTGTAGATTGTAGTGTAGAATTTGGCCACAGCAGCATGGATTCATGGAGACAACCTGCCTTGGGTCAACAGTCCACACTGGCGGAGGTGGGGTAATGGTGTGGGAAATGTTTTCTCAGCACACTTTGAGGCTGTTTATACCAACAAATCATTGCTTGACTACCACAACCTGTTTGACTATTGTTGCTGAGCACAATTTACCGATCTACCTTCAGTATGATTATGCACTGTCACAAAGCACAAGCCATTTTAAACTGGTTTCCTGAACATAGCAATAAGGTCAGTGTATAGTGGCCTCCTTATAACCTGAAGAAAACAGGTCTACAGAACAGTAGGGAAATTACACCTGAGAAATCTACATTAATTGCCAGATACAATGTGAACTTGGAACAGAATCTGAAATGAATCTTATCCACCTCTTGTAGAATCCTTGTCATGAGTAGTTAGGCATTTTTGAGAATAAATATAACAACTTCAGCAGTAACCTAATTTCCCCTCTCATCTATCTGCTCCAACCACACAGCATTTAGCATCCCCAGCATTCTCACTACCAGCCTGATCATCTGTCATCTGCACCTGTTTCTCACTGGTTGATGCATTAAAGTAACCTTTTTAATGCTTAAATTGTTTGTAGGTCTCTTATCAAGCAAAAAACATTCTTCTGAAACTGGTCAGGTAGAAGGATTTACCGTATTTTGACTGGTTTGGGATAACCTAAAGCTGGATTAGTGGCTGTCTGCTCTCGTGCCCCGACACTACAGCTGCAATGGACACCCATGGCTAGAAGTAAATGTGTTTAAGTCATTATCAGCCAAGAGGGAGGAAGTCATTGGACGCACATAAAGTGACCCGACTGCTGTGAAATCTCAGGCTCGGCTAGCAGGATACAGTCTGGGAAAGATATATGCATGTGGCACCGGCCACAACCAACAGCCATGTCTAATCTCCTCTGCAAAGGACATCAAACTAAATGTGGGAGGAGAAGCCGTCGACATCTGTGCTCAGCATTACTCTTAACCCAACTCCCAAACTAATAAACCTGACACTTTTACCTAGGATAAAAGAGGAGCAGGTCTACTGTATACTGGTCGCAATCACAAGCGATATGATGTCTTGTTTCTCACTTTTTCTGAGTGTCAGTGGATCTGGAGCGTATATCAGGAAAAGGGACAGGGATGCATGGTTTATTACAGGGCACCCTGTACACACATTCACACCTATAGTAGGACAATTTTACTCTAATCATGTTTTGGGGAAATAAGAGGAAACCTGAGAACATAGAGGAAATCCACATAGACATGAGAAGAAGATGAAAAATTCCACACTGGCATCAATGTAAGCTTAACCAGGAACTGTGATGTGACAATGCTATCCAATCCACCACCCTGCATTAAAGAAAAAGTTATTGTATTAATATACTGTAAATTCAAATGCCTTGAATCCAACTGATGTCTTGCATCTAATATGATCATATAATCATCAAAAAATAGCAAACAAAAAACATTCATGTTGTTAACATGTCCATTTAGTTGATATGAGAGAGTTTGAATTTCATGTATATCCCTTTCTCATAAAAATATGTTATTTTTGATAAACTATAACCACCAGGTTGGAGATCAAGAGGATATAGTAAGAATTTCTTAATATCAAATTTCTGAGGCATTGATTAAACAAAAAACAACAATATAAAATTTTGTAGAAACTACAACAGATAAGGAACACATGCAACAGAACACTGTGATATCTAATTTAATAACAGTAACAACCCTGACATTTTGGTTGTCACCTTTTGTGACCACGTTTGATTGTGAATGGAATGTAAATTTACTGTACAACGAATCTAAAGAATGAGCTTTGACCCGAGTACAAGGTGAAGTTTATTTCCAAAACATTGACGCGTGCTCATTTTACCATGTTCCTTCAGCGACGTTTTTTTCTATGTAAGAAACCCAAACATCCTTTGATGAAAAAACATGACTCGTGGCCTCCAGACAGCAGCATCCCAGTCTCAGGAGTTCTCCTTGGGTGAGGCCTTCACATTATTTCATTTGCTCAGGAAACTTCCAGTTATCAGAGCAAGTCTCGGCAGCGCCACAACACTGATACAGACAGCTGGTGATAAGCAACACTGGGTGTTGTGGTAAAGTGCCCAGTTCAGCTGAGCTGTTTTAGAGAGCTTAATGCCCTTTAGAGGACAATGAGTCAGTGTCTTCAGCACGTACTGTAAATTCCTGGAATAATATTTTTTACTTTTAAAACAAACAAAAAAATTATATATATATATATATATATATATATATATATATATATATATATATATAGTTTTACAAGGAAATAATATATGAAAATATGAAATTTAGCTCAGGTACCTTGCCTCAGAATTTCAACCTCAAGAATTTAAGCTTAGGAACTTTAAAATGAGGACGTTATCTAAAATTCTTTAGCAATAAGGTTACCTGAAAGCATAATCTCAGAGTCCTTACCTCAAAAACCTAAACATAAAAAGTTTACCTCAAAATCTTTAGTACCGGAACTCAGGAATGTTATTGTAACAACCTTTAGCTGATATACATCAGAAACTTTCTCTCTAAAACCTAAACTTAAGAACCTTAAGCAGCTTAGGAACTTGATGTGTTTAGAGCCACTTAATATCCTTTAGTGTTCATTCTGGAGACCTAAAATAAGTTTTCTTTTTTGGGAACTGCTGCAGATACATTTAACTGTAAATAGGTTTCATGCTTTCATCAACAGCATGGATGACTACACTCGTACCATATACATACAACCCTTATTTATTGTAAAACCCCCTTTAAACAGAATACAGTAAGTGTCTTCAGAAAAGCTTAATGTTCTATCCTTATCTGACATTCCTGCCAAAATTAAAAGGGGTTCTCTTACAATAATCATATAGCTAAAATTCTACCCATAGCTTAAGTCCACTTTTAACATTTTGTGTCTCAAGAACATAAATAGTCCGCAGCTTGCTTGCATAATAAGGAAACATTGATGTTCTATATCTATTAATTAATATATTCTGAATTTTTTTTTTTTTTTTTTACTGATTGAAGTAAAAAATTTGAACAAGCTAACCCACACAAAAAATTATTTGCCTCAGAAACTTTACCTCAACAAAAGACTTTAATTTTGTATTTGTATTGTATTCTGGATATTTTTTTGCTGATTAAAGTAAAAATTATATAAATTATCAAGCTAACACAAAAATCATTAGTCTCAGAAACTTTATGTAAAGAATAAAAGTTTAATTCTGTATTTGTACTGTATTCTGAATATTTTCTTGCTGATTGACGTAAAACAAATTATCAAGCTAATGCACTCAAAAATCATTTGCTTCAGAAACTTTACCTCAAGAACTTTAGCTCAGAAATTTTACCTCAAGAAAAAAACTGTTACTCTATACACCATAAACATTAGCTAGGCAGTTTTACTTCATAAAAATACAGCAATTTAGCCTTTATAGGAACTGAGTGAGTGTCTGAGGTAATGTTCATAAGCAAAATTATCTCAAAAATTCCAATGTTAAGCGTTAATAAACTTTTGTGACTGTCAAAATGAATGTCTTTCAACTTAGTCAAATTATAAATGTTTTATTATTCAGATGTAAATTACAGTGATCATTCCAATTTCACTGTAGTACTATATTTCTTTAGTAAATGGTACATTTTGTAAGGAATAATGATAATCTTTTCAATCATATTGCCTGTTCTAATGACTGACCCTCCCTCCCTCTCCTCAGGCTTTCAACCTTATCAGTGGTGTGAGCTGCTGAAAAGCACTAGCACACATGCTTGACCCTCTAAACCTCTGGCCTGTTGCTGTACTCTCAGATCCTGCTGAATCTTCAGCTGAAGGTGACGACATGGATTTGGCTGGTGTTATCAGCTGGGCAAAACAACTATGCATAGACTCCAGATCAGTTATGTGAACACTACTCATTTACAGATACAGCAGGGGAAACCTGGTAACATTCCCCACAGCTGTGATTGTGGTGGTCCAGGCCTGGAAAATACCTGTCATCAGAAGGGCTGCAATCAAGAATCTCCACACTTTCACACCAGCAATGAAATGGAGGGAGAAGTGTTCATGATGTCTCCCAGATCTATCCTGTTCCATTCTCTTTTCTCCTACAGTGTTTTTTTTTCAGCTGCTTATCACCATTGAGTGCAGGGTACCTTAATGTTCAATAGTTGGCAATGGTTTTAATTCCTTTAAGGTATAACTTTCTTGAAACTATTTTGGGAAAAATACTATCAGGCCTTACCCAAGTGCCTTAGCAGAGTTTGTACTTGTGTATATTTCTTCTCAAATGTCTTTCCTGTTACTGCAGTTTGTGTAGATACATTTTTCAACTACAGTACATACTGTATCTTGTCTTGTGTGGTAGTTACCTTCATTTATCTGTGCAGTATGCTCAGCCATACAGAGTAGCACAGAAAAGCAGACCCAGGTCGGACTTGGTCCAGCTAGTTCAGCCATCAGAACACCTCAATCCATCTGGAGGTGTAAGCAGATTACCATTACAACCAAAGTAAAGCTATACAACAGCAACATCAAGTCTGTTCTCTTCTATAACTCTGGGGGCTGGAGAGTTAAAAAGAAAGGCAGATATGAGACAGACAGGAACATTTCACCATTAAATGTCAAAATCCTATGACTTAACAAAATCAGCAATATTATGGTAGAGTATGTATGAGGACAGCATTGCCCAGGAGATCTTAGCTTCATTTTTAGCAGTGTCCAAGACATCCAATGCCATCTGCAATGCAATGTCTTACAGAAGGCACTACGTTGGATACCGACAGTGAATTCCTGTGCTTATAAAATGAGACAGAATATGCACAGGAAGCAGCCCAGAACAGTCTCATTGTGTCTAATACAGGGATGAAGATGATATGTAAGCAAGTTTAATACAACATCTCATAAGCTCTTTTCTACGGTGGCCGAGAAGTGCAAAACAACTTAACAAAATGAAAACAAAATAAAAAAATAAAAATCACAATAACAAAACCCAAAACAAAATAAAACATTCAAAAACAAAATAACAAAACCCAAATCAAAATAACAAATTAAAAAATAAAATAACAAAACCCAAAACTAATTTGTTACTTTGTTTTGCGTTTTGTTAATTTGTTTTCGGTTTTGCTATTTTGATTTTGAATTTGTTATTTTGTTTTCGGTTTTGTTAATTTGGTTTGCACCTCTCGGCAGTTCAGAAACGAACCGGAAAAGGTAGGTATAGTTTGCGAATGAAATTCTTACCGCTGATTGGACGAGACATCTGTCACTCAAGATATACAGGAAGTACTGTAGCGGCGGTAGATTCGTGTGTGTATGAATGTGCAAACATGTACTGTCCTTATTGTGGTTTCAAATATGGCGTTCTGCCAAATTTTTGCAGTTATTGTGGAATTTTTTTCTTTTAAAAGAGACACAGCAGTTCGCAAACTAACCTTTATACCGTGATATGTCATCAGCATATCCAAAATCACGGCATACGAATATCCGTCCTCAAAGTAACGTTGAATAAATTCCATTTCCTTGCTTGCTAATGAAAAATTTACTTATTTTCTTAGTTTTGCACACCGAATTTTTTTTTTATGAAGCAGAACACACAAGAAACAAAGTTATAGACACAATTTCCTACTTCCTGTTTATCTTGAGTGACCGGTGTCTCGTCCAATCAGCGGTAAGAATTTAATTCGCAAACTATACCTACCTTTTCCGGTTCGTATCTGACTGGCCGAGAAGTGCAATACAAATTAACAAAACCCAAAACAAAATAACAAATTCAAAACCAAATTAACAATTAGTTTCGGGTTTTGTTATTTTGTTTTCGGATTTGTTCATTTGGTTTTGAATTTGTTATTTTGTTTTGGGTTTTGATAATTTGGTTTTGAATTTGTTATTTTGTTTTCGGTTTTGTTAAGTTGTTTTGCACTTCACGGCCACCGTACTTTTCACACACAAATCCTAATATAAAGGTGATACAAGACCCCATGATATTGCTTTTTCCCTAGCATCAGGTTATTCACACAGAACTCACACATTTCGTATTAAGCCAACTTAGTGTTTACTTTCAAGTAGCACACTGCTTTCTGCTAATAGATTAGGCGCCTAGTGTGATGTGTTGGAAACATCTTGCATACCGTTGCTCTCAAAACAACAAAGGCTTGTGAACTGAATGTTGAGGTGCGAGCCCTGCACATTTACATCACTCATCAAAAGCAGTGCTCTGCTTAGAGCTCAGTGCTTGTTGTCTCCCCAATTCACTTAAAATTCTCACTGAACAGTTGCTTAAGTGACACACACACATACACAAACATACACAGATAAATAATTATGTTTTACAGCCTTCATGCTTCGTTATTGGCGACTGTGTCAAAGCACTGGCGACCTAGCCAATCATAGACCTGCCTAGTGCTGTCAATTGCCCTTATGTTTAATGATTGTCATGACTTTCTTTGTATCCTGACCAGCTGGGGTGTCCTGGGATCTGTGACGTAAATAGTGTATGCCCAAACTATGTTTCAGTGGATACCTGAATGCTGCGTATTTGTAAAACTAAGGATAAGCATTCTTCTTAGTTTCTTCTTTATGTCATCTCAGGGGGCTTTGGCTTACATCTGGCTTACTCATTATGAATCTGGTTTCCTGCAAAATTGATTTGTGACAACTTTTGTTAAAAGCAGCATACAAATCATAATATAATTCTGAATTGAATTATTTATATGTATATATTTAAAATATTGGATCAGTAAATCTAATGTTATTGGATTACTATTGACTACATTTATTTTTCTGATTTATTTACTTTCCTGTTGAGTTGTGGTCCTGTGCTACTCTACAAGACATTTCCTTGACTTATTGTTTCTGCCCAGTTCAGCTGTAACACAATGATCTTGAGGCAAGCGTAGCTTGCTCTGAAGTGCTCATAAGGGAGCTAAATCTATGTTTGGATTTCTTCAATGCTGCTTTCTGTTATTAAAAGCTATACAACTAAAAGTGAATTGACTTGAAATGTGGATAATTAATGTTATGATTTGAAAATCATTGTACTGTAGATTTGCAGGTGAATGATTTATATGTTTATGTGCTTATGCACTGCTTTTCCTCAGTGTTCTACTCCATAAATGATATCGGAGCTGCAGACTTGCAGCCTATTGAAGAAAGTATTTTGATGATGTCAGTGAGAAAGAGGGCAGTGAATGGAGGTGGAAGTCACAGTTCATTGTTCGACCGGGTAACAGGATAAGGCCAGAGAGCTATGGAGAATAATGACACGCTACACTTTTATTGCTACTATTGAACAAACAGCTGTGGGGGGCAAGTGGCTGGCTGGCGTGGTGCATAGTGCAGCTGCATCATGGAATATGACAGACTATGGCTACTGTTGCACCAAGCAGCGCTCGCTCTTTCTCTCTCTCTCTCTCTCTTTCGCTCTCTCTCCCTGGAAGTGGAGACTCAAATAAGTCTTCAAAGCTGGCTAGCACAGTGAAAGTGTGTGAAAGGCTGGGTATTTTAAAAATAGCATTTTATTTATTTATTTATTTTTACACAATACAGAATCACTTTTTATTTAGACTCTAAAACATAATGACATAACTGCCCCATGGGTACAAAACAGTGCTGCCATTATAGTATGCAAATTCTGACCTTTGCAGGTCCTCAACCTCATCACTGAAGTTCCATCCATCCATCTCTAAACCTCAGATCTTCTCCAACTAGGGACAGCGGAGGCCAATGGTCATCATTGGATTTATTCCCATTTTTACAATCATGGTAGGACCACCAGTCAACATTCACCCATGCATCTACACACTAGGGATAATGGGAGGAAACCAAAGTATCCTGAGGAACCCCACCAAGCATGGGGAGAGCATGTAATACAATTGGGGTCTTACCCCAGGAACTTAGCTGTGGAAAAATCTGATTATGTCCATGATTTTTTTTCACTGCTTTATATCCTACCTTTTGCCACCAAAACAGCGATGCACTGTGTTCTGACACCTATGGACCAGGCATTAACTTATTCAGCAATTTCAGCTACAGTACCTTTTCTATTGGATTGGGCCAGCCTTCGCTCCCCACATGCATCACTGAGCATTGACGGCGCATGACCCTATCGCCAGTTCACTGGTTTTAATTCCTTGAGGCACTTTTAGTATGTCCTGACCACTGCAGACTGCGTACCACAAGAACGGCAGTTTTGGGGTAACTCGCATTCAGTTGTCCAGCCACCACAATTTGGTCGTTGTCAAAGTCACTCAAAATCCTTATGCTTTTCCATGTTTTTCTGCTTCCAACATGTCTACTTCAGGGACAAAATGTTCACTTGCTTCCTCACTGCCTTTCAGGTGCCACTACCACTGCAATGTAACTGCTACTACTGTGACTAGGGCCAAATTGTGATTGGTGTTATGATGGGACAGAAAAAGTCCAAAACTGCAGCTCAGAGTGGCCTAAATGAGCCTTGAGTGCCCATGATCCCGTCACCGATTAACTGGTATATAATTGATAATTGAGTTAACGAATGAATGTAATGGGTGATTGGGATATATGCATATAAATTAATATTTTATAAAGTCACATATTCAGTAGTAATGACTATTTAAAAGGGCCCTTGAACACTTGAATTTGGACCTTACATGGCTGCTGTGTGTATTTTCCCTTCAGACTCCCTTAGGCACTTTTTTTTAGTTTGGACCAGACCACAGGTGTATTGGGGAGAAAGAATTTCCTTAAAAGGAACTGGTTGTCTAACACAGGGATTAAAAAACACTCCGATTCAGAAACCACACTAGTTAATTAAGTACATATGTTAATCATGAAGATGTGGCAATAATTAAGATGACAACTTAAACTTTTTGTACTTTATGTGTACCTTAGAAGTCTAATTTGTCATGCCTAATGCTCATGCATAATGCCCATGCTGTTGTGCAGTGATAGGAAAATAACCGAGGACAAGTTGGTGTGATGCAATTTTTACCCTGAAGTTTTATTTTTCTATTTTTTTTTTAGAATAATAGTAAACTCTGAGTGTTTTATTCCTTTAATACCACAGCAGCTGGGCCAAAAAATACAATTTAACAATGTTGGAAGAAAGTTTTATAATCATGTTTAGAAATGGTAGCTGGTCATGTCATTCAGAAAACATTATAACAAAAATGTTCCTGTTTCAGAGAACATCAGCGAGTTGAAACCGATGACATCACTTACACAAATACATACTTTTTAACATCTTTTTAAATGCAATGTCATTTATAAAAGCTACTGTGTAACTTGTTAATATACAAATGTATATGCGCTGCTGTTAATGAAAATCAACAACAATTCAACAGTCAAGATCAAGATAATTCAATTAACAGTCAAACTGTCACTCATTTGGTAATCAGTGTATACAGTGGTTATGTACATTATATATTTTGGATATATTTATGGTAACACCTGAACTTTATGCTTTTATTTGTGATTTTTTTCTCTCTTTTTTTTAATATGTATATTTAGTATTTAATATTTAAAAGCTTCTAAAGTCGCAAATTAAATATATTATACTTTTACATTGACATTTGATCTATTTGGTTCTGTTCTCTATGTCTTATGTACAAATAGCAAACTGTGTATTTAAAGATAAATAGGCAACACAAGGAGATGAAGTGGACTCTTAACACCTCAGCATCTGAACGCATGTTTCATGTCATAAAGCAGAAGTGCATCTGTTTACTATGGACCGGTGTGGTCAACTGCACACAGTCACGATCTCACATCCTGCATGAACTTTAGGGAAATCCATTGCACTCATCACACACCGTCAATATTATGGAGGACCATGGAGGCCAATGGTGACCATTTGTACAAGCATGGTAGGGCCTCCAGTCAACATTCACAAATTTTTATATGGCAATTAGCCTAATCTGCATTAGTCTTTGCACTGTTGGAGGAAACCGGAGAACCCGGAGGAAACCCACCATGTACGGGGAGAACATGCAAACTCCATGCACTCAGACCTGATGTGGGACTCGAACTTGGGATCTCGAGGTGCAAGGTGACTTTGCTAAGCACTCAGCCAGTGTGCCGCCGAAATGTGAAACTACACAAAATAATTAAAAAATTATTAAATGCTATTTAAAGACATGGTATCCTATTACATAGTGTGAGAAATAACTATAATGTTAATCAATTGACTGTAACATAAAATTGACATCCTAAACCTAAATCCTTTTAAATTCTACCAAAAGCTTGAAAAAAACGTTTGATGTAAATATTTTTTAATGATATACATAATAGCAAACATCAACTATTGAAATCCTAGTTAAAGAAAATAAACCTACACTCTTATTTACTTAGCTCTCCATAAAAGTTATTAAAAATTAAGGTTCTTGTGAATGTGGTTCTCCCAGAGACCTGTGTCGTCCTCAGGCGTCTGTTTAACTGAAACACATCAATCAAGTGGAAACTGTGTGTTGCTCTTAATTTGCCCTAACATGTGTGTGCTTCCTGTCCCGTTGGCTGCTGTCGCAAAGGTCAGGGCCATACATCATGGTTTGATTGGTTTGCCCTCTGCTACATTAGCAAGGAAACATTCTGTTAAAATCCTATAACTATAATTTGACACAAAGTCCATTATATACTATATATAATATAATTTATTCACATATACAATAGTGAGAATGTGACCACATACATCATGGTTGGTGTAGAAGTCATCTGAAATGAGAGCTTAAACTAAAAAACTAAAGTTTTCCCCAAATTCTATAGCACACTAATCTAGTCTAGTAAAGTTACTAGTTATTATTTTAAAATAATCATCATTTTAAAAGTGAAACTTTCATACATTCAGGGATAATTACATGTAAAGTGAAATATTTCATGCCTTTTTTTGTTTGAATTTTAATAATTACGGCTTACAGCTCATGAAAACATTAGCTGCTTTGCTTGTTTCTAAGCTACTTGCTATTGTGCACTGAAAGAGATACGTAAAATTTTTCCCTCAGACCTGAACAAATTAAAGACCTCAGATGACATCTGTCTTGTTAATGACGCCGGCTTCATCTCAGGAGCGTGCAGGTAATGATAGAAAAACATTGTGATTGTGATGCCGCCTGCACAGCTGTGGTGTGCAATTCAGACTGCGGTTATGAGCGTTGCTAACACTGTCTGACCCAGAGCTGTGTCCTGGAAACAGCACGGGTCACATAAGGTCACTTGAGGTCACACAGAGTGTCCAGACAGGCCATGCGGAGTCCTTGATGTAGCTCAGCATGGAATCCGGAGGACACGTGTGAACGTCTGTTCTGCTTGTCGAGTGTGTGTAAAAGCAGCTGGAACTCCAATTACTCTCTGATAAATTATAATCCTGCTCTGCTATGTCAGACATGGGGTTACAGAGGGTATTATATAGAGAATGGGGAGAGAGGGACAGTTATATAGTTTAAAAGTGTTAGTGTAGGTGGTTAATAAAAGTCCCTGACTTTTACTGGTAATACAGAACAACACAATGGCCTCATTAACCAAACTCCTGTCTGTTGTGCATGGAGTTTGCATGACCTCCCCGTGTCTGGTGGGTTTCCTCCTGCTCCTTCAGTTTCCTCCCACAGTCCAGAGACATGCAAATTGGTCTAATTGGTGTTCCCAAATTGCGCATTGTGTGCGAATGTCTGTGTATGTGCCCTTTGATGGAATGGCACCATGTCATTATGGCACAATGTCCAAGGTATACCCAGCCTCGCAAAGTTTCCTGGGATAAGAAACTGTTAGGAAACTGGAATAGGATAACTATCCTGGGATAGTTTTTTTTTTTTCACTTAGATTATTCTTAAAGCATTTTTTTCCCTGGAAACCAGTTCTTTTTCAAGATTCTGTGCTTTCTTAAAATTCTTGCTTCCAAAAAGCCACTCTCATTTTCAGTCTAGTCCCTGTACCTGACTAGTTTAGGAGGAATGTATTTTTGTTTGTTAAGCCATACAGTGACCTATGAAGAATTAAAGCATAAAAACGTAACTTAAGCTATGAACCAGTGAGAAACAGGTACAGATGATGACCGATGATCAGGCTGGTGATTAGTACCGTACATGGTGATGCTGAATGCTGAGTGGTTGGAACGAGCAGGGAAATGAGGCTGATCCTGAGGTTTTGTACATAAATAATACATTTTTAAATTGTATCTTTAGGCACTCTGCAGCCTGTATAAGGTAATATTAAAAGTAAAATAGTAAAGTATAACTAAACATCTTACATGTATCCGTATTATTACATGCTTGACATTATAGATCTCCAATGCAGAGATATCCTTCCTCAGATACAGATTTAAAACCACATAGCTGTCTATATCTAGTCAATCATTAAAAAATGTGCATGATTTGCAAACTGAAATCGACACAATTGTGACAGCCTTGACTTAATGGGTTAAATGTCTACTAGACTGTGGGAAATCCCCATGTTAAATACAAAGAGCAACCAGCGCATTTAAGGACAAATAGCCAGAACAAGGAGAGGAAGTGGAAGAAGACTCGTAACACCTCAGTGCATGAGCTAAGGTATATTTTATATCCTAAAGTGGAAGTGCAGCTGTTTACGATAGACTGGAGTGGTTACTTCCACACAGTCACGATCTCACATCCTGCACATCTCCCCATGTCCGTCAGAACTCTGGAAGTCAACTGCTGCTTCTTTATCTTCATTGTGACCTTCATGCCAATGATGATGAGATGAGGAGTCTTAGAAGAACAGTATAACAGAATCTGATGAAGAACCTCAAATTACAGAAGGTGTATGCTGAAAGTTTACTACAACAGTAGTGAAGTCTTAGTAGTATTAATATTAATATTTTAATTAATAGCAAGTCATTTTATTCTCATAATCTGCATATTTTACAGCAAATTGGTAAATTAATACACATTATAAATACATATGTTAATATTAATATTTGCTGCATTCTTACTTTCAGCCGAACATGGTATTGGTGCTAAAAAGTGTTTTACCTAGATAAAAAAAAATAATTTTCAGATAGGATCGTATAACACATTTTTCATAATACTTAATGCTTCTTAACTCCTGATCCATGCTTTGTTTTTATATTTTTATCAGACAAAAAGAAAAAAAGAAAAAACAGTTTCATGCCCTTTCATGTAGTGTCTGTTACTTTTTTAAATTCAGATTTTTAAATGATATTAATTGTCATTCAGATAAAACCTGGCCAATTTAGATTTCACAGGAAAAGTGTATTATTCTAAAACTCAAAATTGTCAAGGTATTGCAAAATGAATTTGACATGGTTACGGACACTACAGATTTTTTGTTTTGTTTTTTAGGCTTTTACAAAAAACAACAACAACAATTTATGCACTTTACACCAATTTTACTCTCAATACTCATGAATAGTAAATGATAAATGGCCATTTTTTGGATCACTTATAAAATCATCTCTCCAAAACGGCTGAAGTTAGCAACTTGAAATTATTAGGGAAGCAAGATTGGTCACTTCCATGTTGCATAAGCTTCAGAAGTAGCTTCTTTGGCATTCATACAATTTCTTTATGTGTGTGCCAAATATATAACATTAAAGAAAATCAGCGCCAATACTGTGTTTTGGCCATTCACATTAGTATCATAAAGAACTTTGTTGAACATGTATTCCAAAATGTTCTAGTTGAAGTCCTGAAGTTTTCTTTGCTTGTTTTTATTGCTAGAAAACCCACATATTTGTGCAACTATTATTTGCATTCTCATTAGGATATTCTAAATGATCTTCAATGGCTCATTAAAATCCCATTTATCACAGCATTGACCTTAGGAGAGACACAAAGGATATATCTCCAGAGGAAAAAAGCACCCGGTGGGAGTGTGGACAGACTTGCTGTGCCCACGGTGATGTTGCTGATGCTGGTGTACAGAAGAGGAGGAGGAGAAGGAGGGGGAGAGGGGGAGCCACCGTGGTGGCGTTGGTGGAGAAAATAATAGCCCCAAGGTAGAGCACGGCGGCAAACAGGAAGGGTGTGGACAGGATCCGAGTGCAGCTGCTGCACCGAGCGCCCGTCTGTTCCCACAGTCTTTGATGTGCGGGCACACTGCGCTCTGTGCCATGAGATAAACACCCTGGGAGCGCCACTTTGTTTGTGTTACACATAGCTCTGTAATGAGACGTGGCCGCACTGAGCCTGGGAGAAAGGCAGCCGCCGGTCGTCCGCTTTCAACGGCCGGTCAGTGAAAACTGACCTAATGCCCTGGGAAGCAAAGCAAAGCAAGGAAAAAAAAAAAAAACAGGATTGTGTAGCTTTTGTTTGGGATTGTTTGTTTTTCTACGTACTCCTCATTTTTGCATTAGCCTGGCGTCATCTTTTCAGAGACATTCTAAACATACTCCTCTTTATCAGAGTCTCTTTCAGATCCATTATATTGTCTGCTTGGCTCAAATCCCCTTTATCCTTTCACACTCTGTACAACCTTATACTCACCTCGGGAGTACCGAGTACTGAGAAAAGCTACGGTGTTGCGCAAGAGGGAGGCAGACATTCTTCTCAGGGCTAAATAAAGTCTCTGAGACACGCTTTCTTAGGGACCCATTGGACTCTCGAGTAGCAACAGCGAGCAGTGTGTGTGGACGGCCCTGTGTCAGCACTTAGAGATGGAAAAACATTGCGTTTTGACAGGAACGCTGAGGCTTGGAAATAAACCTATGAGTAATGCACAATGCTCTGAGTAGAGCATGGCTTAAGTGTGCGTTCTTTGTGCACAATGATCTCTGAAGGACGAACCTGAAGATTTATATACAGTATAGGATCAGATCATTGACTTAACTGTTGCTTTCAATGGAGCAGTAACTGTGCTTGGAGAACACAAATTTTCTTCTTTGACTGCATTGCCGTTCAGAAGTTGTTGATTAATTTTCTCTAACAGCATCTATTAAGCATATTATTGCATGTTGGAGGTGATGGTGATTGTAAGTGCAGATAGTTTTAATCTTTAAAGTAGAAGTAGTGCTAACATGACGGCGGTGAGAATGATTGACGAGGCGCTGAGGATGATGGGTAGTGTAGTTCCACACCATTTTGCACTACAGTTACACTGCAATGCAAAGCGTAAAAGACAATACATATGGTTTAAAATGGTTAAGCTTTCGGTAAGATGATTATTTATGGATTGTTTGCGGAAGGAGCGGAATGGTGGCTTAGTGGTTAGCGAGGTCGCCTTGTACCTCCAAGGTCGAGGGTCGATTCCCACATCAAGTTTGTGTGTGTAGTGTTTGCAAGTTCTCCCCGTGCTTGGTTTGTTTCCTCCAGGTTCTCCGGCAGATTGGGGTAATTGGTGTTCCCAGATTGCCCATGTGTGTCCTGCGATAAATTCGGCACCTCAGCCAGGGTGTACACCACCTCGTGCCGTTAGATAAGCGGTATAGGACATGAATGAAGGAATAATTGTTTATGGAAGGAGTCTCCAATGTCAGGGCTTTGTAACAGTCTACAGGCCACAGGGCTTGACAAGATCTGAAATTTAGTTTTGTCTGTTTGACAATCTGTGATTTTTTGCTTTCTTTATTTAAAGCTGTCAGAATTTAGCATATAACCTTTTTCTTAGATGTTTCGGAATATTAACTATAAATATACTGTAAGTAATGTATGACATCGCTCTAAAACATATTGGCACATTGCACCGCTGCATTATTAATAATTTTCAGATTAAAATTTATCACATATTTAATGAAATGTTCTTCTTTTGACCCTAAACCTAAGGCTAGGTCACCCTAAACCTAAGGCTGTCACGTGCACACGTGAACTGTGTACTTCAGTTTGTTTTTCTACATGCCACTTATGCAATGCACACAATGTATTGCTTCTCAAAAACGCCTGTTTCCTTAAGCAGCACATTTTCTGCTGAATACACTCTTTTAAACACGGTGGACATTTCTGTCTCAGCCACACACCATTGTCATTCCAGTCCTCCCGGCTTGTGACACTTTTGTGGTCTGCTGGGCAGACAATGCTTTTTTTGAGCCATTGTTCATGCCTATTTATAAAGCAAGAGAGCGGTGAGAGACAAACAACCACCCAGGTCCCATAGGTACAAGCTGTGGCCAATGTTTCAAAAGATCCAGGCGTGCCAGAAACCTCTAATTAGGCTTTGGTAGATTGGGGAATAATGAAATATCACGTTTGTTTTGACTACCCATCATGAGTCATCATGAGAAGGGAAGCTAATGGCTTACTTCGGAGTATATGTTGAGTGCAATACATAAGGAGGTGCGTGTTGGCCATCCTTTATTGCCCTGGTGTTGATAGCGGGTTTTATTTCCATGCACAATTCAAGAGGCTGAATTGCTCTAGCAAGCGTGTAGCTTGGGGGGGAATTTTTTTTTTTCTGCACTGAGGTTATAAATGATCACAAGTGTCTGATTCACTTTTACAGTTTGACGTTAAGGTAATCCGGGAGACACCCCCACCACAGGACTGCCTTCACAAGACTGTGATTTGTTATTATAATGAATTCAGAATTATTCATTACTGATTACCATCGCAATAGGGCTTTCGGCTAGCTGTTCGCTATTTCCATATTTAAATCTGCCATATAAACCTAAATCTCTAAATGGCAGGTGACAGGGCATGGCAGAAGTGTGTAATCCAGTCACGTTTAATGAAGAAAAGCTCCATTATCCCAGTTCATGGACTACATGGCTGGCATTCAGGAGCACACAAAACCGCCGGCCCACTCGCCCAATGAGAAAGGACGGTTCATTTTTTGCCGCACAATGGCCCGGAGTCGTCAGTGTGGCTCATGATTATGCAAAATGCTCCATTTCTCGACTTGAGCCTTTATTAAACTCGCCCATTCCAGAGCTCCAGAGTTTGGAGTCCTGCACATTCCTGAGGAGAAGCAAGGGGGTGTGGGAAAGACCTTGAGGTTGCAGCGTCTCCCTAGATCAGCTGATTCGGCTCCGTTTTTAATTCCTGGTACAGTTTGCATTTGCGTACAGGTCAAGGCCTGTGGGGAAAGCTCTCAAACGAAGAGCGCGGAACGTGATCGGCCGCCGTCGCCGGTAGATTAGCTAATGTAAATTGTGAATCTTTCTCGCGTCCCGAATTGAAAAAAAAGAAAAAAGAAACCTTTGTATCTGAAACGAAATGGGTTTTATTTAGAAGAGACCGACCACCATCATGTAAATTGCTGCAAACTGGGATCTGGAACTGGCGCAGCCATTTTCTGCCTATTGATGGCATTCAAAATGCCCGCGCACTTTGTTTAGGGTTGTTTTGTTTTGGCACTTGTGGACGTGTAAGACAAAACGTGGACATGCAAAAGGACTGAGCATAAATCTTGTACCCGTGGACTTGTCATGAGATCACTGAAGGCTTTGTGAAATCGAGGTTAATTACATTTTGTGGAGCCTTTAGAGACTCTAAGGAAATTGGCATGTTAATGCGAGGCGAAACGGAATGGAAATCAGAGAGCGTTCGTAGAGAATGGAGGCTGAATATATTTACACGTTCAAGAACGTTTTATTCTTTCGGCTGACATGTAAACCATGATTCAATACCTCGTGCTTTAACGCTAAAACACATCTATTTCACACTCAGACTCGGCAACAGTGCGACATCGCACTTTGAACATTTGAAAGAGTCATGCCTTTTAAAAGCACTTAAGGCTCGAGGTTTGATTAAACGCTTTAGGAATTGCCAATGCATCATTAAGCTGAAAGGAAAAATAAGAATAAGGAATGTGGCCAAAGAATATGGTCAAAACGTAATAATGGTGCTGAGTTAATTGTTTTACTTAATTTTTTTTAAGTTATACATATAATACAGAAAATGTATGTATCAAAGATGCTACTTCTGAAGTTTATGCAACATGGAAGGGACCAATCTTGCTTCCCTAAAAACTTTTAGGGACGTTTTGGAGAGGTGATTTTACATGCGCTCCAGAAATGTCCATTTCTCTGAGTTATATTGTCTTGCTTTTAAATGCAAATTATATGACCTGTAAAAAATGTTGCTTCAATTGTTTTATTGGTAAAAGCTTAAATAGGCAAAAAATCTGTAGTGTCCGTAACCATGTTGAATTCATGTTGCAATATCTCAACAATTTAGCATTTTAGAATAATACACTTTGTCAGGTTTATGTCTTTTCATGTAAAATCTAAATTGCCCACGTTTCATCTGAATGACAATTAAGATCATTGAAAGATTTGAATTCAAAAAGGTTACGGACACTACATAAACACTGCATGAAATCGTATTTAGCAAATGTTTCTTTTTATTTAATAAAAATAGAAATGTGTATGCATATTTAAAAAGACGAGGCATGGATCGGGAGATAAGAAGCATTAAGTATTATGAAAATGATCTTATATGATGTTTTACAGTATATACTGTACATTGTTATATATGTTTTGGCCTCTTTTGAGGTCTGCAATTTCACTTGTGATATGAAACATCTTACATATTGCTTAAAAAAAAAACTACATGTTATTCGAGAATATACAAATCTTTTGTCAGGGAGAATTAGACTTAAACCCTTGTCATAGAGAACTGATTTAAAATTCATGGCCATAGCCTTGCAGTTTAGTAGTGGGAAATAAGCATTTCTTTTTCTTCTTCTTTTTTGCAGTTGTTTGATTTACAGTATTGATCAAGCACTCTTGATTAGTTTATTGTTAATTTTTTTGGTATGCAATTTAGTTTTTATTTTTATTGGTTTAGGTGTTTTTATTCAGTCACTTAACATAGCACTAACCATGATTTAAAAAATGTTTGAAACTCTTTTTTTATGTTTGAAATACAAGCCAACAGTACAGTAGATGTACTGTAACCTCTAAAGGTAAATGCTGAAGGTCGCCGATTTGCTTTGAGTTAATCAAAGAGTTTTCTTTGATTTTACATCAAGCCCAAAATAAAGCACAATAAATTGATTTTTTTAACCACAAATTTGGCTTTCAGTTGCTTAACTGCGGTTACCGTGTTTACTGAGATTGCGGTCACGGCTCAGGTGATTAGTGTACAGTATGTCACGCTCATGTGATCTGGGCTTGAAACATATGCTCCCACCACCTGTTAAATATTTAACAGTGGGAAAGGGTGCTCCGTGAAATCCCCATGGCTCCTATTTGTGTGCTATCGTGCCTGCTTCTCTCTCTCTCTCTCTCTCTCTCTCTCTTTTTTTTTTTTTTGTTTTTGTATTTTTTTTTTTTTTGGGTTGTCGGATGGCCCAAAGGCGCCACGTCCAACACAACACAATTAGAGTGACCGGCAGCGGAGGAGTGAGATAGAGCTGATTGCAATTACGTGTTGAACTCACTGCCTCCGTCTCTGTCAGCAGCCTCTTTTTAAAGCTCACATCCTTCTACCTGAAGTCGCTGATCCAGCCGTGATGACATCCTGTTGGAACTGCCTTGTGTTTTAGAGCATTGTGTCGCACATTTAGTATTTTCGCAGCTTGTATGGAGCTGACAGCTCGTCAAATGATGATAATTGATCCGTCTAAATTGAGGAGAGTAGAGAAAGGATCAGTTGCAAAATACAGAAAATGAAAATGATCTATATCAAGGAACTAACTCATGAGTTTATATAAATAAAGACATGTACTGTATCTAAAGACATGCATGTTAGGTTTCTTTCTTCCTTTTGATGTTACTGTATGTCCTGGAGTTTTGAGGCTTAATGTTCAGCATTGTGCAGACTCCATCTCTAGATCATAATTCAAAGGGTTTTCATGTCAAATTAGGACTTTTGTTTGTGCAGAAAAGCAGAACACAGTTATGAGAGTAAAAACTCCCTTTATTTCTCTGTATAATCCGTTGCTACACTAATGCACTTATCCTAGTGTTTCACTAGTGCTTGGATAACATTAAGGCAGAAAGTTTTCTCAGTACGCTGGAGCCATAATCAGACTGTGTGCTCTTCGCCTCTGAAATGCTGGCCTCCCAGGAACTCCTTTAATGGCTCAAACATGTGGAAATGGCTTGGCGCGAGGTGAGGACTGTATGGGGATGTGGCAATGACTCCCAACTGAGTTCCTGTAATGTGTAAGTGGTGTTGCTGCATGATTGTGTGTACAGTTCACACAGACTGATGCGCCTCTTCTGTAAGGTGGCGACAAGTTATCCAGTCATCCACCATTTTCACGGATTGGGCATTCCACCCGTGATCGACTGCAGTGTGTTCTGAGCCGCCTCGGCCAGGATCGTCACTCACAGGCATACTGTACATCCTTCTTTAATACGTTTTCATTGTTCTAAAGATATCAGTTAGTTATATGCCTTCATTCGGTAGAATGTTTTCCAAAAGTCCCAGTTTGACTTGAACACACTTCATAGTATATTCAATTTAAAAGACATTTGGCTCAGAAATATAATCAGAATAAAAACATTAAATATACCTACAAAAATCTTGAATTCCTTACTCTGATTTGCGAAAATGTTCATTATTATTTTTAATAACAGCAGCACTGATGGTCGTTCCTAATGCAGGACAAATCACAGGTTAATTTAACGCGTTCATGTGTTGTTGTTGATATGCAGATGTTTTCTCTCATTTTAAGCTCTAACTATGTTTTCCAATACAGGGAGGTCTTCAGGATGGTGTATTTTGCAGGATCTGCTGATTTTAGGAAAAAGGAATGCTGATGAGGAAAAGAAATCTTGTTTCAAGGATATACAGGTAAAACCTACTGTATGATGTGTTATTCCCTAATTTAAAAATGGTCAGTGTTGCAAATTCCTGTGGTATAAAAGGAATAAAACACTTCGACATGTGCTGCTATCATAGGTAATAATATTATTAGCTGGATAATTATAACCAATAAGCATCAACTTTAATTAATTACCTACTGTATACTCACACAACCTGGTATAATTCCACCTTCATTTTTTAAAAAGTGATTCATGCAGACAATTTTATTGTATTATACTGTAAGATGAGTAACTTCCAGTTTTAATGAAACTATTTCACATTTTTCTAACCATCCAGCATAGTTTATGTAAATATGAAGCATTAGCTAAGAGTAAAAAGTGATCGCCTTCAAAGTGTAAACCAGAGCTCTCACAACCACCGTGATGTTCTCACAGATTAATCTGCATAAAAAATGGAAACGGTGTAATAAATAAAGCACCTCCAATAATCTAACAGAGACCTGACATATGATCAGAATGAAAGAGTAAGCAGCTGTGTGAACAGACATGCTCTGCTGGATTTCACACAATACTGAGGCTTGGATTACACTGAAAATAATAGCGTGAGAGAAGCTGCTGGCCGTCTGAATGAGCGACAGGACCTGTACGCTATCCAGGCTGGGCTCAGGAGCTCTCATTTACAAGCCAGATAAATCAACGATAAAAGTGCCAAAACTAGCAAATAAACCCATTATTTTAGAATGAATTACTTACCAAGCCCTATTTGAGGAATTTAATTAATTATTCAGAACTTTAAATCCAATTTGAAAGTATTTAGAACATTTGAATTCAAAACCTAGTACACTTTCTTACACTAATTGAGTGCCATTTGTCTCATCTAAGAATAGTAGCTGTTTCAATGAGTGATGATAAAATGCAAAAATCTTCACGGGTAGCAACCTGAACTCAGAATCAAAGACCATATTGGAAGAGTTTGACAGCAAAATGAGATAACTCTTATTGGCAGCTTTAAGAAAAATCTGATTGTTTTTTTCCCAAATCAAATAGTACAACCTACTACAAAATATTCCGTGCGTTGTGTCTTTTAGTCACAAGGGTGTTGAAAAGCACTAATTTTCAATCTTTTTTTTTGCAAAACACTACAACTCCACCTTCTACAGTTTGTGGCATGGTACAGTAAATAAGCAGTTCAGTATTAAAGTTAGTGTTGGCTGAGATTTAATTGTAATAATATAGCAAACTCATGCTTTGACTCGTGTTTTTGTTGTGAATCATGCCTGCAATTTGGAACAGGGAAAAAAGTATGAAGGTTTGTTGCACATCTTTTGCACACCTTTTAATTACAAAGATTATTGAAGATTGTGAAAAATATTTAAAAGAATAAAAAAAAAAATTGTTTGCAATGAGCCTCTTTCCCCTACCAGTTCCAGTTTCACGTCAGTTTTTATAGACAATGCCTTATAATATGCTTATCATGTCAGTACAGGGATGCACCATATAAGGTCCGATCGAGCATAAACCATGTCTATGGCCACATACGTTTATAACAGAGTTTAGAAATCCTGATTGGAGAATGGGGCATGGCAGTCATAAATAAATCATAAATAAATGTGTAAATCCTGACACAACATCGGTCTTATCATCAGTTATAGTTATTATTATTATTATTATTATTATTATTATTATTATTATTATTATGCTGCAGTGGACTTTCATCCCATGTGAGGAATATTCCTACCTCATGTTCTGTGTTCCCACTATAGGCTCTGGATGCACTCCGACCCTGACCAGCATGAAGCGCATCCTGAAGATGAATGAATTAACTTTCCAACCATGCCAACATGACCCACAGGTCCTGACTCTGATGAATCCTGCAATGAAAGAAAACTTTCATAAATGCCACCTCTCTTAGTTTCCCATTAGGTCTAAAATAAGAAGCATGAGAAATGGCAGATATTGGTGACTTCTATCCGTGCCAACATTACAATGCCTCTGTGTAGAAGACGGATTCCTTGTTCTAATTCAATTAGCATGCTCTCATCAGTCTGTGGGATTCAAATTGTAGTGCATCGTGTTGTGGCAGAGAAGAGCTAGTTTCCTGGAGTGGGTCTCCTCTGGCACAGTGTGTGCGTGCCAACTAATTTCCTCCATGAAATCAGAAACCCTGAATATTAGTGTATTATTAACAAGTGATGGGATTCCTTCATGATCTCATCATAATCATTCTTTCTTCTTGGGTTAGCCAATATTTTCCAGTACACACATATCAGAAATAAGGCCTGTCCAAAACAAATGAAATGGCATGTGAGAGAAATAATCAAACACTTTCATTGTATTTTAATTTTTACAGATAGCTGTGTATCGCGTGTCGCCTTGCAAACTGTCGCCTTGCACCTCCAGGGTCCGAGTTCGATTCCCTGCCAAGTTCAAGTCCCATCTCTCCATGCATGGAGTTTGCATGTTCTCTCCATGCTTGGTGGATTACCTGCGGGTGCTCAGGTTTGCAAAGACATGCAGATTAGGATAATTTGCATTCCCAAATTCTCCGTATTCTGTGAATGAATGTGTCTGTGTGTGCCGTGCAATAGATAGGAACCCTGTCCAGGGTATACCCCGCCTCTTTTAATCTTATCCCTAAATCTTCTGGGGTAGGATCCAGGCCCCCGCAACCCTGTATACAGGATTAAGTGGTATAGACGATGAATAAATGAGAATGAGTGAGAATTTTAAATTGTGATACATTACAGGAAGACTGAATAAACTAGTTTTTTATTTGTTATGAAAGCATTGATTCATTTAGTTTAAATCAGTAATATTATGCTTGCATGTTTATTTATTTAAATTTGCATCTAAAATAGTTTCATAATTGTTTTGGGTTCAATTCTTACCCAATGCCAAAACCTCGGCCACTGGATGCAGTGCCAGTCATAAACCCGGATTAAAGTGGGAGGATTACGTCAGGAAGGGCATCCGGCATAAAACCTGTGCCAAATTGTGTACGTACAGATCTGCTGTGGTGACCCCTCAATGGGAGGTGGTTTTAGGAACTCACTCACACTATAATTAACTAAACTATTTATGCATATAATTACATTATAATTATGTAACAAAATCATTCCAAAGAAAAAATGGATTGATTTTTTTTAACATTTTTTGTCGATGAACATCTCATCATAGTTATTATTTTTGTAATAATTAATAATTTATTGTTTTATATATCTTATTCATTAAATTACGTACATCCATTTTGTTTTTACCAATTGGAGTAACCAGGGACTACATGTAGGCATTGCGTTAATAACTGTTTCATTGATACACTGATAAATACCAAGCAATTACCAAGTAAACATCCTTTCCTTTTTGGTGCAGTCTACCAGCACAGAAGGATGTAGGGCAGTTTGGGAAACCACCCGGATTAATCAGGCCTCAGCACAGTTCTCCATCTCTTATCTCTTATCAGAGCACAGCTGGGCCCTGTCCTTCTGCAGGTTACACAGATGAAATAATGTTGGAGTGGTGTAGTCTTTGTGACTCTGTGTGGGAGATCAAGCTGCTGGATCACAGCTTACACACCACGTCTACACCTTTGGAATCTGAGATATAGCTCACGTAGATAGCATGTATCTCAAGCATCCAATGCATTTCTAGTGCTAGGGTCAAGTGCATTCTTGAAAGTGTTTTTTTTTTTTGCTCTTTAAATATTCCTGACCACTTAAAGACTAAATCTGATCACCATGCAAGAATATCTGAGCTCATCATGCATTAAGCATCAAAAAGGAAAAAAAAAATGAAGAAAGAGAATTTTAAAGTAACATCCATAGAAAAGTAGTCATTTCATTGTCTATATCGCTTGATCCTGTATACAGGGCCGTGGGGAGCCTGGAGCCTATCCCAGGAAACTTAGGGCACAAACCAGGGTACACTCAGGACACGGGGCCAATTCTGCCTGTCTTTGGACTGCGGGAAGAAATCGGAGTACCCAATGGAAACCCACCAAGCACAGGGAGAACATACAAACTCCATGCACACAGAGGCAAAAATCTAGGAAACCCAGACCTTTGAGGTGCAAGAAGACAGTGCTAACCACTAAGCCACCAGGCCACCATAGAAAAGTAGTCAACTACGGTAGTTAAATCGTTAAAGCAGAGACTGATGTAGGACATCACCTTTTAAAATAAAAAAACGCATATATCAGTGTATTTCTTATATATATATATATATATATATATATATATATATGTTTGTGTGTTTGTGATTAGCGCTGTGGCCTTGCACCTACAGGGTCTGGGTTCGATTCCCATCTGAGAATTGAATCTGTTTGCATGGACTTTGCATGTTCTCCCCGTGTATCTGTCTGGAGCGCCCTTGTGCCCTGAGTCTCCTGGGATAGGCTATAGGCCTCCTGCGACCCTATATACAGGTTAAAGCGGCATAGACGATAAATGAGAGTGAGTGAGTGAATTAGCACCCTACAGTGGTTATAGGTTATATACAGTAGGTCTAGTTGGACTCATGACCATTCGAAGTGTTAAATCACTGTGAGTACTGTATCTGTATTTTAGACATAAAATTGGCATTATATTGGCATTCATTAACTCATTCATTCATCCATTTATTCATTCTTTCATGCATCGCCAGCTTTATGCTGGTCAGGGCAGTTTAAATGACTTGTTTATATTAAAACATACTGAGATAATTTGAAAGTGAAACACCCCCCAAAAAAGCCCCTCGCACTGATAAAATTCTATGCATAGGTTGTTTGCTTGTAGTCACCTGACTATCATTACATGCGGTGTCCCTCTGGAGCACAGCAAGTTGAAAAAGAAGGATAGAACAGATGTTTTTTTTTTATTCAATATTCCTAGAGAACAGGATAAACAGAAGATCACAAAATATTTTCAAATTTTATAATTTGTTTACTTTTACAAGCTTGTAATAGTGCTTCCTATGTAGAAAATCACTTCCTGAGCTACGCTATGCAATGCAGTGGAAGAGATGTCATGTGCAAACAACCAATTGAGCAGTTAGACTGATGAGTTATGTTGACCTAGTTTGAAATATTTCCCAACAAACAAAATACATTCAGCTTGATTTCTTTCCCATTAGCCTTGCTACTGTTTTATCCACCACCCCAAGAAGTCAACACCTAATGCAACTGTTCTATTTGGTTTCAATACCACCTCCACTGCTTGTTGAGGCGATTCAGTTGGATCACATGTAGGTCTGTTTTCACATTCATTTTAATAATAATTCTCAAAATGTTATCTGGAGGACTATGTTTTCTCCTTTGAATAATTTTTCATCCATGTAGTCTAATAGGCGATATACATTACTTCTACTCACCCCTTATTTTTGGGTCTAATTCTTACTTTCCTTACAATCTACCAAAATATCACACATTCGAAAGGCCACAAAAGCCTGAATCTGCACTTCTGTTTACCCACATGGCACCTCGTTTGTCCACATTAAATCAGCAGCATTCATCTCAAAGCAGCCATTTCAAAGACGGCTCACAATTCAAACATTGAGAAGGGTTGCTGCGGAGAGGAGAGTATAATTGTGTGTCGCTGGGTGAAAGATGCTTATTCATGTAGTGAATCAACAGGAAAAGTGGTGGGAGGGAAGTCCAAGTTGCGCTTATTTTTCTGGCTAATGAAAATCAACAACTCTGAGGTGGTATGAGAACTCTGAACTGAGATAACAATGGAGACTTTATGTGATACAAGTTATACATTCAGGGCTATTTTTTGTGTGGCTGCCCCTACATTGTGTGAAGCCGTGGTAGTTCAGAGATTAAGGTTGTGTATTTACAGGACAGCAAGAGATTAACTGCTGAATACTTAAAGTCTGTAAAATCATTTAGCGCAATGTGCAATAGAATGATGGGGGAAAAACACAGAAAAATCTCCGAACACTTCTTTCTGAAAATGTAGAAATGAAAATAAAATGTCCTAACCTCTACACATACCTACTTTTACTTTTTAACCACAAGAACTTTTTTGTTCATGCTTTTTACAGAAACTTTAAATAGTCTAATTAGTCTATACCACAAGAACCTACAGTAAAAGCATGACATGAAGTTGATCACATTTTGCAAAACGTTTTTGTGGTAAAGTATTTAATGAATGAAATTCCTATTAGAATTAACTACTTCTATTAATTAATTAATTAATTCAACTTCATGTGAAAGAAAGACAGTAATATAAACCTTGATGTCGTTAAAACTTTACACTAAAAAGTTCCTGTAGTAAAAACTTGGCTGAAGTTTTTGTGGTAAGAAATTGTAATAAATACCCTGTAAAAAACATAAATAAATAAACCTCCTCTGGTAAACACTTGACCAAATTAGGTTCTTGTGGTATAGAATAATTAGACTATTTAAAGTTTCTGTAAAAAAAAAAAGTTCTTGTGGTAAAAACTTATATAAAATATAAGATATAAATGCTAAAACCTGACTACAGGAAGGATTTGTGATTAAAAACTCGACTAAATAAAAGTTACGTTTAAAAGCTAAAAGTATAAAAGCTAGGTATAACTTGACTATATAAATTTCTTGCGATAAAAATGTGAATACACAATCTTTTTGTGGTAAAACCTGACTGAATAAAGTGGCAAACACTAAATGTTGCATTTTGTTTCTTAACAAATTAAATAAATGAAACGCTTGGCTAAATGTAACCAAGAAAATCTCACAGTGAATGTTCCATTCATTTTTTGTAATAATTAAATGCTGAGTCATGGGCAGTGTGGTACCTTGATATGTACAACTTAATTCTTTGTTGTTGGAATTCCTACAGACAAGTTTCTTGTGAAATCAAGATGGAGAGGGCAGAAACCCCAACCATTTGTGTGTGTGTGTGTGTGTGTGTGTGTGTGTGTGTGTGTGTGTGTGTGTGTGTGTGTGTGTGTGTGTGTATGTGTTACTTTGAGCAGTTTTTTTGTGTGTGTGTGATTTTGCACGTATTCAGTTTTTTTTTCCTTGTCATGCTAGCACTGACACACACACACACACACACACACACACACACACACACACACACACACACACACACACACACACACACACACACACACACACATCCCTAATCTCCGATCTGTGTGATGTCCATCCCATGCTTCACACTATCTATGAACTCCTACT
>QNUK01000350.1:0-82500 GCA_013621035.1 Clarias magur | reverse complement strand
GTGTGTGTGTGTGTGTGTGTTGCAGAACAATGCCAAGGAAACGGGAACAAACACCCTTTCAATTGTATCGATTATTTTACTGCTGGTTAAATACACAGCTGACAATGTAATTTGTGCTATCACTAAAACCACACACAACCTGTGTAAAGTGAGATATATTTTCTCAAATCTAATTTTGTTTCTATACATCATAATACTACTAATCATAATTACTGTTTCTATACAGCAAACAAGCAAACAAAAGTCATCTGCATTCATGTGAAGCTGTAGTCAAGTTTGCTGTTTATATGATCATTATATGATTCTCCGTTTGTGTGCATGTGTGCGTGCGCGTGTGTGTGTGTGTGTGTGTGTGTGTGTAGGCCATCAGGCTGGAGCTCTGGAGTACAATATGTGTGTGGGGCAGCACTTCCTGCTGTTGTGCGGGCTGTGCTTTCGTTGGTATGCACAGATCCGGATGGTCCTATATGCTACACAAGTCACATAGGGCCCTGCAAATTATGATGAGAAGATGAAACAGAAAAACACAATGAGACTGAACTGTGAGAACAGATCAGCTTGTGTTCTCTCCTCTCCAAGTTTGATATCAGGGAATTACAGTAAGGATAAGTTGATGCGCATCTTATGATGTGATGTTGATCTCCCTAGTCTGTCTCTGTTCTGTGACTTCGTTCCCGGGTGGACATGTGTTTATCAGTGTATGCACGAAATGAAACTTTCCATCAGAACCCTCTATTGGGACCAGTCCAGACAATCAATAAACCTTTTCTGCACATGACGTCACAACATCTGGCTGCCCTGGTCCCTCCCACTTCTGGAAAGCAAAAGCGAAATTACTTACTGGACTACACTACCAAAACCCACATGGAAGCACTTTTAGCAAGAAAGCAGATTTGATAACGTTATGTCATCTTAAACAACACTTTGTCTCCATAGTAATTGCTTCTAAGTCGTTCTGAATTGCCTCTGAAAAGTAAATTCCCAAGTGTTGATTTAACACTTTCAGAGTTTATTTGAGTCCAATTGGACTTATATAAACACAGCTGGGAGTTAGGTCTTAATTCTCCACTGGGGGATTTTCTACAGTATGTGAACCGTCTATGTTGTGTTTCAAGCTACAACTTGCAAGCTATGTCGTGTTTCAAGCTACAACTAGCTTCTAACATAAGGCTGAATCATAAATCCCTCTCTAACTCCTGACCAAGGGCACTAGTTGCTGTGTGGAACAAGGGATTCTATCCATCACAGGGCACAGACACACACATACATAACCTCACTCATTCACAAACTACAGGCAATTTGGGAACGCCAATTAGCCTAATCTACATGTCTTTGGACTGTGGGAGGAAACCGGAGTACCCAGAGGAAACCCACCAAGCACGCGGAGAACATGCAAACTCCATGCACACAGAGACAGGAATCGAGCCTGGCCGGGGATCGAACCCGGACCCTGGCGGTGCAAGGCGACAGTGCTAACCACTACACCACCGTGCCGCCTAGCTAAAGAAATATTCTCTACTAAAACCAGGAAGTATGCAGATGAAAATGACAAAGCTGCTACTTTATAATTAATAAATATAATTATAAATACAGAAGTAGTACAAAGTCCAAACCTGGTGAAATGAAGTAAAAATTAATTCATGTGTAAAAGTAAACATGTTACTTATATAAAGCTGCTAGAAGATGATTTTCAATCCATGCACTACAAAGTTTCAGTATTTTATACCGCTGACTCAAACTGTAGAGAACGAGAAAAAGAGAGAGAATCAACCTATCTATCTATCTATCTATCTATCTATCTATCTATCTGTCTATCTATCTATCTATCTATCTATCTATCTATCTATCTATCTATCTATCCATCCATCCATCCATCTATCTATCTATCTATCTATCTATCTATCTATCTATCTATCTATCTATTACAGTGTATGTCTGTTCATTCATCTATCCATAGGATCCTATTCCAGGGAACTTAGGGCACTGCTTGGTGTACAGCATGGATGAGGTCTCAACACACACACACACACACACACACACACACACACACACACACACACACACACACACACACACACACACACACACACAGTTTCTATAAATGTTATACATATAATACAGAAAAACTGTGTGTCAAAGAAGCTACTTTTGATGTTTATGCAACATGGAAGCGACCAATCTTGCTTCCCTAAAAATTTTAAGTTGCTAACATCAGCCAAAAATGTCAATTTCTCAGCATTATACTGTCTCGCTTCAAACAATAATCATTTAATGCAAATTATTCATATTTCTTTATGAATATTGATACAAATATTTATGTAAGCTTCTAGAAACATACATGTGAAACCTGTCAAAATTGTTGCTTAATTAGTTTTTTGGTAAAAGCTTAACAAGCAGAAAATCTGTAGTGTCTGTAACCATGTCAAATTCATGTTGCAGTATCTTAACAATTTAGCATTTTAGAATAATACATTTTTCAGGTTAATGTCTTTTCACATGAAATCTAAATTGGCCAAGTTTCATCTTAATGACAATTAAGATGAATCACTGAAAGATTTCAATAAAAAAAAAAAAGTTACGGACGCTAAATAAAATGGCATGAAATTGTATTTAATAAATGTGTTTCTTTTTATTTATAAAAATATAAATGTGTATGCATATTTACAAAAAAATAAAGCATATTTGGGAGATATGAAGCATTAAGTATTATGAACGATGGTGTTCCTAAAATGTACTTTTTCACCTAGGTGAGACACTTAAAAAAATTTTTTTTTTTACCACATATACCATGTTTTGGCTGAGTATGATGCACTAAGACACATTTCAATCCAATCCAATCCAATCATCTATCTATCTATCTTTCTATCTAGTTCTATCTTTACCCTACTATATCCGTCTATCTGAAAGTGAGTACTGAGTTTGAGTTCAATAAACCGAGGTCATTCCCCAGCTGTCTGTGTGTGTTTGAGATAAAACAAGGAACCGCCGAATCTGATAAGGAATAGTTATATATTTTCTTTTACATGCATAAGAATTCCAGCTGAATTTGGAGCACGCACTTGGCCAACGAGTAGGTGAGAAGTCTGTGTGCGAGAAGGAAACAGCACTGAGAGGCACGAGGGGAAAAAGCTGCATCTGGCCACTAATGAGGCGCTCTGAGGCAGCGGCGTTCTCATCAGCCGTGTTTGTTTTCTCAGGCCGCTCTGGGTCGGCTCGCCGATTGTTTTCCTTGCTTAAGCTCTGCCGTCGTTCTCAGGATCTGAGCCCTTTATTTATCGACTGACCGGGTCTGGCCTGCTTTTTTTCCCCCTCCATGGTATGAGAGGCTAAATATAAGCATGGCCTCCCTCTTGGTCAGCGCGGATGACAGCGAGGCCTGAGAGACAGACTGGGTGTTTTCCAACTCTTAAAGCCTTCCAGAGGGTGCAAAGCGGACAGGATGTAGAATCGACGTCCCTCCATGTACAGGATTTTGTGCGTACGGGTGGTGTGCATGCTCTGGTAATTCAACATATCATTTTCGGGAAGGACTTATTACTTTGCAAATGTTGCTGCCCAAAAATGCGTCTAATGTTACAAAGGAAATGTTAACGACAGATTATTAGTTGAACTGATTTTTCATTCGTTGTTCGTCTTCCATGTAATGATTTGAAAGAGGTTCCACCCAGCATTTGTCTAATGATAACATGCAGTGATGTCATGAGAAAAAGTGCTTTTATCAATTCAGATAAGATGTTATTATCTTAAAGAGCATATTTGTTGAAAACTGGAGGGTGGGTCACAGCACGTACAAATTGTCAACAAAAGATCCGAGAATGAAACTCATCTTGATTCGGATCCAGCCTGCTTTAATGTCTATTTTTAGTTACACGATTTTTCCCTGGGCGGCATGGCGGTGCAGGATTGCAGCCTCATGGTTCCCAGGTTTGAGCTTGAGCTCAGGGCTCTCGCTTTGTGGCACACCATGTTGTCCTGGTGCCAATCTGGTTTTGTTATAAGGTTCTGAAAACATACTCATGGATTGGCAAAGTGTTTGAACGTGTGTATCACTTTTGCACTTGTGTTCATGGTCTCATTCTGCAATGAAGGATGTTAATCCTGTTTCTTTTCCGCACAAATTGTACACTTCGAAGATAATGTTTGTTTCAGGAATAGACTGCACAATAAATCCATATTGAAATCTTAACATGTGAATCACCTCTACAGTAATCTGCAATTCCACGCCTCCTTCCCGAGTCTGATGCTTATGTGGCATGACAAACTGTATTAAACAAGAAAAAGTTAAAAAAAATATTCTGCCTCAACTTTTTGATTATTATCACAAAAAAAGATATTGATTATCTTTAAAATTTGCAAAAAATATGCAAGTGATCAACATCTGTAACTCAAATCTGTCACTCTGATATCATCCAAGGTCATTTATTTAAAAGAACAGCAGCATGACCTGACTTAATTAACATAATTTATGATCAATGATCTTGAAACCGTAATATTATGTTGTGTCTGTGATCTCTTTTATTAAAGTTCTTAACATTTTTGTCTGCTGTTCATGCCTGCTGCCCACATGCACTGCCTGCTTAACGCCGAAAGTTGGCATTTAAAACTCGAAACCAATCTGAAGGAGAAGCACAACACACTTTTTGTTTTGTTTTGCCATGGCAAGATTCTGAGCATCACATTCTTTTTTTCAGGAATTAACATCGTAGTACTGAATTCTGTCTTTCCCAGGCTTTTCATGCAGTGCCAGTTTCGGTGGCGGCCAAGAGAGCAGACAGAGAGAGAGTGCCCTCTCACATCACCTCTAACTCTGTCCTGTGCTGAAATCAATCACTGGAGCAGTCCAGGAAAGCACAAGGCAGTGATGATGAGAGAGAGAGAGAGAGAGAGGGAGGGAGAGAGAGAGAGAGAGAGTGTTATGCAACTCGAGTGGGTGGCGTTGGGCCGACGGCAGGCAGACAGTGGCACTCTGTGTGTATGCGTGTGTGTGAGTGTGTGTGGCTGGGAAAGAGGCGTTCGGGAGCCGTGGGAGCGGCAGCAGGGAGGGCAGGGCTTCTGGCGCGATCCTTTATCTATGAAACACAGGGGAGAAGTGGCTCAGCGCTCAGGGGGAAGGGGAATGAGAGGTAGCATTACAGCTGAGAGAAAACTTGCTCTGACATGGTTTACACTCAGATCAAAATCCAAATGAGAACATGAGTTTTTTGCCTTTTAATGCCTTCAACATTTCCATTTAGAAAAAAAAAAAACATTTGCCAGAGCAATAAATTTAAGTTTAAGTATATTTAGTTTATATATATAAATACCCTATCTAAAAAAAAAAATTTTTTTTTAATGTTTTCCCTTTGGGAAGTACTCTATCTGTCTATCTATCTTTCTATATATCTACTGATAATAAGTAAATGTTTCTTAATAAACAAAAGTGTTAGTGTTAGTGTTTGTGAATTTCTGTGAGGAAAAAGAATTATTGGAAAATAATCTATTTTACCATCTAATCCGTTCACAACTTGGCACAGGTATTATGCCATATGACTTTCCTGACACAGACCTCCGTTTTGTTTAATCCAGGCTTGGGACCGGTACTACATCCTGTGGCTGGGGTTTGGACATTGGGTGGGAATTAAACCTGGGCCTCCTGCATGGCCGGGCAAAAAACCTACCTCTAAGGTACCAATGCCCTACCTTCCTATGCCGTAATGCTGCATAGAATAGAATAATAAAATTTAGCCATAAAATTAGCCAGTGGCCACTATGCATGATGTGGGCATCACTTCATTCGCTTCCCTTCTTACCTTGACTCGCCCATCGCTCTGGAATAGGCTCAAACTGGACTCATCAGATCCGCTCATCATATTCATTATTACTCATTCACTGCTGTGATTTCTACTGGAATTATTTTTTTTCATTGCTGCAACTACACAGTGAAGAATTGTTTAAGGAATGTCATGATGTTTTGTTTTGTTTTCTGACCACATTTGTACCATGAAGTTGAAGGTTCAGCATTATCCTTCCAGGTTTTAATAATGCATTGGACAGTTCCAACCCCAGTTGTAGTCATTTCAACAGTCTCCTTAGTTGTTTTCTTTGCTTGATGCAGGCCAATAATTTAACCTTTTTGAAATGTTTTTTTTTTTTTTTTTTTTTTTGTGGCCAGGCAGTATACAGTATACACAGTCACATATACACAACCTTGGACACAGACACAATCATTGCACACTTTGGGTTAAAAAGTGCTCATTTAGTCTTACAGTAGGCTTGAAACAAGATTTTTTTCATATTCCCATTTCCTCACCTTTTTATTTCTAAAAATGAAAAGTGCTCGAATTTGAACTCTTTTTTTTTTTTCATGTGACAGTAAACCCACACTTTCGAACGTGCATCAATAATCAATTTTATGGCCGCCTCCAGCTTCACATCCATTCTCACAGGACTGAGCGGCATGTCGGCCGCCTCTCACAACTCTAAATCAAAGCTCAGGAGCCATGAATGACAATGTCCCTTTCTTCCCTCTCTACTCGCCTAAAGAAGAAAGGCGTGTATCACCCCTCCACCCACTCCCTTGACCCGTCCCTGCGTCTGAACTGTGTTTACAGCCGAGACGAGGTCGCTCACTTCAAGGTAGCGCTCGTGTTTCTCCTGCCCTCGTTCTCACCTCTCTCTATTCACACGGCCTGCGGTGACAAGGCCCTCCTCTGTGCGCCCACAAGCCAGCGCCGCCGACGCTATTCGTTAGCCGTAACTACCACGTCGCTGTCCTCTCGAACAAAGCAAGAGCTCCAGAGCTGGAGTGAAAAAAGCCTTGTGGCGCCCAGAGAGGGCAGCTGGGAGGATTCCAGCTCTGAAGATCCGTTACCTGCTGCCATGGTGATGCCCTAAAAAGAGAGACGCATGCCTTCCAGGAAGCCCTGCTGGCTGAAAGTCTCACTTTCTGTTGAAGAGAATCATTCAGAGAAATTAAAGTCAAACTAAGATCAGGTCAGGGCCGAACAAAGGTGGAAAAGTTTTGATTATGGGCACTGATGTTGCAGAACTAAAGACATAGCTATTTTTGTTTTAAATGGTAACCCAGTTGCATTAGTGTGCACACACTTTTACAATGGAGCATGTCATTTTGCTCAGAATTTGAAAATTAGAATCACAGCCAAACTTAAGTACCAAAGTAAAACTCATACTCCTCTAATCAATAAATGAACTCTGATTAACACTGGACAACAAACACCAAATCAGCTCTTTTTTAAAGGATTGTCTAATAAATCATATGGCTGCTGAAGCATTAAAGAATGTATGTGATCTCATAGTTAAAAAATAAATCAATGAGTAGAAGTGTAGAAGTGAACTGCAAAGCCATCATGAGCAAGTTGATAAACATGGTACCACAGTGGCATTACCAAGAACAACATGTCCCTCCAAAACTGACCCAGTGAGGCTTCCAAGAGAATTAAAGAAGCTGCAGGAATATCTGGGAAGTAACATTCACTCCTTGCATGTGAAAAACTCTTGTATTCTTCATATATCTGGGATGGCTAGACAGAAGCCCTTTCTTACAAAAAACAAAACAAAACAAAAAAACAGTGCAGCCTAATCTTGAAAAAAACATGTAGAAAATGTGTTATGATCTGAACATTTGGGCATAACTGAATACCAAAAACCATTTTAAAGCATGGGAGCAGGGGAGCACAGTGATAAAGTAAATGTTATTCATTACTGTAAAATATCATACTTTATACTCCACTACTATACATTATGCAACATCTGGCATTACTTCTTAATTATGAGTGGGGAAAAAAATGATCGTCTGAAGCACAGCAAGCACACCAATCAGGGAACAGCGTGTGCTTTATGGTAGTGAATTCTATTAGATGCATTTATCTATTGAACACAGAACGTTACTACAATATTGAGCACTTTATTAACAAATTAACAAAGAAAGTCCTGGCTCTAACTCATCACTTCAACACCGATTCAGGGGAATTTCTTTCTCAAAAGTTCTCGCAACTCTTGAAGGAGTCGTTCATTTTTAGATGCCTCCTTCACCTGCCTCACGCCCAGATGATTTCTTCTTATTAAGAGTTCTCCCTTATTTAGCCCATTTTTGTACTAATAGTCATTTTGATTATTAATGGGCAATCTAATCTAAGATGGCATCAGAGAAATCTTTTATTGTGTGTGTGTTTTAAATAAATCTGTCTTCACCATGATTATGTATGTTGTGTGCATGACCACGTAGATGTTAAGTCAAAAGCAAAGCAGCAAAGCATTACTACAGTGGAATCAAATCAAAATGCCAACAGCAATACAGGCTGGAGCTTGTATCACTTAAAGTTATATCCATCTGAATTAGCTAGTTAGCATTTTTACCTTATGCTAACCTAATACCTAATGCTCTCATATCAACAAAACCGTAAACATACTGTAAGTAAACAAATGATGTTTAGCATTATTAGCCTCTTTCATTACTTGTGTACTGTAGCTTCGCTAGCTAGTTGCTCCCTGTAGCTCCCTGTATAATACAAGTAGTTTATGCAGTTAAACACAGGCATACTGAAAGCATACAAAATACAGCAAGGTTAAAGGATTCTCAAAATGTTAGAATTATTTGCCTGTTATAAAAATTACATTGTTATTGGTGTAAAACACAAACCAAACACGTAAGAGTTCACAACTGTTTCGTTCAGCATGTTACCTAGTTAGCAGTATGGAAAAGGCTGGGAAAAGGGGCAAGAAGTATCTGTAGCCCAGAAACCAAGTGGGAGGGATCGTTGCCCAGGCAACCATCAATCACTTTGGCGCACTAACCAATCTGACCTTTCATAATGACCTGCCAGTCATTCCTGTAAACTGGGACTGCTTGGACTGGTGGTTTGTATTGTTCCTGTCCTTCTCATGTGGAGTGTAGCTGAATTGTGACTTGATGTGAGAGACAGCAAAAACACGTATGTTTAGACTAGATCTGGATGTTGAGTGCTCATGATAATGCTCATTGGTGTTAGATTAATTTAATGACTTTATATTCACAGGTCTGTGTACCCAGCGTGACATTAGAGCCTTCTCACTTAAAATTAGTAGATTAAGCAAGAAGCTTGTTACAAAGATAATAATGTAATATAATTTATGTCCTCTAGTGATGTTGAGCATATCAGGTGATGGGTTCCATCACTTCTGTAGAAGAGGTGGTTTTTGCAGGACCAGGTTGCTAGCCCAACACCTAACCCACCCAACTGGGGCAGTGGTAGCTCACAGGGTTAAGGCACTGAGTTACTGATTGGTTCGAGCCCCAGCTTCACCAGATTGCCAATGTTGGGCCCTTGGGCAAGGCTCTTAACCCTATCTGCTCCAGGGGCACTGTATCATGGCTGTCCCTGCGCTATATCATGAGTCCCCGGTTATGCAGGAATATGTGAAGAAAAAAATTCTCTGTGCAGTAATGTATACGTGATGTAAATAAAGGCTTAACTTATTTTAATCCTCCTGTTTTGGGACCGACAACATAGGTGCAGTCTTGTATGGGCATAGGGTTAAGGGCCTTCAGTGGCAACGGTGGTATCAGGGCTGAAAACCCTGACTCACCATTAGCCACCCAGAGTGTCAACTGCCTGAGTAACCACTGCTCCAGCATTAATAAAATACAGTATTTTCAGTTGGTACTAGAGTACATTTGAAGGGAAGTATTGTTGTACTCTTAGTCAAGTTGAAATTATAATGCTCATGTAGTGCTCATAATGGAGGACATAACCAATCGTAGTGTATTGTATCATTATATAGTTATGACTTATTGTACTAGTATGTACCTAAAAGTTCGCTTTTTGTGCATTGGCTATTCCCCTAATCAAATTCTCACTGGATTTAGGCATGACAGGTCCAGGCTTGTTTGATGGATTATACAAAAACAGTTGCAGATTTTTCTCATGTAGTAAGTACAAATGAAATTTGATGGTGGAAGCTAAAAACAACAGGAACATGAACAGGCCAGTGGTGGCTCAACGGATTAGGCTCTGGGCTACTAATCAGAAGGTCAAGGACAAGGTTCAAGCTGCTACTAAGTTATTTAACTCGATCTTCTTTAGAGATCATGGCTGACCCTGGTCCTAAAATAAACAGGATGCACAGTACCAGATAAAGGTTTGGACAGATATTTGGATTTATTTTCCACATTCTAAAACAATACTGATTTGTGTGTGTGTGTGTGTGTGTGTGTGTGTGTGTGTGTGTGTGTGTGTGTGTGTGTGTGTGTGTGTGTGTGAGTGTGTGAGTGGAAGTTGTTTCCTGTTTCTTTATTTTCACTTACAAAATGTCTATTCTTTTCTAACCTTGTTGATGCCCAGATCAAATGAAGTAATATTGTACATCCACTTTATACCATGTTGTCTTCAAGTTGTTAGAAAGAACTGCAATGATCTGCAACTATTATTTGATGAAAATATAAATTATGAGGATGAAGACGATGATGGTGAATATTTTCTCATTGCTCATTTTCTCATTCAAAGTAAACGGGGATGCACAAGTCAAGCAGGGTGTTGTCATGTGGTGAAATTTCTTGTGAACAAAAGTGTAAAAGCGAGTGACATTTACAGACAAGATTTCATGCACAATATGGTGATGAGACTCTTACAAACAGTACAGCATTTACTGGAGAGCCAACTGCAGTCTTTCCTGTGAACATTCATTGTGTGGTTAATGATCCTTGAAAATCGATGGTTAATTTGTCATAAACTTTTCCACACGTTTGAGCCATTAAAGGAGTTCCTTGGAGGCAAGTGTTTCACATGTGAAGTAGGCAGTCCGATCATGGCTCCAGTGTAATGAGAAACCTTTCTACCTTGATTGTATCCAAGCGCTAGTTAAACACTGGGATAGGTGCATTAATGTAGCAGGGGATTATATAGAGAAATAAAAGGAGTTTTTACAGTTCTGTTATTCTGAACACGCAAAAGTCCTGGTTAGACTTGAACGGCCCTTCTAGCTTCTTGCAGTGTATTTGTACTGTACTGTATATTTTGCAGTGGTTTGAACTTTTGTTCTAGTTTAGAATGTACTGTACATCCACCTGGTCCTGTCTCAGACAGAGGTGCGACATTAGGAGGATGAGAACATGATGAAGATTTCAAGTTGTGCATTTAAATAATGCATGCTGGTTTTACCATGAAATCATCTGTCAAAATGCTGTAGGATTCAGAGCAGCTTCCCAGAATATAACAAAAAAACGTGTCAAATAACATGCTAATGCTAGTTTTATGCCGGAATGCTGCCAGAGATCTTTACTTTATCCCTCATCAGTTAGAGTGAGAATCTCAATAGCCTGATCTAACCGCATATAGCCGAGGGGCGTGTGCAAGCCGTTGGCAGACACCAGTGCGCGCACTCTCTCTACCGACTCACAAACATACGCACACCCACTGCAAGCCCTGTGTCATTCTCACGAGAAACTGTGCTGTGTTACGTTTCGCCAAGGGAGCAGCTCATGACTTCCACCGAGCACCAAAATCCCCTTGAAGAGTTCCCAGAATGATTTTAGGCCACGCTGCTAATTTTAGGGCCCTGATGGTTAACCGAGGTCAAAGGTCGGGCTAAGATTTCAAATGTAACACGGCCGGGAAGTTAAAAATAGCAGGCAGGACAATTCTGAGAGACATAGAGAGAGCGAGAGAGAGAGAGAGAGAGAGAGAGAGAGATGAGCGGTCAGCAGGATGGCGGGGCTATTTTCTGCAGCCACAGGAGGAAGATGAGGACGTGTTTCCTGTAAATAAAAAGAGATGTGTAGCTATCATTGTTTTGCCAACAAAAGCTGCGTGGATGCTTGTGTTTCTTTGTCAGCTGTTTTTCTTTCTACAACATTACCACTGGAGACATAACTGGAACCATGGAGAAGAATCACAAGCATAGTGTCTACATTATAAACATATAGTCCAGAAATAAAGGCCACGGCGTTAACTCTAATCACGCATCATCACCGACCACACATGCTCAGTTTCCATGCCACATCCTTCCTGTTGCATACTCAAGCAGTCCTTACACAACTCCCAGGAAGAGTGTGTATTGTCTACACACTCCAGGAAACGGCATTTTCACAGGTGGTAGAGTATGACATCCACGTAATGAGGGCTTAAACGTGTGTGTCAATACACTCTGTATTTAGCAGCAAGACTCTGCTGGAAGGAAGATCCTCATATCCTGCACCACCGCATCGCCGTGACGTGACCACTGTCCTTCCTTGGTAGACAGTTATTTTGAGAATCTTCCTTTCCGTGACGTTTGTTGTGAGTCTAAATGTGAATGATGGGAAAAAAACAAACAAGAAAAAAAACACAGAACAGATTTTCGTTTTTATTGTCTAATACCTGAAAATACTCCACAGGGACGCAGTGATCTAAAGAACTAAAACTACACCTAAAAAGGCGCTTTGAGAATTCATTATGGATCCTGGTTAAATTTCTCTTAAAATATTAGCAAGTTAAACACTTCAGAATTATTAAACACATCAAGAAGTCTTTCTAATAACCGAGGACATGTTGAGCTAAAATTGAATGGTTAAAAGTAATGGTTAGAAACAATTCAGCTTAATCCAGTATCAAGAGTGTTTATCGATTTTAAATGATTGAAATTAATCAATTATTAATGAAAAATTATAAATTATTAATCAATAATGAAATTAATTAATTAGTCCAGACATTATTAAATCAGTAATTTAGATATAAAGATATTTTAAAAAATCAAAGAATTTGAAAAAGAAAAAAAGAAGATATTTGTACACTGTTAAAAGTGAAATGTGGTGAAGTATGTACTTATAAAAGGCAAAAATTATTCAAGCAATAACTTCAAGGAAATTTCAGTAGCATAAAATAAAATTGAGTGAAATTAAGTTTTTTGTGTCCCAAAAACTGAAAGAAAAAAAAAATGCAGATAATAAAATAAATAGGTTCTAATAAACACTCACTCACTCATCATCTATTCTAAAAATTTAATTTAGTAACATTAATTGTCTGTTTTTAATACCACATTATTTTAACTCAACTTCTTTATCAGTGGTTCTCAACCCCAGCCTCCCAGGAACTCCTTTAATGGTCCAAACATGTGGAAATGGCTGGTGTGGAGTCAGGACTGTACGGGGGATGTGGCAATAACTCCCAGCTGAGTTCCTGTGATGTACAAGGGGACTTGGTGAATGACGGAGCGTATACTGTAGGTTCCACAGAGGTTCAAGCCCTAGCACCAGCAAGGTGCCACTGTTTTGGCTATTCCTCCAAATAGGCACCCTGTGAATTAGATTAAGAAACTAAATAAGAACTGGAACAAACTTCAAAAATATTAGTCTAAATCTTTTTTCTCCTAAGCACATTTTCTGCAAACACAGCCTACAATCACAATCAAGCATGCATCGTCTTCAACACAGCTCTCGTGCAACCATGCTGTACATTCTACACACGAGACCCAGTCCTCTGTGGTTTTGGGGTCACTTTTATCCTTGTGAAATATTCTGCAGGATCTGCAGGGATGCTTGTTTGTTTTAGAGACTTACTGTATAAAAGGCTTCCTAGCATGTGGTCTATGATGCAATTAATGTGCTTTTAACTGGTGAAGTGGTAGGCTTAGGTTGTTTAGGAGAGGTTTAGCTCACCTTTAATAGATTGTGTAGACAGTCATGATGAAAAGTTGGAATATGAAAGGGTGGCACACAATTGCATAGTAAGTCTTGATTTTGTGACACCTGGTAGCCTATAAACGTGCTTCAGGAAAACGTTTAATTTTAGCCCGGACCTAATTTATCTAATGTGTGACACGGTCACTCAAGATAATTTTTTCCGACATGGTTTACCTTGCAAGTTCTAGAACCATGGATATTTGCTCCACTAAAACTCAAAATCATGTAAAAAAAAAATTAAAAAAAAAAAAACATTTGTAGCAACAATATAATAATATATATATATAATATAAAGATATGATAAATAACATTTATATTTAACTGATTTTCACAAGATTTTTTAACGTGATTTAAATTATTATTATTATTATTATTATTATTTTATATTATGCTTTTGACTTGACTAGCCAAAATTTACTTTAACTTTTTGTCTTATTTTCTTTAAAACAGAGAAAGAAGCTTGGAAAGTAATAGCTCTTATTTTTAAATGTGAACAAAAAATTAAGTAGTTCAATGGTCAGTCACACAACAAAAAAGTGCTATAAGATGAATAAACATGTGTAGGACATGCTGTTAGTGAAAATAATAATTTGCATCAGGGCACATCACATCATCCTGTTGGTCATTATTTTCTGGTAACATTTTACGTACAAAGCATGTTATTAACTACATAAATATGATGAATATGAAGGTGGTAGTACGATACTGCTATACAGTATGACTTAGGATTGCACACTCATTTAAGCTTATCTAATTGAATGCCTGTAAAAAATAAAGCAATATTTAATTATTATATTTGCAATTCATTCCAAACTCTTTGCAGCCTTGCTTTATCTCTTATCAGATGACCTCTATGGGTCATATACTAGTTTTCTTTAAGTCAGTTTGGGGAACAACTTATAACTTCCCTTTCACTTCACCTCACCCTGTCCACCCTAACCCTAACCATAACCATAACCCATATGCATCAAGTAGCATGCATCATGGTCCCACTATCTTGTCATAAACAGTGATGTCTTTATACATTTTACACTTATGAATGTATGAATGTAATAAGAGTCAAAGCATATTTTTGAAACACCACACACAAGAATGAAAGCTATGTAAAGTAAGATGTTTGATAGTTTTTTTTTTTAAAGACAAATATATTTTTCATTTGTTTTTGTTTTTTTCTATCAGGTGGATGCTAGGTAACTTTTTAATTTTTTTGAAAGCTAAGTAAATACATGGAAGAAACTGCATTACAATTCATAAAAGCTGACAATTTATTTGATTTAATTTATTCTAGTGGTAAATGCAAACAACTATCTATTATAGATAAACGGCTTTGACCGCTTGTCAGTGAAATGAGCCATGGCCTTTAGCTCATTACTGAGTCACAGCATGCGGCTTAAGCACAATGTCAATCTACACTGTTTGTTAAAGCAATTACTGATCATCATAGAGATAATAAAGTTTCAACAGTTCAGTGTTTATTTCTTAATTTCTTATTATGATTTAAAAAATCATAACATTAAGAAAATTGTTACTCCACAATATTAAGGAAACATTTCTTCACACTGTACATGATTTCAACAGCTTGTAGCCAGCACCTCAAGGTCAGAATTCTGAATGCATTTTCCCAGTCATTGAGAACAAGAAAATAAAAAAGTGTCAAATTGAAAGTTCAAGCACACATACATTTTTTTTTTTTTTTTTTTTTTTAGTGCAAAACACATTTCCACACATATTTTTAAAAATATATTTTGCTAATCCAGAGTGTTGCACTTCAACTTCAGACAATGAGCTTATTAGGTGATGATAACACCACAAACACATGCTCCTCAAAACATTTGTTCTCAACATAAATTATTTTATTGCATTTAAGTTTATTTTACATTTAACATTTTGATTTTTTGCATGAACAATGGTGAAAGATTTCTCGCCTGCCATGCAGAAGGTTGGGTTCGAGTCCTACCCAATGCCCAATTCCAAACCACACACACACACTGGATGCAGTGCTGGTTCAAGCAGCTGAACAACACATTTTGATTTTGATGGCATGGTGGCTTAGTGGTGCCTTGCACCACAAGGGTCAGAGTTTTCCGATTTCTGTCCACCACTGCCCCAAGTGAGTCTGTATGTGCGTGAGCCCTGCGATGGATCCGGCACCCTTTCCAGGGTGTACCATACCTCGTACCCCAAGTCTCCTGGGATAGGCTTCAGGCCCCTATGACCCTGTATACCGGATAAAGCAGTAAAAACCCTTTTTTGCATCACTAAATCCAGGACACCCTAAAACTATAAAACTATACCCCTATATGCGAAGAAGGAATTTCACTGTGCTGTAATGTTTATGTGACAAAATAAAGGCTTTACTACTTTACTATGGATCAAGTGATATCATGGTCACCTAGAGTAATTACTTGTCATAGATAGACAAGTAAATGCAAGCAATAGTGACGTTTTTACACGTGTTACACTTTTATTTTTTAGAAATACACTTTTCTACTTTTTATATTTAGATTTTGGATGAGTCACTGAAATGGTAACAAAATGCACATTTCTTTTTAAACAGAAACGTATTGGATGTTCCTACACCGCCATCTAGTGGATCATTTAAATTAACGAACTGTTACGTAAGCGACCAGCGTCCTCGGCTCGTACTGCGCTTGCGCGTTCTTTTAGCGCATGCGCACTTTCATACCGGCGGTTGTGTTGCAGGAACAGCATGGACAACATGCTCCAGTTCATGAAACTAGTAGGGCAATTAAAGGTAATGCATTTATATTACACCGCATCTCTAAGATTAAGCAAAAAGTAATTGTATTTACTAGTGTTTACGTCTTTTACTGGTAATACTGTAATAGTGGTGTCATGTTGTGTGTATATGGGTGTGTAGGATAATTGAATGTTTAAAGACTTTAAATATACCTGCTCGTGCAGGCATTACAGATATTGATGCTGCCATAATAATTATGCTAATAAGGCTAAAAATGTTGGGAAAACTACAACAGCGACAACAACAACAACAAACACACACACACACACACCTCATCCTCACAGCAATCATTTCAAGGTCCTGACTAGTTTTTGCAAATGACAAATTATCCTCAAACTAATGCTGTAACACTCTAATTCAAATTAAAAAACAAACTGTGCAGTAAATCTTTACAATATATTTGTATTTAACACACTCATACTGTTGTTTTGAACCTCAGACTGCCCATAGTGTATGAATGACAATCAGGCATCGAGCCGGCAGCCTGAAACCTTTAGTAATTGTCATAGAAACGATGAGTATATTTCGAGGGTGGGTCACATGATGTGCCGGATGGAGACATGAAGAGGGACCAAAATACCAAAAAAAAAAAAAAAATGTATTAAATCTTAATACTTCAGTATAACACGACACCTTGGACACTCAGTCACAATGCAAGGACTATAAAGACATGGTTTGATGAGTTTGATGTGGAAGAACTTGACTGGCCCTAACACAGAGCCCTGATCTCAGCTCCATCGAGCACCTTTGTTATGAACTGGAACGGAGATTGCGGGCCAGGCCTTTTCGTCCAACATCAGTGCCTGACCTCATAAATGCTCTACAGAATGAATGGGCACAGATTCCCACAGAAACACTCCAAAATCTTGTGGGCAGCCTTTCAAGAAGACTTAAATCTATTATAGCTGCAGAAGGGGGACCCACTCAATATTGAAGTACAGTGTCATTGCAGGTTTGGTCAAAGAGTTATTACATGTTTGGGTAATAATCTTTGTCCATATATACAGTGCCTTGCAAAAGTATTCACCCCCTTTTCATCTTTCATGCTTTTTTGCCTCACATCCTGGAAATAAAATGTTTTGAAGGTTTGTATTTTTGTTTGAAGGTTTGTATTATTTCATTTAGAGAATGTGTCTACAATTTTGGACATGTGAGATTTTTTTATTGTGAAGCAAACAACAAATAGGACAAAATAACAGAAAACTTCAGTGTGCATAACTATCCACCCCCCAAAAGTCACTTCTTTGTAGTGTTCATTGTTTCAGGCAGTTGCATATCTTGCTATTGGGAATTTTCTGGGGAAATCCCAAGCAGACTGAAACAGGTTTTGCTCAAGAATATCCCTGTATTTAGCACCATCCATCTCTCTCTTGTCTCAAATCAGTTTCCCAGTCTTTGTGAATGTGAATGAATCAAAATGGTCATATAGTCCCTGATTTGCAAGCCGAGGGCGACAGTGGCAAGGAAAAACCCCCTGAGAAGAAAGGCAGTAGGAAGAAACCTTGAGAGGAACCGGACTCAACAGGGAACCCATCCTCATTTGGGTGAAACTGAAAGCAGGAATTGATCTGCATTCATATTGTGTTAGGTGGCAGGCAGTTCAGTATAACAGTTTTGGTGGGATACCCGTAGCTTTGGATCTGTCCATGTTTATGTATTATTTGTATACTGTTTACTGTGTGTGTGTGTGTGTGTGTGATATTGGTTTCTATCCTAAACATTTCACACACTTTGTTTTAGCGTGTTCCAAGAACAGGTTGGGTTTACCGAAATGTTAAGCAGCCTGAAAGTGTGTCTGATCACATGTACAGGATGGCGATGATGGCGCTGACGCTCCAAGACCCCAGTGTGAACAGAGACAGGTAAGTGAGTGGACACTTACACTATACAGTAGTTAGGATACATTAAGTATACTGAAGTCAACTTACTAACGAACTGAACAAATCATGATACACGGCTATACAGTATGTTTTTCTCTCTTCCATTCCAGATGCATGAAGCTGGCTTTAGTTCATGACCTGGCTGAGAGCATTGTGGGAGACATCGCACCGGCCGACAACGTCAGCAAAGCCGAGAAACACCAGAGAGAAAAGGTGCACATTCGACTTTCTTTTTTTTTAGAATTCTCATTCACTTGGATTGACATGACACTAAACCATGATGCATATCATTTTACAGGAGGCCATGGTTCGTATCACAGGCCTGCTGGCTGAAGATCTGCGCAAGGAGCTGTACCAGCTCTGGGAGGTTGGTTTTATACTGCAGTCGAGGACACCACTGAGACGTCTACACAGTAAGATCTGATTATCCTCCGTTATTGTGATGACTGCAGCTGTTTGCCGGTCTGTACAGGAGTACGAGAATCAGTCGAGTAATGAGGCCAGGGTGGTGAAGGAGCTGGACCAGCTGGAAATGATCCTACAGGCTCATGAGTATGAGGAGCTGGAGGGGAGCCCAGGGCGACTGCAGGAGTTCTTCACCTCCACTGAAGGTTTCATTACATTGCCCGGCTTAACTAAACATTTGCAGGCTAATCTGTTAGTATATGAGTATAGTATATATATATATATTTGAAAATCTATCTAATCTCACTGGCCACTTAATTAGTTACACCTTCACATTCAAGAAACCAGCTTGAAATGGTCATAAATGGATGGACATTATTGGAAGCATCAATATTCAGATGGGCTGTGTCATTTACATCATGCTCAATGCCCAGTGCACCATTACACCTTCACCACCAGTAGGATGGACCCATTTCATCTTTCACGCTTTTACGTCAAAGGTGTCCGAATGTTGCTGCAAAAATCAGAACTCATCAGACCAAGAAACATTTCCCCAATCTTCTGTTGGTCAATTTTGATTAACCCCTGTGATCTGTAGCCTCAGTTCCCTGTTTTAAGCTGACAGGAGCAGCACCTGGTGTGGTCTTTTGCTGCTTTGACATGTTATGCGTTCAGAGATGCTCTTCAGCAAACCTCAATTATTTGAACCAGTCCGTCCATTCACTTCTGACCTCTGGCATCATCAAGGAATTGATCTACTGCTCACTAGATATTTTCTTTTTTCAGACCCTTCTCTGTAAAATCTAGAAATGATTGTGCTTGAAAATCCCATGCACAATAAAAATAGTCCCACTTGCACCAATGCCCATGCCACTTTGGTCTGAACTTGGTCTGATCCATGTCCACTTCGGTCTGAACTTCTGCAGAGCATCTTTTCCATGTCTACATGCCTAAATAGGTACATTGATTGGCTGATATTTGCATTAACAAGCAGTTAAACAGATTTACCTAACAAAGTGGACAGTGAGTTTTATCAAATGCAATACCGCCTAATATTGTAGATTATGATAAACTTTGGTCCTTTATTATCAGTTATATCAGATGTATACCACAAAATATAAATCAGATCAAATAAAACTTTTTTTTAAGTACGCAGCTTTTTGTGAAACCTTAACCTTTAGAATTTTTTCTTCTTCTTCTGTCTTGGTCAGTATCACCAAATTAAGTTGATTTACATTATTGATTTATCATATGGACAGCTGTTGCTTCATCAGATCTAAATCATCAGAAAATTTCAGTCCTGATTGAAACAAACATCTCCTGGAGTGACTAGTCCCGATGTAACGATAGCACTGTTTTCTGTTTTGCCGCAGGTCGTTTTCATCACCCAGAAGTCCTCGCACTGGTGAAGAGCATAAACGAGGAAAGGGCATGTCACATGACCAAAGCAGAAGAGGCTGGATCTGAAAAATCAGCAAAACTCAACTGCCACACGACAGCATCGAACTCCTCCTGACCAGACAGCAGCACATCATCATGTACTGTACATTGTACAGTAATAGTTCAGTTTGCATCTTAGCAAAGCATGTTTTGTACACTCTGCACATACAGTACAGTATGTGTGTCCATTAAGTACAAGTAATGGATTTACATCCTAGACATTAATAGCGGTATTGAATCGTGTCTGGTTTGCCATGACGGATTACAGTAATTTATAGCTGAGCTCTCTTGAGCTTTAACAATGACTGTACAACCCTGTGTAAATTATGTGCACAAACCCAGAAAAGTTCAGTGAGATATAGTGGACTATGAACATGTGGATGATGGCTGAGAATCAATTGCTGAGATTATTACACCGGAACCATTGAGGACCTTATCATATAGTTTTTGTTACTCATAGTTACTTCGTTACATGTTTATTGCATTAACATGTTGAGGCAGAATAAGGTTATTGTTGTCTGTATCGCCTTGCTTTTAAACATAAACATTTTTCACAGTATAAAGTTCTGCTTTGCATTTGCTAACAAACAGATGCATTATGCAAATGGTTCTATGTTGTTCACATCATCAGCAGAATTGAGTTCCACTCCTGTCTGTCTGTAAAAAACAGGAAATTGCAAATTGAATTCCCTGAAATCAAACAGATGAAGAATGGGAAAAGACTATGCAATGTTTTTCTAATTATTTTTTCACCTAAAAAAAAAAAAACATAACTACATGCATTGTAAGCAGAATGCATATAAGAATACTTTATTTTGTTTTATGCACCGATGGATCAGTCAACTCATCACAGACGAAAAGATAAAACGTCTTATCCAAGCATGATATTTCTCCAGCTCTACATTTAATGCAACTGTGTAACAGTTTCTGTCTGGTCCAGCAAATTGATCCATCTCAAATGCAGAATAAAGTCAAATAAATGGAAAGTTTGCCTACATCCAAGGTAGTCACAACAAAACACACAGCCGTTTATTGGTTACCTGCATTCCAACCCTGTTCATGAACTACTAGTCAGCGTTTTCTTACAACGTCAAAATTGACATATGATCTCTTTCCCTTGTAGACACAGGCTTGTGTATATGTAATTTAACAAAGATATTTAAAACAAACATCAATCCAAAATACAGTCCTGAAATACACCGTGGCTTGATAGTATTGGACGTAATGATATTTGGTCGCCAGGTCTGTTTGATTCTTGAATTTATTTTAATCCCTGTGGTTTGGGCAGATTGATTTAGTGGTACTTTAATAAAAACGTATTGCATTAGGCTCACAATTGTCAACAAGGATTTGTGATTAAATGAAGGTCACTTTATGAATTTTTGTATTGAGTTTGTTTTTACTTTGTTTACTTTGTTTAAATAATCAAATCAAATTCAGCAAGTACCCACAAAACTAAAAATCTACACTGGAAGTGTAAATTTACATTTAAAAAAAAGAGAAAGGTCTTCTATCTTAATGTCTAAGTTTGAAACCAAATGTACAATATGAACTTGCTTTAAAAAAGCTATTAAAACTAAACAAAATGCAACACTTGAGGCTCATTCAAGCATCATTATATTATATAATAAAAAAATATTGCCTGTTTCTAATTTTTGACGACCAAACATCTAACGTGAACCAATTGGGGTATGTGAAAAAGGTATCAGAGTGTTATGTTTGGTCACGGCTATTGCTTAATTCTGGACCTCAGGAAATCTTTCCTAAGGAGGCAGTGCATCCTCCTGGCCACAAAGAGGCACCAGAGCGCCATCTCCCATCACGTAGAAAGCTGTACAAATTTCGTCTAGGCTCTTTAGCACTGGTGGTTTTCTTTCAGGTCGTTCGCAGAGGCTGTGGCGCCAGTGTCCTGAGCGCTGGCCTGAGCTGCTGAGGAAAGAACGTCCTCAAAACTTCCTCCACTAGTGGTCCCTCCGACTTTCGTCTGCTCAGATGGGAAAGAAAAAGAAATAAGGCTATAATTAGTTTCAACACAGCACAAAAAACAGTGTTTTATTTGTACCATTCAGCAATTTGAGTCAGTATCATATAATATAATTCTTCCATCCATCTAGGAACCTCTGAAATTCATGAAGGACCATGGAGGCCAATGGTGACCTTTGTATTTATTTCCATATTTTTCGACCATGATAGGACCTCCAGTCAACATGCACACAATACATGCAATTTGGGGAACGCCAGTTAGCCTAATCTGCATGTCTTTGGATGGTGGGAAGAAACCGGCGGTACCCAAAGGAAACCCAACAAGCACTGGGAGACCACGCAAACACCATGCACACAGACTCCGAGGCAGGACTCGAACCTATGTCCTAGAGGTGCAAAACAACCGTGCTAACCACTAGGCCATTAAGTTTACTTATTAGCCTACGCTATTTTGTTTTAGGTTCTCAGACCACCTTGGGTACCAGTGCAAAGTACAAAGTGGCAATGGTATGGTAAAATATTGTTAAAAGGTCCAGAAAAGACTTTATAAATCAATAAAGCCCATACAGTTGTATCTGGAATAGCATTAAGGAAGGGTGCCAAAAATCCTAGAGTGACCTGTAGCACAAAAGGTGCTTGCTGTATGTTCATAACCAGTCTATTGAATGAATAGAGCATTATTAATCAAGTGCTGATTAACTTTTTTTAAACACAGCGACAGATGTAGATAAATAACGCAGCACATTTTAAAATTAGTGTTTGATTAGATCTTAATTATACGAGCGCCACTCAGTCCCTGTGAATAAAGGAAACGGAGAGACCCTGTGATCAGACATCTCCCAGAGCTGCTGTTATATAACATTAATATCACTGCTGTTATATAATTACTTGTACATTTTGTCAAACAAAATCCAATTTACTAATTTAATTATAGTAGACATCCTCATGTTCTCCATTACTTACACAAATCAGGCAGCTACATGTGTGTGCGCAGCGTGTAGTAACAACATACATTAATGATTAACAGCACTGGGCTAACAGATCTTCCAGAAAAAAAAAGAGAAAGAGCGAGAGAGAAGGGCGGGGGGGATTATTATCCCCTGATAGCACTGACTCTTCAGGTTTGCCTGATGCTCAGGTCAATATTGACCCACAGTCGTCTACGCCCTGTCTGCGCACACTTACTTTAATGCTCGAGACAGTGGTTTCAACCTTCTCCTCGAAGGACTTGAAGCTCTGCGAGTTCCTGTCAACATAAAAATATATATAAATATATTAAATAATAATGATTATAATAATGCACTCAAAGTTCAAGAAGGCTTTTATTGTCATTTCACCTATATACAGTACAGTTCAGTACACAGTGAAACAAAGCAACGTTCCTCCAGGACCAAAGTGCTACATACAACAGCATTTAACAAAACTAACTAGCTAACTAAGAAATATAATTAGCTGACTAGCTGAAACACGACAGATTGACAAGACAACATACATTTACAACATAAATGATCAAAACACTAACTAGCTAATTTGGAAACCTAAATAGCTGGCTAGCTGAGACAAGACAGACTGACATTTTAAGTTAACAGAAAAACTAAGTCCTATACAAAAGCGACAACATAAAGTGTACGTGCAAATGTGCAAACGAGTCACAAAGTGACAACGTGACATGACATTCCAATACTTTGTGGTAATGAGGTAATGAGTTGAAGTAGTGGGAGGAGAAACGGTAAGTTTCACTGAACCTGCTAGAAGATATTTTGTTTTGTTATACTAGGTTTTTGTCATATTTGTTTTTGTTATATTACATGCGTTTCCATGTTTGTAATTCTATGAACTGATAATTAATCATGGTTAAGTCTTAACATGTTATTGGGCATTGGTGGCTCAGTGGTAGATTTCTCGTCTGCCATATGGAAGGCCCGGGTTCAATTTCCAGCAAATTTCCAAACCCAAGCCACTGGATACAGTGCCGGTCCCAAAGCAGCCAAAACTAACAACAACTCTTAGCATGTCACACTAGCCTGTCATGCTACAGTAGCTTAGGCGTACTAGGGAAGCTAACTGGCTAATAGTGAACGTCATACTAACTGATTGTCTGATCGTTTGTATGACATACAGTACTAGCTTATTTGTTAACAGTGTGTAATTTAAACAAAGTACCTAACTGTTAGCATGTCATGCAAATTGAGTCCCTATCAGATAGCATTAGCTAATGCTACATGCTATATCCAAATGACTAACAATTAATACTGCCACAGTTGATCTTATCGTTTCTTGCTCTGTGGCTGCCGTGTCATGGCTGACCCTGCACTCTGACCCCAGCTTCCTAACTAAGATATGTGGGAAAGAAATGTGTGTGGGGATTTGAAAGTTGCTGTCGCGACCCCTCAATGGAAGCAGACGAAAGACTAACAACAACAACTGTCAACCATGTTTGTACCCTACAGTCATATTCTGATATACACTGCAATCCACATTTACCTCATGGTGGGCATGCTCATCGACTGCCGTATAGAGTAGCTGTCCATAGTTAGCATGGGCAGGCAAGAGAGACACCCGTTAGCATGAAGAAACAGTAAACAGATACAGCTTCGGCAAAGCACTACACATAACAGCTCAGGATCTGCTGCAAGTTACAACAGTGTGTGTTCTTACTGAACGCTAAGGACATGTAAATAAGCCAGATTATCAGAAGTGTATGATGTGTACACAGTTAGCATGTCTCAAGGTCATGCTCTCCAACAGTGTGTTCAGGTCAACCAAGCTACAGGGTAAATGGCTGTGCAAACCAACTTTAGTGATATTTAATGTCTTGAATTTGATAATTTATCACCAAAAAAAAGACTATTTAAAATTTTACTTTTGTACTTATTTTGTATTATTTTTTTTTTTTACTATTATTACTAATACTCGAGCACTATTGAATGCTCTGTAAGAAATATGAATACGCTTATTTTAACACATTATTGTTATTATTTCAGTGGTAATGTATAGAACACAACCTTAATGCCAGATTTCCGCGTGCCAATTTCCTAAAATATTAGGAAGAAAAGCATTCAAAGCTTTACACTGGTGAGTGTGTGTGAGTACATAAAAGAAGCTAGTGGTTAGTACAGAGGAATTACTTTCAGCAGATTCAACATGAGCATTATTCAACAGTACTGTAAAAAAAAAAAAACTATTCACTTAAATTTAAATTAATGTTAGTGCTGCTACCCTAATACATGGGGTGTTCAAGTCAAACTGGGACTTTTGCTGTCAGGTTTGGTTGATCTTTTTGTGCAGAATTATAGACCACAGTTCTGATATTTTTGCATTTCTCTTTATAATCCCCTCCTACACTAATGCATTATCCCAGCTTTTCACTAGTGCTTGGATACCATTAAGATAAAAAGTTTTGGTGTCTGAAGTCTGGGCTTCCAGGAACTCCTTTAATGGTGCAAACATGTGGAAATGGCTTGGAGCGAGGTCAGGACTATAGGGGGATGTGGCAATAACTACATCCATCTTCCCATCAACTCTGACCAGCTTCCTTCCCTGTCCCTGCTGAAGAAAAGCATCTCCACAACGTGATGCTGCCGCCACCATGTTTTGCAATGATGATGGTTTGCTTTGACTGCTTCTATGATTGATGCGCTCCTTTCCCGGCCTGTCAGGCCATGTCTTGTTAGGTTTGCAGTCGTGTCATACTCTTTCCATTTTCGGATGATGGATTGAGCAGTGGTCTGTGAGATGTTCATTTTTTTTTTTTTTAAACTTAACCCTGCTTTAAACTTCTCCACAACATTATCCCTGACCTGTCTGGTGTATTCATGATGCTGTTCATGAAGGTAGATAAATGACACCTCCATGCACAACAAATCTCATCACAAGTCCCGGTTTGACTTTAACACCTCTCTTATTTAAATCATATTAACAGATAAGAAGTTTCTGAACAGTCATTGCGTTTGGAATGAAACATTTAGAAACTTTAACACAGCATTCTTTCACATGGATGATGACAGCTCCGTCTTAAGGCTTTCACATAGACAATAATACAGTAGCATTTCAGAGTGGCATGACTGCAACACACTGATACAAGTGCTGGAGAATATACAGGGAATTACATTAAAGTCAACATTTATTTCTTGAGGCGTATGTGCTGCTAGACTGGAATTCAGGGCTGTAATAGTCGCTGTACTGTGACACCACACAAAACAAGTGGTTTAGGTCACACAGTATCTTACCCTATCGAATTAATCCTTTTGATGTGCAACAGGTGAAAAAAAGAAAGACAGTTAGACAGTTTAATCCCAGCAAACATTTACTCATGTTACAGACGTGGACAAAATTGTTGGTACCCTTCGGTCAATGAAAGAAAAACTCACAATGGTCACAGAAATAACTTTAATCTGACAAAAGTAATAATAAATAAGAATTCTATGAATGTTAACCAATGAAAGTCAGACATTGCTTTTCAACCTTGCTTCAACAGAATAAAAATAAATAAATTAACTCATGGAACAGGCCTGGACAAAAATGATGGTACCCCTAACTTAATAGTTTGTTGCACAACCTTTTGAGGCAATCACTGCAATCAAACGATTCCTGTAACTGTCAATCAGACTTCTGCACCTCTCTGCAGGTATTTTGGCCCACTCCTCATGAGCAAGCTGCTCCAGTTGTTTCCGGTTTGAAGGGTGCCTTTTCCAGACAGCATGTTTCAGCTCCTTCCAAAGATGCTCAATGGGATTGAGATCAGGGCTCATAGAAGGCCACTTTAGAATAGTCCAATGTTTTCCTCTTAGCCATTCTTGGGTGTTTTTAGCTGTGTGTTTTGGGTCATTGTCCTGTTGCAAGACCCATGACCTACGACTGAGACCCAGCTTTCTGACACTGGCCAGCACATTTCTCTCTAGAATCCCTTGATAGTCTTGAGATTTCATTGTACCCTGCACAGATTCAAGACACCCTGTGCCAGATGCAGCAAAACAGCCCCAGAACATAACAGAGCCTCCTCCATGTTTCACAGTAGGGACAGTGTTCTTTTCTTGAAATGCTTCATTTTTTCGTCTATGAACATAGAGCTGATTTGCCTTGGCAAAAAGATAAATTTTTGTCTCATCTGTCCATAGGACATTCTCCCAGAAGCTTTGTGGCTTGTCAACATGTAGTTTGGCATATTCCAGTCTGGCTTTTTTATGATTTGTTTTCAACAATAGTGTCCTCCTTGGTCGTCTCCCATGTCTCCCACTTTGGCTCAAACAACGACGGATGGTGCGATCTGACACTGATGTTCCTTGAGCATGAAGTTCACCTTGGATCTCTTTAGAAGTCTTTCTGGGCTCTTTTGTTGGCATTGGGATTATCTGTCTCTGATTTGTCATCAATTTTCCTCGTGCGGCCACGTCCAGGGAGGTTGGCTACAGTCCCATGGATCTTAAATTTCTGAATAATATGTGCAACTGTATTCACAGGAACATCTAGCTGCTTGGAAATGGTCTTATAGCCTTTACCTTTAACATGCTTGTCTATAATTTTCTTTCGAATCTCCTGAGACAACTCTTTCCTTCGCTTCCTCTGGTCCATGTTGAGTGTGGTACATACCATGTCACCAAACAACACAGTGACGACCTGGAGCACTATATATAGGCCCACTGACTGATTACAAGACTGTAGACACCTGTGATGCTAATTAGTGGACACACCTTGAATTAACATGTCCCTTTGGTCACATTATTTTCAGTATTTCCTAGGGGTACCATTATTTTTGTCCAGGCCTGTTCCATGAGTTTATTTTTTTTCAATAATTCCGTTGAAGCATGGTTGAAAAGCAATGTCTGACTTTCATTGGTTAACATTCATAGAATGTCAGATTAAAGTTGTTTATGTGACCATTGTGAGTTTTTCTTTCATTGACTGAAGGGTACCAACAATTTTGTCCACGTGTGTATGTGTACTAATGCACTCAAACTTCACACCATCTCAGAAGACACACAAAAGCATGCAGAGCAATCCAAACACATTGTAAATCCAATTTGCATTGTCCGAGACTAAACCAAAAAAACAGTCAGAAAAGTGACTAGTCTGAGTCTAACCTACAGTATGAATTCTACTAAGCTGAAATGATTTGATTATCCTGAGCATATACGGTTTTAATGTTATACATGACAGTACATGCAGTTAGACAATGTTGTGTTCATGTCAGTGCATGCATTTGTGGAGAATTCTAATCAGTGCATACATGCAGGGGAAGAGTTAAGCTGAAATTATTTTTCTTGCTTTCCTTATTACACACACACACACACGCACACGCACACACACGCACACACACACGCACACGCACACACACACGCACACGCACACACACACCACACACACAGACACACACACTGCACATACACACACACACACACACACACACACACGCACACACACACACACACACACACACACACACACACACACACACACACACAAATACACACAGGCATACTGTACCTCCTGGCATAGATTAGCTCAAGGCCAAACATGCTGGAGTAAAACCAAGCAGAATTTAAATTTTTTTTTTTTTTTTTTTACAAGCATGTCAAAGATGTTGAGTGTTAGTTATTGTAGTATTGACCAAGGGAAGAACACAGAACAAACAAGGGGATTTTCAGTTTTTAACTGGGGGGAGCCCTTGACCGGAGCAGCCAAAGGAACATTAAACTAATAGTGTGGATGTGTGCAAAAGTAATTCTCTTTAAGTAAACATTACTATAGTAAATAGTACATTACATTAAGTAAAAATAAAATTTTACTAAAATGAACTTCTCTTCAAATTACAATTAGCTAATTAAACTTCTGGTTTGACTGATTAATGTGATTGATCTAAAAGATTATAATTTTAGTGTTTTAATGTATCAACAAGATTTCTGTAAGGAGACACTGACTGGGTCTCCAGGGGCAATCGTAACAGTTGGAGGTAAAGCTTTAACGTTTCTAATACTTAAAAAAACAAAACAGAGAAACCACAGGATAACATCAGTAAACCTAACCGAGACACCATCAGACACTGTCACCTAAACAGACACAAGACAAAGACTAAACTCCAAACACAGACTATAAATAGACAGATTAACAAGGTGCAGGTGAATACAATAGAGACAACATAACTACAGTGAAGTGCATGCTGGGAAATTGAGTTTGGAAGTAAACATTAATATTAACGTCTTACAGAGCACAAAAAACACAAAAACCAGCGACACATACTGTACAGGGAAATTCATGATGCTTGGTAACATGCCAAGATCCACTTTTTGTCTTATTAATCGCTATACTACTACTACTACTAGGGCTTGCATGCCATCAAGGTATAAAGTTTTCTCAGTATGCTGGAGCCTTAATCAGACTACATGCTTTACTTTTAAAATGCTGGCCTAAAACTCCTTTCATGGCCATGTGGAAATGGCTTGGAAGGAGGTCAGGACTGTACAGGGATGTGGCAATAACTCCCAGTTGAGCTCCTGTATTGTGCAAGCGGTGTGGTGGGCAGTATGATGTTGTGCAAAAACAGAATCACTGCATGAAAAGTACTAGGAATCTGTACTAGGAAACTCCTGTATACACCACTGATTTTCGGGAAGTATCTACAAGTACCACTGAGCGTATACACCAAATTCCACCAAGCTACTGTAGGATACTTCCAGAAAGATACCAATTCGGATGCATCTTGCTAAGGTATCCTTCCATGGTATAGCCATTTGTTGCCATGGCAAATAATCCACTCAAGGATTTTGTCAAGAGACATTCGCATCTCAAGATCCATTTGGATTTTACACCTTTGCACAACTCTGCTCTTCCCTATTGTTTTTTATTTTTTTTATCTCAACACTGATTGGTTGTTGAAAAAACACTTCCAAAACCCTGACATCTATTGGAACATTACCCAGTCACTTTCCTGTTAATATTATTTGACTGGTCATACTTTTTATTTAGCCCAACCCCAGCCCTCATAGCTTAGTGACTTGATTGGTTATTGGGTCATTAATGCCTTTGGTTTTCCCATTAACAGAGGAGAAAAGGAGTAAAGGATTTCCTGGGAGGCCAGCAGTTCAGACGTGAATCCGGCAGTCCGATTAAGGCTCTAACGCACTTAGAAACCTTTCGACCTTGATGGTCTCCAAGCACTAGTGAAACACTGGGATGAGAGCATTAGTGTAGCAGTGGATTATATAGAGAAATAAAGGGAGTTTTTACTCTCACTGTGTTCTGTTATTTCGCAATCAAAATTTCTAGTTTGACTTGAATAAGTTTGACTAAGGTCAGTAAGACAAATATGAAACCATGACGTATGCTATGAATGAAGTTTAGTATCCAGGTCTTCATTTCTGTGGGTCAGGTCCAAACTCTGATGCTAAATACAGCCTGGCGGAAGCTGCTTATGTAACACAACGTCAGATAGACTGTACCGTCTGGAGTAAGCAGCTCTCAGGCATCCGAGCAGCTGGCACGTCCTCAGCAGGGGACGACAGTGAATAGTGTGTGTATTGTGCTGTTAATTGTAGAAAGCTGTTGCTTCTGGCAGCTGTACAGGACGCTGAAGGACAGAGCAAAAGCAGCAAAGCAAATACAGGAGCAGATGAAGAAGCCGTCTGAAAATGGATGAAGCTGATGTACCTCATATCCCCCAACTTCCTGCTGATGGCTGTGCCCAGGTTGCTGAAAGCCGATGTGGTCTTCTGGCCTGCTGTGCTCAGTGTCTCTGAGGTCTTTTTATATCTGGAGATGACACACAATTATTACTAGTCACTTTAATGTGAGAAATCATGTAGCTGAGATTGAATGTGTGGAAACTCACTAACAACGAGCGCTACATAAAGACAAATACGAGGGGAAAAAAGGCTTTTCTGTAAGCCTAAATGTTTTTTTGTTCCTGGCTGGAAAAAAAAAAAATCACAGAACAGCAAATGATGCAAGACCTGGATGATATGTTGTTGTTCTTGTAGCACCTAGTTTCACTTCTCTAGTTCTTTCTCTAGTCGAACTTTGACCTGTGAACCAACAGAGCACAAGAGGGAAGTGCAGAGGTCTCTAGTTGCTGAAAACACAGGGAGGGTGTGTTGTTTATCATTTATGCTACTGGCATGGAGATGTCTAGTCCACCAACGTACAGCAGAAGTGAATATTTTAGTTATAAAATTCTAACACCACCACTCGACCAGCCTTTAATATTGCATCCTCATCAACTTTAAGGTTAGATTTCAGAACCTACAATAAATGACAGGTCCTGACAGTTTAAATAAATAATATACAGATTTTCAAAAACAGTTCCACCTGATGTAGTCTATCAGTAATAGCAAGGTTTAGTCCATTAAAAAACTGTTTAGCTATGTGACTAATGGAACCTGCTATATAAATATCCATCAGTTCATCTAGGAACCTTTGTAGTCCAACCAGAGACCATGAAGTCCAATGGTGACCATAGTATTTATTCCCATTTTCACAACCATGGTAGGACCTCCGGTTGACATTCACATGCTCATTCACACACTATTGGAAATTTTAAGTCTAATCTGCATGTCTTTGGACTGTAGGAGGAAACCCACCAAGCACACAGACCGAGGCAGGAGTCGAACCTTCAACCCTGGAGGTACAAGGTCTCTAGGAATGAGTGTTGAACAGAGCCAGAAACCACATATACTCCTTTTCCACCAATGCGGTATAAAGCTTGTGCCCATTTTCAACCAGTTCTTTGTTTTCAGACAGCCAAAGCACCAGCCCTCAAATAGAAAAACCGGGTCCATGGACGCACCAAAACTTTGCTTGGCTAGAACAAAGAACCGCTTACGTCAAGAGCTTGGACAGGATTATAATGACCAACTCAAAGTTTGTAACCGCCATCTTTAAAAATTATACTCAATATGCAATGTGCAGATCAAATGCTTTCTAGTAATGATAAAGTCAGGAGAACTGCTCGCGAAGCCATGCTGAAGTTGTGCTTGACGCTAACATTTCTTTTTTTGTTTTTGGCTGGAAAAACATTGCTGGGAAAGTAGAGATGTACATGGATGTATACTGTAATGTAATGGCGTGACTCTCTTTTTTGAAAAAAAAAAAAAAAAAAGCCAGTTCTTAAGAAGTTCACTAAAGTATTGAACCAACTCTGAACTGACACTAGCACTTGTTTCACTTTGGTGGAAAAGGGGCTATAAATAGCTGGACTGAGTTACAACAAGTTTGAGGTGTGTGTAATGATTCATAGGTTAAGTTTCCCTAAATTGTCTAACTAAAAAAGTACTAACTTCATTAGAACCGCGAGTTCATACAGCAAATATTTCTTGACTGACTGATCAGGCTATATGGGCAGGTACAGGGAAACACTGTGTAAGACTAGGGAAGTGAACCGATCCCACTATGGAATCTGATCTTCCCTGCCTACGTCTGCTCACCATGGCACCTGTTACCTGAGTCGAAGCTTTTCATTAGAGAGAGACGGCTTACCAGCACCTCCAAGGGTCATACAGGTGCCACACACAAATCTAATCAATCTTTTGTCAGTTCATTCAATTACTTGAATAGACGGACCCTTTTTCGATTCAGAATCGATTCACACTTTAAATTACAAGGTGTGTTGCAGTTAAACCTGTACTTATGGTGAAACTTTTCGTGAATAAAGACATAAAACCGATTGACAAGACTTCTAGCACAGTGCGGTGATGAAACTCTAACCCGCGGTAAAATATTTGAATGGGGCGAACGTTTTGAAGAAGACAGTATGTTCGTAAACGATCATGCTAGCCGAGGTGGCCTGGACCAGTGAGAGGAATGGCAGATCCTTGAAAATCGACCGATAACTTATGGAAGAGACGCATCTGTCTGTGGGAACTGTACACACAATCATTCACCAACACCACTTGCACATTACAGAAACTCGGCTGGGAGTTATTGCCACATTGCCTCTACAGTCCTGACCATTTCCACATGTTTGGGCCATTAAAGGAGTTCCTTGGAGGCTAGGGTTTTCAGATGTGAAGCAAGGAATCTGAACATGCTCTGGCGTACTGAGGAAACAGCTCCAGACATTACACTTCAAAAGATGTTCGTTGTTTTCAGTAGAGCTTGGCAATATCGCTTCCAGTGAAATTCCGCATTGATTTTGAAATTCTACTATTGACCTATAACGCACTAAATGGTCTCGCACCACACTACCCAAGTGAACAGTTAGTGCTTTAGGATCCTCCACACTGACTACGATCAAAGGTGCAGGCTGCTTATCAGTACCTCGTATTACGAAAACTACAACAGGGGGCAGAGTTTTCTCCAAAGTTATGGAATAGCCTTCCAATTAATGTTCAGGACTCAGTTTCAGTGTTTAAGTTTAGGCTGAAAACCTATTTATTTACCCAAGCCTTTTGTGAATATTCTTGTCATAGAATATTCAGAGCAGATCTGTGGGACTCGTGGATGTTTGGATACTGTCTGTCCCCACTTTCATTGATCACTTCGGTTTGTTGATGGTGGAGTGACTGGTTGCTTTACTTCCCAGGGAACACTCTAAAATGAAGTCCTAAAATGGAGATTTGCAGTCAAATTTGTAAACTTTTTATTAACGCAGTGCTGCGGTTTTGTTTGCATTGGTTTAACACACCTTTGTTTTTTTTCATATTGTCAGCCCCAGTTGACAGTTGTATATGTATATATACAGTGGAACCTCGGATCGCGAGTAACGTGGTTTACGAGTGTTCCGCAAACTGAGCAAAGATTTTTAATACATTTTTAATCAGAAACCGAGCAAGTATTAGTTTACGAGCGCCGAATATCATGTATCACGCATGCGACTCTTATTTTGACACCGAGCGTCACTCTCTCACCTTTTCACCGTTTATGAGTGTTTTGGAACACAAGCCCACTTCCGGAACGAATTAATGCTCGTAATCCAAGGTTCCACTGTACAGTATATGTATTAAATACAGATTGATCTACCTTGTTTCCACCACACTTATCATCAAAACAGGGAGAATAAATCTGTACAAGTTGTACTGGACAAAGTTTTAGAACTGATGCAGCAATTATTTCCCCACCAGTGTTAGCAGGACCATAGATCAGACGAGTGAGGAGACCATAACGAGGCTCGTGGGTGAATGCCATGAGAGATTTCTACCTGAGGTGAGGAGACAGATACTGACATGCAGCTTGTGGTTAATAAAACGGTGGACCTTATCTACTATTTTATCATTTATCATTGCAAACATTTCTTTAAAATGTGCAGTCTTTCTTGTCTTTGAATCTCTTATATGGAAAGAAGACGACTACATGACTACTGATGTTCACCTGTTCAGCATTTTACCAGAAAAGAAATTCTGTCAGTCTAGCCAGTCATTTCGTGCGGTGAAGGACACATGTGAGGCAGCCTTGAAATTTGACCAAAATAAGTAACCTTAGTAGACTCATGTCCTTGAGCTGTCTTTTGAATGGGACACACTTTATTTTGGGAGCACAAATGCTGCCCAAGAGTGCCGCTTACATAACAGGTCTTGTAGAAGACAAAAAGCAGGGGTAAAAACTCTCACCCACTCATCGTCTATACCACTTTACCCTGTATATGTCGTGGGGGGCCTGGAGCCTGGACAGGGTACCAATCCATCACAGGGCACAAACATATGCAACCATGTACACAGACCCGAGGCGTGAATCGAATCCGGACCCTGGAGTTGCAAGAGGACTATGCCACCGGGCCACCCTGGGGTAACGACAATCCCTCCCTATAGACGTTTTAAACCACCCTTGTCAGTTTATACTGGTGACACAAATATTGGCATGCTTTTTATTTTTAAAATTAAATCTTAGCGACTACAATGACTGATTAATGTACCGCATATGCTGTTCATTAATTACGTCTTGTAATCACATTCATGATTCTGTGGAACTGCTGTGACCGGACAGGAGTGTTACCGTGTGCAGATGGTCTCGCAGCACTGATGATGTCATTCTGCTAACAGACTGTTGCTGTGAGTATGTGTGTGTTTTTGCCTGAGCAACGCTGACCTGAGTTACGCCTACAGATGGCTCTGTGATAAGCATAAAACAAATCCACACTGACAGCAGCAAAGCAGCTCTACGACTAAAGAAGCTGCATGAGTATTGCTGTCCTGTTTGTAAACAGATGGACTTGTCACTCCATAATAACAGACGACCGCAAACGCGCTTGCAGGAATTTCCTGCACCCTAAATTTATAGAAAAGGTTAGCGCCAGGTACCCTGGTCCACCACTTCTGGTTGCAGTTATCGTCGCATAGGGGCGTCTGGCTGCTGAGGATGACCCTATGTAGTCTGCTTGGTGTGTGTGTGTGTGTGTGTGTGTGTGTGGTGTCTCAGATCAGTTCTACCTGATGAGCATGGTCTTGGACTTAGCTGAGGCAAGCAGTTTTTCTGTAATGGTTTGTGACTACAGTCGTTCAATAGTTTTAGAAGAGAAATGGCCAAGAACAGTTTTATATCCACGCCTCCATCAAGGTTGTAGCAGGCAGTTATAGCTGGGATTGACTATCTGTTATCACCCAAATGAGGATGAGTTCCCTGTTGAGTCTGGTTCCTCTCAAAGGTACTTTCTATTGTTATCTTAAGGTGTTTTTCCACTTCACCACCATCAACCTCGACTCGCTCATCAGGGACAACCTGATAGTTATAATTGACATGTTTTTTCTTACATTTTTTTGTGAATTTCTATTTCTGTAAAGATGCTTTGCAATAATGTTCATTGTGTGTTTAAAACAATCAAACTTTTAAACAAAGGTTTCAAACAGTTTCCCTGTATCAAGCAAAAAAAAAAATCAAATAAGGGGACTTAAAATGACTGGAATTAGGTTAAGAACTGCCCAATGGATTATTAACACCTGAAAGGAGAGTGCTGAACCTTTAGAAAAGAAAAACAATACTGAATGTCTGTGATTGGAGATCACTTGATGCTTCACGCTTGATGAAGTTGCATCGTGAAAAGATGACAGTAAAAATCACAGCTATGTTCAATAGCGGCAGGTGGCTTAATGGTCTCCTTGCACCTACAAGGCCGAGGGTTCGATTCCCGCGTCAGGATCTGTGCGCATATAGTTTGCATGTTCTGCTTGGTGGGTTTCATCTGGGTACTTCAGTTTCCGCTCACAGACCAAAGACATGCAGATTAGACTAATTGGTGTACCCAAATTGCTTGTAGTGTGTGAATGTGCATCTGAACGTTGATTGGAGGTCCCACAACGGTCGTAAAAAAATGGGAATAAATATAATGGTAATCACTCTTGGCCTAATATGGATGTTAAATAGTGAAAGTAAGAGCATTTTCACATGGTGGCAGTGGTAGTTCAGAGGGCTAAGGCACTGAGTTGGGCCTTGAGAAAGACCCTTAACCCTATCTGCTCCAGGGTGCTTTATCATGGTTGACCCTGTGCTCTGACACCAATTATGCTGGGATTTGCTAAGAAAGAAATTCACTGTGCTGTTATGTAGATGGGGACATTGAACGATGCACCCACCATGCATAGTGGCCACTCTACTGTTTTAATGATCTGAAGTTGCTTCAGTTGGTCAGGACTAGACTCAGCAACGTTATGTTACAATAAAATATAGTCAGCTGTTATAGTCAACAATAAAATATAGTCAGCTGATGACTTGAATGTACTAAATGATCAGGGTAATCACATTAATGGTTTTATTATCTATACTGGTGTTCACGGCGCTCAACTTGAAGTGATTCTTTGCAGGGGGGATTTATGGAGTTTCTTTTGGCCAGACAAGATTAAACTGAATGTTATAGGCAAGATGTAAATCCATAAAACTCAGTAGAAACATTCGCACAACTTTATGCTTCCACCACCATGCTTTGCGATCAGAATGCTGTTGGTTTGATGAGGAGTCATGTCAGTATTCAGGACAAAACGTAATTATGTGTAAATTTAATAATTAGTTCAAAAATAATGAACAAAATCTGTAGCAATTATATAAAACACATATTTCACAAGAAAGCGTTGGTGAATATCCACACGGCTGGGATTCAACGTCCAAACAAAATGTCAAGTAAATGATATTTTGGACACAGTATGGCTACCTGTCTGTTTACTTTTGGCCCATTAATGGAAATAGATCCTGATGGAGCTACACACACTTTGTAGCCTCTCAGATTTATGCATTTGCATTAAAGATGTTTGTGGTAAACTTAGATTCTTTTTTTATTGGACAAGCATTCACAAGTCAGAACTACTGTAATCCTTAGGATAAAAAATATCATTTACAATGTCCACTGATAATGACATTAATTTGAATCCAGGACAGATTCGAACCAGAAAGTGGAATTTTATGATCAAAACAGAGACGAGGATTGTGATAAAAACAGCACAACATCCCAGTGTGATTAGATTAAGTATCAGTAATTCTTGGAACACTGCTTGACTAAAAGCAATTCAATGGACTGGAACGAACTGTTTAATAATGCATCAGGAGCGAGGCTAAACATTTTCATATACAAGAAGAGAGGTCTCTGACTTACAGTAATAACACTACATGCATTACTGTATAAGAGTTCATAAAAAAACAAGCTAATCCAGGACTAACACCGAACAAGTGAACACAATCAGCTAACAAACTAGTGGCAGAGACAGCACTACAGTAAAATCAAAGACGGGATGTAAAAAAAAAAGCAGCAATGGGAATTGTGAAGCATGCTGATGGTGGGTTACTGTAAGTGATATTTAAATTGGGACGTGACCCAGTTTCGTGCATAATTGATATATGGCTAGTTGCTAATTATCGACTAGTTTATGGGTGTGAAGCATGAATGGGTCAATAAGCAGAAGGAGTTTACTTACACCGTGCTCGACTGAACGTCATTCCAGCCCCTGCTTAGGTTCTGTTTCAGCTCGCTTAACGTCGTCATGCCCAGCAGGTGCTTCAGCTCAGCGTGACGCTTCTCTTTTGATTCCAGCACTTGTTTCAGAGAGACAATTTCTTCCTCCAACTGGCAAAAGACATACAGGTGTTTGCATTGAAATGCATACTTGGCTGCTTTCTCACCAGGCACAATTAATTCATCCCATGGCCCAGGGCGTCCCCTTCCTTCTCCTCCACTGACCAGTTTTGCATTTCAGTGGTGGCCAAAGGTTTTGAATTCGTTCTTGCCTATCTGGTTAAAGAGTTGTGCTAATTAACTGAAAACCGTCTACGTGACAATGGTATTCAGCTTCTTTAGCCTTGGCCTGGGTCATCTCTAGACCTAAACTAAAGACCTGTACGTGATCTTCAGGAAGAAATCAAGCGGGCAAGGATTGTCTTTTCATGCAGGTGTCCAGCAGGTTTAGGATAAAAGGACTTCATATTAAATATTGATTGTTGTATAGCAATTTCATTGCATAAAATAACAAATATTATCATTAAATGTGAGAATGTCATTAACACTTTGAATTTCTTCTGTAATGTGTCTCAATACTTTTGGCCAACGCTGTAGTAATATTGTCAATAAACACATAATAAACGAGTCAACCTTTGCTCTAAGCCTAATATTATGGATATTTCAGGAAAAAAAACTCTCGCATGCCGTCCTACTTTATCAAATGTGGTTGTGTAGTTCAGAGGGTGAAATTAGCACATGCTCTGCATACAGATATATCAGAAGAGACAGACGGCATTGATGATGTCACACACCAAACAGCCACTCCCTGTTATGCTACCTTTTAAAATGATCCCTGCCCAGGAATAACACAGTGTGTTCAAATTGCAAAAGTACCAAACTTTGGGGGTCAACCGTACTGGAAACCATGCCCAAGCCCGTAGTGCGGCCATGATTGCCCTGTAATTGATCAGACAAAAATCAGTAGCTAACTTATTGAACTCGTGAATTTTCGCGTTACGTACCGAAATTTTAGTATGAGCTAACAAACTCAAACTTTTCAAACAAACTTTTCGAACCGAAATCCAGCCAAGTTGCGCGTACAGTACGTCCGGAAGCCGTTCAAAGCTTGTTTGCACCAGTGGAAAGACAAGAGGAGTAAAGACGTAGCACCATGGGTCCCAAGAATGTTAGCAAGGACGGTAACAAGAAGTGTCAAGAGGAATCATAAATTAAGGTTAAGTGAGTTTTTTTAATGTCTACTTATTTCATGTTTTTACTTCATTTACATGTCTTTTCTAAATATTTAGATTGTTTTTATTTGTAAAAATATGATTATAGTGTCTTTTGTAGTTTTCTCCCCTCCATTTTTTCCTTAGTCTGTATTAATGCACTGTACTAGCAAAGCAGGATGGGTTACGAGTATATTTAACTTGTATTTCATTGTGTTTTGTGTTCCTCAACCTGAACTGTCTATCATTCGTGCATGGAAATCAATCAGCATCGGTCTGATTGCACCTGGGCTGATGTCTGAAGTGTGGCAGGGTGTGGGATGAGGGAGCTTTGAGATGTGGTGAAGCACTGTAAACAGCATTATGTTTAATCATACACACCAAATGAAAACATTTGTTTTTGCAAAAGTCAATAATGATTAGGGGTTTGTGTTTTTCCTTGGTTGTTGAATCCAGGAGTCAATTATAAAAGAAAACAAACTAACAACCAGGACACGGAGTCTGCCTGTCCCCAACAGTCACGTGCACCCTTGCAATGCGACAGATAAAACGAACAGGGGTTTTCTTTTACTCTGCAACACTCTTACTGTAGTTACAAGATGTGGAAATGCTGGATCTTGACTTTTCACAACCGTATGTCAAAATTATTGCAGTTCCTACTTCATTTGCTTGTGATAGTTTTAAACGAGTCCTGATACACGCGTTACAGTACTTCCACATACAGTACTGTAGGCATTACACCCTTCCCCTGTGACATACACACGTGGACAAAATTGTTGGTACCCTTCGGTCAATGAAAGAAAAACTCACAACCGTCACAGAAATAACTTTAATCTGACAAAAGTAATAATAAATAAGAATTCTATGAAAGTCAGACATTGCTTTTCAGCCATGCTTCAATGGAATTATTTTTAAAAAATGAACTCATGGAACAGGCCTGGACAAAAATGCTGGTACCCGTAACTTAATAGTTTGTTGCATAACCTTTTGAGGCAATCACTGCAATCAAACGATTCCTGTAACTGTCAATGCGACTTCTGCACCTCTCTGCAGGTATTTTGGCCCACTCCTCATGAGCAAGCTGCTCCAGTTGTTTCCGGTTTGAAGGGTGCCTTTTCCAGACAGCATGTTTCAGCTCCTTCCAAAGATGCTCAATAGGATTGAGGTCAGGGCTCATAGAAGGCCACTTTAGAATAGTCCAATGTTTTCCTCTTAGCCATTCATGGGTGTTTTTAGCTGTGTTTTGGGTCATTGTCCTGTTGCAAGACCCATGACCTGCGACTGAGACCCAGCTTTCTGACACTGGCCAGCACATTTCTCTCTAGAATCCCTTGATAGTCTTGGGATTTCATTGTACCCTGCACAGATTCAAGACACCCTGTGCCAGATGCAGCAAAGCAGCCCCAGAACATAACAGAGCCTCCTCCATGTTTCACAGTAGGGACAGTGTTCTTTTCTTGATATGCCTAATTTTTCCGTCTGTGAACATAGAGCTGATGTGCCTTGGCAAAAAGTTCCATTTTTGTCTCATCTGTCCATAGGACATTCTCCCAGAAGCTTTGTGGCTTGTCAACTTGTAGTTTGGCATATTCCAGTCTGGCTTTTTTTTTATTTGTTTACAACAATAGTGTCCTCCTTGGTCGTCTCTCATGTAGTCCACTTTGGCTGAAACAACAACGGATGGTGCGATCTGACACTGATGTTCATTGAGCATGAAGTTCACCTTGGATCTCTTTAGAAGTCTTTCTGGGCTCTTTTGTTACCATTCGGATTATCCGTCTCTTTGATTTGTCATCAATTTTCCTCGTGCGGCCACGTCCAGGGAGTCCTCGTCCTCGTGTGGCTACAGTCCCATGGATCTTAGATTTCTGAATAATATGTGCAACTGTAGTCACAGGAACATCTAGCTGCTTGGAAATGGTCTTATAGCGTTTACCTTTAACATGCTTGTCTATAATTCTCTTTCGAATCTCCTGAGACAACTCTTTCCTTCGCTTCCTCTGGTCCATGTTGAGTGTGGTACACACCATGTCACCAAACAACACAGTGACTACCTGGAGCCCTATATATAGGCCCACTGACTCATTACAAGATTGTAGACACCAGTGATGCTAATTAGTGGACACACCTTGAATTAACATGTCCCTTTGGTCACATTATTTTCAGTATTTTCTAGGGGTACCATCATTTTTGTCCAGGCCTGTTCCATGAGTTTATTTTTTTAAATAATTCTCTTGAAGCATGGTTGAAAAGCAATGTCTGACTTTCATTGGTTAACATTCATAGAATTTTTTTAAATGATTACTTTTGTCAGATTAAAGTTATTTATGTGACCATTGTGAGTTTTTCTTTCATTGACCGAAGGGTACCAACAATTTTGTCCACGTGTTTACAAGCTTCTACGCCCTTATTTAAAACAGCTCCTACTAGTGGATCATGAGGAAGACAGGCACTAGTTTAAAGCAAAAGTAGGAAGTATATCAATGCTGAGTCAGAGTTTTTATATAAAACATGTTACTTTTTGTCTTCTGATGAATTTCCTCTCCGTAACACTGTGTTTCTGATATAGCTGAGAAAAAGTACCTTGGTCAGCTCGTTGTGCATTCCTTCTCTCTCTTCTTCTGTCATGGTATTGTTCAGGTCCACCTCTGACTCCATGTCCTGCGCTACTTCCTGCCCTGGCTCCTTTCCCAGGAGTCCTGAAACAGCAAAACCACAACAAAGCAGAAGTCTGTCAATGATGGTTCCTGAAATAGAAACTGTCACTACTGATGATTATGAAGTTTTACTTTACTGAAATATGAGAGTTGTTCAAATTCATTCAAATTCAATCTGGGACCCATGATTGTGCAGAATAACAGAACACAGCTATGAGGGTAAAAAACCCCTTTATGTCTCTATATAATCCCCTACTATGCTAATACACTTATCCCAGTGTTTCACTAGTGCTTGGATATTATCAAGGTTGAAGGTTTTCTCAGTACACCTGCTTCACTTGTGAAACTCTGGCCTACCAGGAACTCCTTCAATGGATCGACCATGTGGAAATGGTCGAGCGCAAGGTCAGGACTGTACGGGTGGATGAGGCAAAAACTCCCAGTCGAGCTCCTGTAATGTGCAATGATTCCGTGTACAGTTCACACAGACAGAAACGTCTCTTCTGCAAGTTGGCTTTGCAAAGATCATGCATTTCACTCGCTGAATGTTCCTGGGAACAACTGCCAATAATGGACATACAGCCTTCTTTAAAATGTTTCCACCATTCAGCTGTTTTACTGCGGCTAAGAGTCTCATCACCGTACCTGTGCTGGATGTTTTCTGTAAATGTCAATCGTACATTTTACGCCTTCATTTATGAGAAATTCCATCACACGTTCTGCTGTAAATTGAACACCTACTGTATAATCCATATAATAATTCTATGTATCATTGTTTCTCATGGATTTCTCAAACTAAAGAAAATGACCGAAATCATTCCAATTGGAGATTCCAACTTAACTGGACACTGACTTGCCAGCTGGAGAACGCTGATATAATAAAATGGGTGTTTACTGTATATGCTCAAGGCATTTAATCAAAATATAAGTCATCTGAAAAATGTCACAGTTAAAAATGAACTATGATTGGTTAGACGCTCGACTATCTACAAAATGACAAAATGTTGAGCCAATCGGTGCCCTTTCCTTAGCCAGAAACCCAGTGCTTGGAAGTTAACACAGGTAGGATAGAGTTGTTCTCAAAGAGTTTATGAATCAGGAATGGAAGCAAAATGTCCCTCCTGGAAACTCGTCACTTGTCACATCATCTAATGATGGGCAAACATGCAGAAAGAGTATATTCCCATGAGAGAGAAACGATCATGGTCAAGTGTTTACATGGCTAATATTTACCTACTAAATGGAATATCAAGGGTTTACACCACCCCTCTCATTCTGATTGAAAATTCAGTTCCGATTGAGGCGCTTACATGATGGATTTTTATTCTAATAGGGCTAGGACTCTGATTATTAGAGAAATATTATGTTATGGTCCACGTAAAAACACACCTATTGTATCTCTATGACAACCATCGTCATGGATTCATCATTTATTTAGTCAAATGATCTCCTTATACACGATCTATATTAGTTTGTGTATGATTCGTAGACTCTCCTATACTGTAGATCTCTTGTCTGAACCTTACCATGGAACAAAATGTCCAGCCCAGCTCTAATTCACTGGAAGTTTTCCACTTATAAGCTAAACACCAACAACTCTGCAAGTAAGTGGCTTATCTTTTCGTTTCTGGCTGAATTTAGTCATTTTAATTAGAAACACAGCAGGTTTTTTATGGTCATCACAGCTGGATAGCAGTTTAAACCTTGGAGTGATAGGGAGTAAGTGACAGAGAGTTATCCCATGGTGTGCCATTTACATTGGGGATTTATACAGGCTCTAATGAGAAAAGGACACATCAGAGCACTCCGAACTCAATCACATTAGGTGATGTGACAAACTCAAACTTCTTTTGAGAGGAATGTCTACCTCTCAAAAGAAATTGAAGGTCAGTTGATGAATGCTCAAATACAAATACACATTCTCTGAATAGCTGTTGTAGTAGTAGTAGTAGTACATCTATTCTTCTAGGAACCTCTGTAGTCCAACTACAGGGCCAATGGTGACTGTTCCCATTTTTACGACGCAGTAGGACATGAAGTGCATGCTACTGAATGTTACACACTAATGAAGTGCATGGACGGTAGCAGTAGTAGTAGTGTTGATTCCTGATTTATACTAAAGGAACCTGGATTTGCTCACTATTTATGGACATTAGAATGGATAAGATATTGTGAACAATAATATACTGTTTATGGGCCAAGGGGTACGGAGTAAGGAGTAAACATATCATTACAATACGTATTAGTAACTAGCCCAAATTACTACTCAGTGAGTTGTTCAAACAATCATAAAGCTCAGCAATAAACACAGATTTTACTGCACCATGTAAGACAACCATTAAGCTTCCAACAATGGTCAAGTTTGTGACAGCGTGGCATGAGGAAGCGGAGGTCAGAGACCAGCGTTTCGCCACAGCGTTGCATCATCTGCGATCTGGAGTAATCTCGGGGATTATGGGATGGGCTTTATCTTAGCTCATTGTCACTGAGCGTCTACATCAAGATGTGATGAGCGTACTGAGACAATCTACAGTATAATCAGCTGCGTATTTGAACATCACTGGAGCATGTTTGTCTCCTTACACAAACCTGTAAGACCTACCTGCTTGGAGATCCTCTTCTTCATTTGATTAGCAAAAAAAAAAAAAGAAAAAAAAAAAAAGACATGAAACAGACTGTACCGGTATGATACGAGGAAGTAGAACTTACATGATTATAAGCCGGACTTCTGTCTGATTCTAACATCATGCAAATTTTCATCACAGCACGGAGGAACACAATGGAAGCCACTGTTCTAAGCAACACTAAAACACACCACACTTTCAAACCTCATGCAAGGCTGCATGTCGAACATATTCACTTTTGCATGATTGTTAATAATAATAATAATAATAATAATAATAATAATAATAATTGCTTGAATTTGTATTCTTTAAAATTTTATGTCCAAAGGCATCTATTAGACAGCTGCTGCTTTCTGCTGTATTGACTTTCCTGTTACAAGGAATCATACACTGCCTGGCTCCAAAAAAAAAAACAAAAAAAACTGCTGACTCAGAAGGGTCAAATGATTGGCCTGCCTGTCCAACATATTATTATAACCTGGAAGGATAGTGCAGAACTGCCTACACTGCAAAAGGAATGTGACAAGAAAAACATCACGATTGACCGTGATCAGGGATCGCTTGGTGTGAAAAATCAGGTGTGTTGTCAGGACGAATCTCAGCTATGTCAAATAGTGCAAATAAGGCTTCAGTTTCTTAGGGAGCACAAATATTGGAAAATGAAATGTCATGTGGTCTGATGAGTCTTGATTCACCCTGTTTTCAAGCGATGTGTGTGTCAGGGTAAGAATGTAGGGTAATGCATGAAGCGATGGACATCCGTCTGGAGGCCGTGTTATGTTGGGGTTGCTTCAGTTGGTCAGGTCTAGACTCAGCAACGTTATGTGGCAATAAAATACAGTCAGCTGACCACCTGAATGTTCCAGGGTCACTATGTTGCATCAGTTGTGTTATATATACAATGTAATAAATATGTAATTTGTCATTCATAGTCAAAACTATTACTGTAAATAATCTAAATGTTTGCTCAAGTAATTGAGTAAATTCAAGTACATTCAAATGTGGCCTGACTGTGAAACCCTGATCCTGAGCCTAACTGTTCATACAAATTACATAAAGTGTGAATTGTTTAAATACGAGGTGGCATCAAAAAGTTTTGAGACTACTTCTGTAACACACCAGAAGATGATGCAAGTTAGAAGTTAGAACAAAGAGTAGCCGTGAAATTCTGTGTGAAACCGGGCAAATCTGCCACAGAGGCATTTGACAATGGAGTATCTTTGACATGATGCTGCAACGAGTCATTCGAGGTGTTTTGAGCGACACGCACACTTCAAGAGCGGAGGACATCGCTGGACTTTTAGGTTTCCTACTTAGCTTTGTTAAATTATGTTGTTAATTCATATCGAATGTAGCACCTTGGTCCTGCAGTGTAAACCCTAACGCTCAAAGTATTTAAACATATTGAGTACTGTTAACTTAAATAATTATAATTTGTTCAAATTAATAGACCTTGATGAGTATTTAGGACTTTTTGGTATTTATGAGTATTTATGGTATTTATGAATTTGTAGAAATGACACTTTTCAAGTTAGCTGAACAAATTTGACATTTTAAGTAACTGTAAGTACTTAATTAACAGTAACTGTCACCTTAAAGTTCAACCAACTTAAAATCTTTCAGACTAGCGATTTTGTGTCTGATGTCATCAGTATGGCACTGGCGGTTCAGTGGTAGGTGTTTCGCCTGCCATGCGAAAAGCCTGGGTTCGATTCCCAACAACTGGATGAAGTGCCTGTCCCAAGCCCAAGGGTTGCATCACAATGGGCATCTGGTGTAAAACCTGTGCCAAGCTTGTGTGCGGACCGGATTGTCTGCTGTGGCGACCTATTGACAGGAGCAGCCGAAATACCAACAGCAATTTATTTGATTTGCAACAACTAAAAATAATGATAATTGCTATTAAATAGTATGAGTTAGGCTACTGAATAATGCATGTAAAGAACGATTAATATGAATGAGTACAACAATCTTAAATACTGATAGTTCTATTTACTTAAAACTGGAAACATCAGTACTTGGTTGAAATTACAGTAAAAGACTTGACTTGAAGGACAAGAAGGTCTCAAGACCTTTAACAAGCTCAACCCCCCCAACATGTTGAAACCATTCGGTATTAGGGATGCACCGATACCACTTTTTTGGAAAAACGAGTACGAGTACGAGTACTTGCATTTCAGTACTCGCCGATACCGATACCAAGTACTTAATAAAAACGGGATTTTTAACAATTTCGCTGAACACAATTTGCAGTCCACCTTCATTTACTTTGAAATAATTCCACACAGCTGACATGTCTCATTTCGCCTCGCCTCCTCCCCGCTCTGAGCTACATCCAGGGTCTAGTGGCGGGCACTCGGCGCTTGTGATTAACCCCTTACACGCCGCTCAAACATAGACATTTCTCAGACCGTGTAATCGGTCCCTGGTATCGGGGGACTTTTAACGAGTACGAGTACTTTAGAAAATGTGGTATCGAGGCCGATACCAGATACCGGTATTGGTGCATCCCTATTCGGTATCTTATGTATGATAATCGTTATATGGAACAGTCCAGGCGATCGTCACGTGTGATTTGAACATGAGCCGTGTTGCTGACTAAGTCTAAGTCTGAGTCTGCCATGGACTACGCCAAGAACCTTCATGTCAGGGATTGATACCTGTGACGAAACCTGTATGTATGGGTACGACCCTGAGACGAAGCAACAGTCTTCACAGTGGAAAAGCCATTCATCTCCACAACGGAAAAAGATGAGGTAGGTCCGCAGCGCGACCGAGTGCACGCTCATAGCCTTTTTTTTTGACATTTGCATCATCAGGGTCCAGACTGTCAATTGTGAATTCTTCTGCCACGTTTTAGGGTATCTGAGGGAGGACGTACGACAAAAACTCCTGGATCTGTCTCACGTGAATCTCAAAACTTTTTGATACCTCCTCATATGGTGAGGCTCCTCCTTGATTATATGATGGCTGTACTTAATAACAGGTTACACTTTCTCTTACACGTACTCTAGGTCTATGAAGTATACTGTATAATTATGGATTTGTCACTCATTCTTGAAGCAAATATAACCATCATATTCTTTTTTAATGCACAATCACCAACACTGGTGTTCTTGGTCTTTAATCCCACACCCTTCTAACAATCCTAAGAGTGGATTTTTTTGACTTTATGGGTGTGTGTGGGTGCGAATTGACAAATGTACAGTATGCTTTAATGTATAAATCACACACACACACATCACTCTTAACCTTAATGTTCATCATTTTAACATCAGCTTACCACATTCGTCTGCCTCGGGTGTCAGAATGCTTGAAGTCAGCTCTGTGAAGATTATAAACATGCAGAAACATGGCAGCACACAAGGTTCAGTACAGTATACCCCTTACACACAGGGTTACATGCCAGACTTTTTAAAATACAGCTGCACTTTTTATAGCAGATAGTATAAGCCAAGTCACAAGATTTCAGCTGTTTAGCTCAGAGCAAGCGAACTGGCCTTGGGTCAATCATACGGTCCAGTATAGCAGTTATATAAAGAAAAGTAAGCTAAAATAAGATGCAGGAGCAATCAGCTGAGCTACATATCCCAGTCAATCCCATGACCTTGCTTAGGCGCAAACTGATATGATCAGACATCTAATAACACGTTTATCCAGGATCAAAAGCACATCCAGAACCCATAACACTCTTTGATCACTCACATACACTGTGTTTAATATTTTACAATAACAGGCAAAGTAATGTAAAGTCCAAGCTTTGAAATTTTAAAGATCAAAGGAGCACAAAAGAAAAAGACACACAACAACATAGGATCTGAAGCTCACCTTGCTGTCTTTGCTCCATGTCTCTGCAGTTTAGATGAGTGGTTTCAGACTGCAGAGTCAACAGAACTTTTAGTTTTGTGCACTTCAACTCAGCTGCTGTTTAATCCTGGGTAACTCCCACATTTGACTCTGGTTTCGTGTTGCCAAGTCATCTCTACAGTACCCGGGTTGCCAGGTTGGAAATGACAAGTCAAACCCTCAGGTTGAACTTGAAATGTTGTTCCTGTTTTTTCTGTGTGTGTATACAAAATTTGTATTTTTTCATAACTGAATCTAAGAATTTTTTAAAACAATTTAACCAAAAAAAAAAAAAAAAGTGTAGACACTTTGGAAAAACTTGTTTAAATATTTTAATACCAAATTTTGCAATATTGCTATACATTATATAGAATATATATGATAATATTATTCATATTATATTAATATAATGTATACTTTGTGTGTGTGTGTGTGTGTGTGTGTGTGTGTGTGTGTGTGTGTGTGTGTGTGTGTGTGTGTGTGTGTATAAATGTTTTGGCTGACTACATATTTTTTGTCTGACTCTGTCCATATAAGAAAAATAGACTTGAAGCATAGGCTACTTGGCGTTCCCAAATTTCCCGGCACCATATTACCATATATATATTTTTCGTATTTACTCGTGTTATCTTTGTGTAATATTAAAGATTGTTTGATGATCTAAATCGTTTAAGTGTGACACATATGCAATTTTTTTTTTTTTAACCAGACTGAAAAGTAAACATGGAATTTTCTTCGGGATCAATAAAGTAAGTATCTATCACTCTATCTATCTCTCTATCTAAATCAGGAAAGGGGGAAAATACTTTTTCACCCCACTGTAGTCACAACATAACATTAACTGACATTCGTATTAATGCCATGAGGATCTTATGCATTTTTGAATATTCAGATTTTTCTCAGTTTATAATTTGTGTAAAAGGTTGCGCTTTTAATAAAAGTAAAGAAACAAAACTTATGATAATGTAATTTTCTTACTCCGATCCATCGCAGGGCACACACACACTCATTCACACACTTTGGTACCGCCAGTTAGCCTAATCTAAATGTCTTTCACCTGTGGGAGGAAACCAGAGTACTTGGAGGAAACCCACCAAGCATGCAAACTCCATGCACACAGCGAGAATCGAACCCTCGACTCTGGTGGTACAAGGCGACATTATTGCAAGCTAACCACTAAACCACCGTGCCACCATCAGTTGGATCAGGAAGAGCAAAAAAGTAAAATAAATAAATAATTGGTTTATATGAATAAATATTACACCTTAGTAAGTGTCTGTCAATGTAGTGTATAACACACATTGTTTTTGTTTTTTGTTGTTGTTGTTGTTGTTTTGAGAAAACTAAAAGTTGTCAATCTGGCAACCTGGATGAGGAGGAGGGTTAACACACAGACAGCCAACAGTGTAATGGTAAGAAGAGAAAGTATGATGTGGTCACTGCAGACATTTCTCATTAAAAAGAACAACAGCAATTACTATTACTACTACTAATAATACTTTCTTCCCTTCTTCCCTTTTCAATAAAGCTTTGTTTATAAAGCTAACAACACGTTGTAATTACAGGACTGCCAGTGTCGCTGTTGTAAAACTGGACATAGGAGTTATGTATTTAAAAAAAAAAAAAAGGTAACCGAAATGGTTTAATGGTCATTAAACTGTAAATGTATGTGTATTTAGAGCAACAGCGCCATCTGCTGCAAGCGGGCTTTTTTTTTTTTTTTGCTAACTGTTATGAAGGATAATTTTTTACAACTATTTCAAAATGAATTGTAAGATTTTTTCCCTCGATTCATTTTTCTTTTTAAGTAATCTGCAAGCCCAATTAAGCAATCTTTAAAATAATAAGTTGTAGTCAAACTACGTAACAGGCATAATAATCATACTATAAATAACACAGTAAACTAGCATGTTTTAGTGCTAACAGTAACAATTAACAGTTTAGGGTGTTACGTTTCTGTGACCTGTTTCATATATAAAATGCATTTCTTAAATGTTATTTTAAATTTAAAAATAGATTTTTCTACTTATATAAAAAAAATTTTTTTTTACACTTTTCATCAGAAAGGAAATACTCTATGCTGCTTTATGCTAACTGTGAATATGCGTAGTGGCTAGCACTTAGCACTTCAACCAGAAGTCTGGGGCATTTTTCTTCAGGGAAACTGAACATTATTGTTTTTATTTCAAAACCAAGATAGTTTTGAAACTAACAACAGAAGATCAGTCCTAGAACCAATAGAATCAGACCTAGCACCACTTTGGAATCATATGAAGCCATTATCTGTGCAGCACGTTGGCATAGCACTGTTGCCTTGCACCTGCATGGTCAAAGGTTCAATTCCCACCTTTGGATGTACGTGGAGTTTGCATGTTCTCCCCATGCTTGGTGGGTTTCCTCCGGTTTCTTCCCACGGTCCAAAGACATGCAGATTAGGCTAACTGGTGTTTCCAAAATGCCCTGCAATAAATTTGCAATCGGTCCAGGGCCCTGAGTGCCCTGCCATAGGTTTATCATAATCTTAATACAATCGTAAACAAGGCATAAGATACTCAATCTTACAAAATTTTATTTCTTTGTATTAATAAGTTTTGCGTTCTTCAAGTTGGCTTCAAACTGAAATAATAATATCACTGATTACATTAAAGCCGATCAGATTAATTATAGCTTCAATATTTTAAGTCTTTTCCCGTCAACGACGTGTACTGACGCTAGTCCAAAATCATCCTCCCAGCACACTGAACACATGGCTGGATCAGAGCCGCCTGGATCAACAGGATGTTCGTGTCAGGGAGACAGTGGGGTTTGTGGCACACGTCGCACTTTATCAGACAATGTGCTGAGATGGGCAGGAAACACAACGCATGGAAGTGCTCATTTTGTGAAACCTCTTGTAGGGGTAAAAATTGAGCCGTTTTCTAGGAGGAAACACAAGCTGTATATTTGTGCCTTCTAATCAAGCAAATAAATAATAAAAGGCGGGCATGAGAAATGTCAAACTGTTCAAAGATCCACATCTCTTGATGTGACTTGAGGTGACTTGAAAAACGAGACATGTTTTTGTTTTTCTTTAAGTCTTTTAAGTGAAATTAAGTTTACCGTAATGCATTTACAAACACAGTGGACCTGTGGCCTCACACCAAAAAGGGGATGAGGGTTCGATTCCCACCTCCGGGCTGTGTTGGTTTGTCCCCCGGGTGCACCGGTTTCCTCCCACAGTCCAAAGACAAGCAGATCAGGATAATTGCCGTTCTCAAATTGCCTGTACGAGTGTGTGTGTACATGTGTGCCTTGTGATGGATTGGCACGGTGTACTCTGCCTCAGGAACAAAGTCTCCAGGGATAGTCGCCAGGTTTCCCATGAATTACTGTAATGAATGAAGATCACACACTGTCCTCAAATATAGCTTTCCTTAGAAGAAATAGTTTACATTTATTTCTACTTTTTTGCTTTGGAGTGTAAATAAGCCCATTTTGGTAACCAAGATGCACTTTGATCGCTGCCCCTCTGGGCCTGTGTAGAGCTTGTGCTCTGTCCTAATGGTGGTCTCTTTCAGAAAAAGTGGAAGATGGCCATCAGGGCTTATATAATTAACCGTGTTAGAGACTTGCTGTGTTGTGATCTGCAAAATTCTATGGAACGGAAAATGAGGTACAAATGAGGTTTTCATCACTCTGAAGTGACAGGAAGTACTTACCCGAGGTGGTGAGATACTTTACTGACAGTTTCACCTGTGAGTGGAACCATTTGGGTAAGACAAACTTCACTCCCTATTGATCAGCAAGCTGTACTGTACAGTAGGTACATGATATATGGAGCAGCAAGCTGATGCGTAAAAGCAAAGTAGGAAATGTACTGTACAATGGTGAGCATTTAATCAGACAAGTGAGACGCTCTGCTCTATCTACCAGAATCTATCTGTAAAAACAAAGAGCGAGATTGCTGTGGTATTTTTAACCTAAGCATAATGAAACAAAATCAGCTGTTGGCTATTTGGACCATCGTAACACCTTGGAATCCAGAGGGATATTCTTAGAGTTAGAATTAATTAAACATCTTGGATTCTGTTCAATCTAAATTTAAACATGCACCGAACTACAGCTGTCCGACAGAATTCCTAATCACAGGAAGAGTGCGGACCAAAATGAAATTCTTTTTATATCGTTGTCCTACAGTTTGATGCAGGACGAGAAAGTATCTCTACCATATTCCATGTGCGTTGAATTATAATTAACATGTTTGAAAATGGATGTCTGGATGATTTATATCTTAGATACAGCAGAATGATCTAGGCAGGTGGACGATTGTGGAGGTGCGAGCACAACTGTCCAGATGGCCGTAGCAACATAACAAAAATGATGTAGAAGCACAAGCTCTAATAGTAGGTTTAGTAGGTTTGACCCCTAGTAATAACACATTTACTCATCATCTGTACTGCTCCATCCTGTATACAGAGTCGCAGGGGGCCTGGAGCCTATCCCAGGAAACTTAGGGAGTGCACCATGGATGACACTCATCAGGCACACTCACCTACTGTATACACACTCATTCACACACTACAGGCAATTTGGGAACGCCAATTAGCCTAATATGCATTTGGTCTTTGGACAAGAGGAGGAAACCCACCCCATGGAGAACATGCAAATTCCACGCACACAAACCTGAGGTGGGAATCGAACCCGAACCCCAGTGGTGCAAGGCGACAGTGCTAACCACTAAGCCACTATGCCGCATATTAAAAACTCAATTGCACAAAACGAGGCAGGAAATACTCTAAAGGTACTGTAGAAAGTTCACAGAACTTAAAATGGAGGAATCCCAGAATAAGGGTTTTGCTAATAAAGACAATCATTTGTTTTGTGGCTTCATGTGTACAGTCGTGGCCAAATGTTTTGAGAATGACACAAATATTAGTTTTCACAAAGTTTGCTGCTAAACAGCTTTTAGATCTTTGTTTCAGTTGTTTCTGTGATGTACTGAAATATAATTACAAGCACTTCATACATTTTAAAGGCTTTTGTCGACAATTACATGACATTTGTGCAAAGAGTCAGTATTTGCAGTATTGAATCCTGATTGATACTGTAGCAACCCATTTTTTCATTTTTTCCAAAATTTCAACGTTTTGGTCCCTGAGCCACTTAGTTATCACTTTTGCCTTATGGCACGGTGCTCTATCGTGCTGGAAAATGCATTGTTCTTCACCAAACTGTTGTTGGATTGTTGGAAGAAGTTGCTGGTGGAGGGTGTTTTGGTATCATTCTTTATTCATGGCTGTGTTTTTGGGCAAAATTGTGAGAGAGCCCACTCCCTTGGATGAGAAGCAACCCCACACATGAATGGTCTCAGGATGCTTTACTGTTGGCATGACACAGGACTCATGGTAGCGCTCACCTTTTCTTCTCCGGACAAGCCTTTTTCCAAACAATCGGAAAGAGGCTTCATCCGAGAATATGACTTTTCCCCAGTGCTCAGCAGTCCATTTGCCATACTTTTTGCAGAAGATCAATCTGTCCCTGAAGTTTTTTTTTGGAGAGAAGTGGCTTCTTTGCTGCCCTTCTTGACACCAGGCCATCTTCCAAAAGTCTTGGCCTCACTGTGCGTGCAGATGCGCTCACACCTGCCTGCTGCCATTCCTGAACAAGCTCTGCACTGGTGGCACTCCGATCCCGCAGCTGAATCCTCTTTAGGAGACGATCCTGGCGCTTGCTGGACTTTCTTGGACGCCCTGAAGCCTTCTTAACAAGAACTGAACCTCCTTCCTTGAAGTTCTTGATGATCCTATAAATTGTTGCTTTAGGTGCTATCTTAGTAGCCACAATATCCTTGCCTGTGAAGCCATTTTCATGCAAAGCAATGATGGCTGCACGTGTTTCTTTGCAGGTCACCATGGTTAACAATGAAAGAACAATGATTTCAAGCATCACTCTTCTTTTAACATGTCAAGTCTGCCATTCTAACAATCAGCCTGACATAATGATCTCCAGCCTTGTGCTCGTCAACATTCTCACCTGAGTTAACAAGATGATTACTGAAATGATCTCAGCAGGTCCTTTAATGACAGCAATGAACTGCAGTGGAAAGTTCTTTTCGGGATTAAGTTAATTTTCATGGCAAAGAAGGACTATGCAATTCATCTGATCACTCTTCATAACATTCTGGAGTATATGCAAATTGCTATTATAAAAACTTGAGCAGCAACTTATCCACTTTCAAATATTTATGTAATTCTCAAAACTTTTGGCCATGACTGTAACTATGCAGGAACTGCTAGAAATGGAAAGCTTGCGCTGTTAGATCCTGATTGTATCCGAGTGTTGTTTTGAAGCATGATGTTTAATAGCCAGGATGTTATCTGACTAATGTAATCTCGCTGCTGTTGATTGCTACGATTTATCAAAAGTCATTAGATGTATGAGATGAATCAACATCTGAAGACTGATGAATCTCCCAGCCTGTGTACCCAAGATAACCTCTCACCATCCGACCAGTTGGTGATCAACTAAATGCTCTCTTTTATTGTCTCATCAGCAGGTACAGCGCATAGAGACGATTTTTACTACAAAGTCTGTGGGGCAGGAAATCTTTACCTTAACAGTGTGTATAATATATATAGAATAATATGGTATATATTGGTTTTTAAAAATTGCTCAGTAGCTATTATTTAGTTTGCACATGTCCAAGATATTTGCTTTATTTGTGCAATATTATGGCACAAATCAAAATAGGGATAAAGGCAGGGATTTTTGTTCCTCTTGTGTCAACTGAATGACAAAAAAAATAAAAAATATTACAATACAGTAGGTCCCCTTTTGTGTGAGGTAAAAACAGGGACTGTGCTGTAAGTGTGTATTGTACGTACAGTATACAGGTTTATTATCTGCATTTTGGCTTTGGCCATTATTTCTTTGAACTAGCTTTTAAAGGAGGCTGAACTGTATTTTTATTTTATTTTTTTATATTTTAAAATATCAGTTACAGACCAACTTTGTGGTTTGCAATTTCATTTTGCTTTATTTTTACTCTCTTGCCAGAAGACGATACCATGACGATACCATGCTGCTCCTGACTCCGCTGCTGTACGACGGTGCAATCAATACTGAGATTAGGAATTTTGGATAAGACCACGGAGAACGAGCAGCGGGCAGCAGCGGGTGATTTCCAGAAATTGCCTTCTCTACCACATTCTCGTTTCGGCGTTTAAAACAGCAGCTTATGACTTACTGTGGTCACCAACTCATCAACCATGCTCACCATGTGTGATGAGTCTAAATATGAGTTTCACTTTATAAACTGAAATACTGTAATTTTTTCCTGAATTATTTCTTTCACGATATTCACATTTTTTAAGTGTGCATGTTTTTTTTTTTTTAGAAAACAAAAAAGCCTATAACACACAAAAACCAGACAAGGAAGACTGTTGTACCTGCACAGTGTTTTGCATTGTGATCTTTAATTACCAGCATTAAGGCCAAAACTCGACACTTGGGTCCCTCTTAAGACGTTCTCATGATTAACAAACAAATCGTCGCAGGTCCTTTTAACTTCACATAGTAACCACAAAGTCTGCCAAAGTGGACTGGTGAGACAGACTTTTAAGATAAAGTGCAGCAGCGTACAAGAATAAGCAATGTAAAAGGATTTAGGAGGGGTACAAATAAAACAAAATAAAACAACATACATATAGGGTGTATTCATATCAAAATTCTTAACAATTATTAAAAAAAATAATAAAAAAAGGATTGTGTGGTGGTCTAAAACATGTACCACAGGATCATCTGGAAAGTGTGCATGCACTCATCACACGTATGCGAAAGCTTCTTTCAAAAAAAAAAAAAGAGAATAAAATCCCTCTAATACAATCCCATTTACAGCATATTAAAAGGCACAAGAGGATAAAAAGATACATCAGTAATACCACTGAAAGCAGCCCAGTCAGGGCCTTTGGCTCACAGCAGAGTGCAACAGCAGGTCTCGAGGGAATCTTCATGGACTTCTGACTCATGGCACTGTGACCTTTTTCTCATTTCCGATTGGCGACGCTGAGATCCGACAAAACCCAGTCGCAGCGTTGCAGGAGTGAGAGGGTTGTGTGTGAAAGTCTTAACGCACTCCCTGAGAATAAAAGTGCCAGTCTGATTGTCTTTTATGTAAATGTGTGATTGTCATCACTGAAACCAGCACGAGGGACACACACTCGACACAAACGCGCTACAGTCACCGAGCATGACTCTCAACACTGGATACGAATCTGTAATATTCATCGTGGTTATATTTGCCGCCCCTTAATAACATCTAAAATGTTAAAGGTCAGATATAGAATAATGTGTGCAAAGCGCAAACATACTGTAAGTTAATTTCTACTTGCTGAACTTTTGAATAAATAAATATCAGTCTGTAATGCAGAACAGAAATGTTCCTTTAGGACATGGTGGAGAAGAAGCCGTGCGTGTACGCATGGCCTCGTTTACATTTCGGGTTATCAAGATTATTGTAAAGAAAAGAAATGAAAAAAAAAAAAAAAAAAAAACAAGTCATGCAATACAGCATGAACTGGCGTTGGAAATTTTTTTTTTGCCATCACGGTTATCGATATCATAATCATTGTGAACCTGGAATGATTTCTTTAGTTAGAGAAATCCATGAGAAACTACATTACAGTAGGACTACATAAAATCTAGCCGTTCGAGTCAAACCGGGACCGGGACCTTCGCGCACGAAGGTGTAAAACTGCGACATTTACAGAAGACTTCAAGTCGCAGTACGGTGATGAAACTCTTGCGTGTAGACGCAGTGAAACCTTTGAATGGCTAAAACGTTTTTTTTTTTTCTGACCCTTTAAAATCGACGGCTATCTGGATACCACCTGGAGACCACAGAGACACATCTGTCTGTGACTGGAACTGTACACACGTTCGTTCACCGACGCCACTCGCACGTTACAGGAACTCGGCTGGAAGTTATTGTCACATCCCTCGTACGGTCCTGACCTCGCTCCGAGCCATTTCAACATGTTTGAGGCATTAGAGGAGTTCCTGGGTGGCCCGGGGTTTGATGGAATCCGAGCATTAGTTAAACGCTGGGATAGGTGCATTAGTGAAGCAGGAGATTATATAGAGAAATATCTATCTATCTATCTTTAATTCTTCTGTACAATCAAAAGTCCCGGTTTGACTTGAACACACCTCATACTAAACATCATGTAAGAATGAACACTATCTCTAACATTAAAAAAAAAAATTTTTTTTTACGCATCTGTACTGAAAGTGTACATAATAAACATCCCTTGTGCTTTAACTGACCCGAGCCTACACCCCACCCACGTGTCCTGATTTCATAAAATTATGGCTTGGCTAATTTGCACGAAGGTTTTTTACATCCTGTGTCGTTTTCCCCCTTACTTGACCTGATGGTTGCTTTAACCTCAGACTGCCGAACTGCGTACCTTTAAGGTGTCCCCTGAATCACACTAGAGCTAGACTGTAAATGTTGGCACCCCTGTGTGTGTGAGAGAAAAGGAATAAACTCACACGACTGAGTCTGAATGAATGCATATAAATATGGGGTGTTTCAGCGGGATATGAACATCCAGAAACAGAATGCATGTTAGAGTGAGGTGTGAGCAAGGCCTCGGGATTGACACGAACGTGACGTCACGGTGATAATCTCCCAGGAAGTGCGTCAGATCAGCATCCGAATTTGGCAAGGATCTCCAGCTAATCTGATGCTATTGTTGTCTTTAGCGCACACACACACACACACACGTTTTTGTTGATGGTGCAAAATTCCAGTAGAAATGCAACTGCAGAATGATGGATCAGAGTGAGTGTGTGGAGATCAAATCCCTGAATAATTGATTGACACGTACAGATAAAAGCGTTCTACGCGCTAAAAAGAATGAAGATAAAATGCACGACTCTCAGGTGAAGCGTCAGGTCTGTCCACAGCAACCGACCGTAAACTGGAGGAGTTCTTACATACTTGTACGGTGTTGTGATGGAGTAGTGATCTGTGCGTTGGAGGTAAAGGGAAAAAAGGGAATAAAAAAAAACAAACAAAAAAACAACCAGAGAGCTCGATCGACCATCGTCCGTATCACTGTGTAGTGTGTGTGTGTTAATGTGTTCATGTGTGTTTCAGAAGAAGTGCAGTCTCAGCAGAGCCATCGTCTGATCCCATTGGGGTGTTTATTCTTCTCACAGATGTAGTACACAGGGAATGCGACCAGACCTGAGGAGAGAGCATTAAGAGCACAGGAGCGATCCATCAGCACTGGCGAAGAGCTTAATGTCTTTATCTCTCTGGTGCAGATATGAACAATCAGCTCTAAGAGAACACTTAGTCCCAGTTACACAAACACTACAATTGTACATACGTCTATGTATAACAGTATGACAAAAACACACTAACACTAAGATTTCATTCAATGACGTTTGGTCTGATTAGATCCACTCTTTCACAATCCTGGAAGTCCTGGAATATGGTCGTGCCTTCAGGTTAGAAAAGCTCCATAGATGTGTTAACCTGGTCATTCAGTGCATTCAGGTCGTCAGCTGACTTCATTTTATTGTTGCTGTGTCTAGACCTGAGCAACTGAAGCAACACACTGAGGCTTGTACAGTGGCCTCATGCGCTTCCCTTCTCACCCAGACGTCGCACCCATCACTCTGGAGTAGGGTCAATCTGGACTCATCATGTCACATGACCGTTTTGCATCGCTCCAAAGTCGGCCAGTCTTTATGCTCCCTAGCAAACGAAAGCATTTTTTTTTTCTGTGTTTTTTTCTTATGGACACACAGTTCCAATCTTGTAAGATCTCAATACACTGTGTGTGAATGTAAACGCTCTTACTTTCACTATTAAACATAGCTCTGATTTCTACTGTTGATGCAACTTCGCCAAGTGTTCAAGTCGTCTCCATTTAAGATTTTTATTATTCCGGCCACAAAGTTGACGGTTCAGCACTGTCCTGAAGAGGTCTTGATAAGATGTTAAAGGGTTCCTAAGCCAATTTCAGTCATTTCAAATCTCCTTAGTTGTTTTCTTGGTTGATGCAGACCAATAATTTGGCTTACTAATTTGGCACCCTTCTGAAATGGTGAGCATGGTTAGGCAGCATATATTGCGTCGCAAAAAATGTTAATATTGTGGAAAAAAGTTAATTTAACTTTTGTAAATTCAGAATTTTTTTTATGTACTTTGTAAATAAATGTACAGATATTTATACATAAAATGTATTTTTATGTAATTCAATATTGTTTTTTTTCACACACATGAACACACACATGTATATATAAAGCTGTTTCAGTTAAAAATGTCAAAAATAACGTTTTAATTATGACTCTCTTTTTATAAACATAAAGTGGTCCTGAAATTCTTACCTATAACTAGCGCCAAGGCTCCGATCACAACCACCAGGACGATCAGCAGTGGCGCCACCAGCACTTTACTCGCTGCAAAAAACAACAACAACAACAAAAAAAGAGAGATCTAAATTGATGTCAAGCTAAAAAGGAGGAAGAGTTTGCATGTCTTGGTTCTGACACATCCATTATACGTTACTAAAAGTGTGTGCACACTTTTCTTGTTCACTGATTAGTCGCCATTTGGTCATTGTTCACCCACCGTGAGTTTTTTTTTTTTTGCCTTTTATAGAGTTTTGTGTAGCAGTAACTCAGCTTCACCGGGAACGTGCTTAATCATTTACGCCTCAGCAATACAGGCAAATAAATATGAATAGACTCAATCTCCATCTAGTCTATCTAGTCTCTATCAGACTATAATTGGAATTATTGATAAAGCTACACCTTCAAAAACCTGTATCATAAATCATAAAGTATTATTTATTTATTTTTTATTGATATCTTGAATTTTTATTCCTATAAAGCTGCTTTGCAAGGATAATTTTTTTTAATGTTATACATAAAACGTGGAAGATGGAACGTGGAAGTGACCAATTTCTCTCACGTCAAACAATAAATATTAGCATTTTCAATTCTAATTATTCATATTTCTTCATGATGGTTGATGTTAAAATTGATGTACGGTTCGAGAAGCATTTGACCTGTAAAATGTGTTGCTTAAATTAAAATAAATTATTTAATAAAAAGCAAACAGGATCTGTAGTGTCCGTAACCATGCCCAATTCATGTTAACAATTTTGCAGTTTAGAATAATACGCTTTTCAGGTTCATTTGAAATTTCAAGTTTCATTTTTAACAGAATTTCACAGAATTTTTGAAAAAGTTATGGACACTAAAAATTGTATATAGCAATTTAGTATCTTTTTATCTGAAAAAAACTGAATCAACTAGTTACGTTTATGGTACATCAAATACACATTTTTACACATTAACCATGTTTCATGTCCATACGATGTATTTACTGTATATGATGGATTCTCTTTTAAACAGCAGGGCGTGTAAACTGTCTGATAACGTTCGTCCGTCATCCCACAAGAGTGCTACTGTCTCAGGAAGTTTGGACAGGAAGTTAACCGCTATGCGACTGGCTCCCAAATGCTGAAAACTGGCCTTTCGAGACAAGTTCAATGTTTTTTTTCCGAGCACATGAATGTGAGTCAGGAGTGGGGCGTAACCCTGTGACTCACATCGCGAGGCTCGGCACAGCATGGAGTCTGACTCGACACGACACATCTGACTGAAGCCATGTGATCCTCTTGTGTGTGTTTAAAACAAACAACGAAAGAAACTGAGGCATACAGTACGTTCTTGGTTACGCCACTGAGCGCATTCCTTGTTGCGCAATACTTGCTGCGTTCCAGTAGCATGATGTGCGTGTGCTGTTTTTCCCACATTAATGATAACTTCAAGCTTTGGATTTTCCCACAGCTCGAAGGTCGTGAACCGGGACACAATGTCGATGTTTCTCTTTAAAGCAGAGCTCGTAGAAAGGTTGACTTGAGCTTCATTCTAAACTTGTTAAATCATCGCTTAGTAATTTACCAAAAGATCGGTCATAAATGTAGCTAGCTTATATCTGCTGCCTATTCTCCCAACACATTTTTTTTTACATCTTAAACAATAATTTGTGTAAATATAAGAGTGTGAGTCAAAAATTATCCGCACTCCGGTTATATCAAAACTTCTGTTGGCCGCGTTGGATCAGCGTTTTCCGTTTAAGGCTACTGTCTCCCCAGTCACTGCTGTGCAGGTGTGAACGTGTTACATCGCTTCATTTGTAACTGCGATGAGGGCAAAAATGGATGGCCAAATTTTTTTTTTTAGTGGATATATCTGCAAACAAAATTTTGACCGATTCATCACTACGAGCCTGAGAGTAAGGAACAGAGGCATCCTCAATCGCTGACCGAGTAAAAGTTCAAAAGTCAACCATCAGCTGGTAAATTCATCAATGGCTACAGTTTTCTGGGATTCTCAAGGGCCAGATGTATTGGAACATCATCAGGAAAATGGTTCAACAATCAACAGCGCTCGTACCAGTGAGATGCTTATTGAAGAGCTGAAGCCTTAACTTCTGAAATGGATAAAATGAGGACCGCTATCCGAGGGCGTCGTGATCTCGCATGGCCATGCACGTCGGCACGCTTCTGCCCACACTGTCGATACTCTGTGAAAACTTTTTTTTTTTTTTTTGGATTTTTCCCCAATTTTCTCCCTAATTTAGTCGTGTCCAATTCCTTCCCGTCACTAGGGGGCTCCCACATTAAGGCTACTACTACCACTCAGCCGGGAGGGCCGAAGACTATCACGTGTTTCCTCCGAACCACGTGACGCCAGCCGACCGCATCTTTTCGAACTGCTCGCTCGCGCACCTCACAGACGCCCCTGATTGGCTGTAGAGCCGTGATTAATGTCGGAGCACTATTTACCTCTCATCCCTCCCCTCTGAGAGAGCTCGGCCAATCAGCTCTCTCCAGAGACCTCCGGCTGCGAGAGGTTACAGCACCATCCGGGATTCGAACTAGCGATCTCCGGATGATAGGGCGAGCGCTTTAACCTGCGCCACTGCGCCACTCGCCGCTTTAACCTGCGCCACTGCGCCACTCGGAGGCCGAAAACTTTGTTTTGAGGCGTGGAAGCGTCCTCCCTATAATCCTGATCTCATTCCATCTGACTTTCACCTGTTTGGTCGCCTGAAAGCGGCCTTTCAGGGACGAAGATTCACTTCTGATGAAGAAGTGAAGACAGCGGTGCATTCGTGGCTCGCAGCTCAGCCATACATATATTTAATGAGAGGAATACGAAAGATTGTTGACAGATCTTTTATAAATGTTCATTAAAATAAATTCTAGAGTGCAGATCATTTTTGACACGTGTGTATAAGGATCCACCATAAAACCCAGAATCGGAATCGCTGTAGACATAAGCGACCGTGTGTATTAGGAGACGCTCATCGCACTTACCGCACACGGATCCGCGGATGAGGCGGCGCAGGTGCGGTTTCTCGGGCAGGTAGCGGTACTTGCAGCCGAACACGCTCAGGTTGGAGGTGTGGTCTCCGAAAAAGCGCAGCTGACGATATCTTTCGCCGCAGCGATAACAGAAGTTGGTGTTGCACTGCGTGCAGGTCATGTGATCGCAGCCGTCAACCCTCTGGATATGGACCTGAATGGGGGATGAAAAACAGGTTGAAAGTGACTTTTAGCCAGGGCTGTTTAGGAATCTTTAAACTCTTAGATTTATATAACACAACATCTGGGCTCGGATTCGCAAAGGTTCCTAAGATAAAAATTGGTAAGAGTAGAGAGGAGGACTTTTAAGAGGCTTAAGAGTTTCTATAGCAGAGGACAAAATGGCGGAAAGAAGAAATATTCTGAGCGTAAAGCTAAAAGTAAACCCTGCTCTTCTGTCCAATTTGGTTTTCTTATTCTTTTACTTCCTTCCATCTCTCTTGGATTGTTGACTAAAAGGTGAGCCAAGGTCAAAGCCGAGCCATTTTGCTCCCATCAAACTGAAAAGGATCACAAGTAATAAAATCAGTACGGTAAATAAATGTGAGAACGTAAATATAGTAACTACTGTGTGGAAATTGGTTGCTTTAAAAGTCGACACATTTTCATCATTTGGTTGTTTTAATGAACCTTAAGATATTTAGCCTACAACAGAAGCTTTGCATAAAGTAGCCTGTATTCATGATTATACAATTTCTTTATATACAAACATTATGATTTCACTGTCTGTTCTAGTATCATGTATGTATTCTCTTTTTACAAAGAGCGCATTTCAAAACCATTGCAGAGGTCAGAGGTTATTTTGTATCAACCAATCACAGTGCTTGAATTGCTGCATCATCCCTAGCAACAGGGTCAACTACACCTTTTCACTAAGATAAAGGTTTATCTACTTTCCTTATCTCAGAGTTGCTCTGAGAAGTTTCCTAAATCACTTTTAGTCTAGGATTCCTAGCTAGGACTTTTTACGCTAAGATAGAATTCTAAGAAGCTTTGTGAATATGGGCCCTGAGTTTGGGATGGTTTCCCTCTGTTTTTGGTCTCCGCTGGATGAATAGACCCCCCTGCCTACCACAAATCTCCACCCAACAGCTGCTGTGGCCAAAAACTGACACTGATGAAAGCTCGAGGCTGACTGAACAAATGAAAGAGTTTCACTAAATTTACAAGAGTTTTCTTTTTCTTTTTTTTAACTTTCGCAGTTGTTGCTTAAATCAGACCTTCGGACGTTACAGACTCGCACTCCTTCCCGTCTTTGTTCTTAGAAGATCTTTCCTGAGCCTCAGCCGCTGGGAATGTCATGAGCAATCCAAGACAACAAAGAACCGCGCAGAGGAGCCAAGATCTAAACCATGAACAGGAGCACAACAGCTGTGATTAATGAGAAAAGACTCCCTCCACAGAAATCTGGCTCTAACGCTGGTTTGTCACAGATGGAGTCGAGCTGCTTCCTCGGTCCAGCTCAGAGACGTTCCCGACGCACGATGCATCTGCTGTTCTTTTAACACAAAATGAATCCACAGATTTTAGATGCAGTGGCAAGGCAAAACTTCCTGAGACCTTGATTAAGGAAATCTGAAAGGAACTACAGTAGACCCATTGTGTTTTGCATGTGATTACGCGTCGATGTGATACAATTGTCTCAAACATCAAACAGTACTGAACGTGTTCTAATAATACTCAGTGTATTTCTACAGTAGTATCGTGACCTGCATGATTACAGCAGCGGTCCATACTGTAGGTACTCTACAGTGTCCAGGTGAGACTAGCCCCTGAAGCAAGATGTAATATTTATCATAAAGTACTTTCAAATGCCTCAGTCCTGCAGCATTACATCAGACCGAGTCATAAAACTCGACAGTGTATGAGAAGAAACACCTAGTCTAAGATTTTAGTTATCTCGCCATCTTATAGACGTTATAAAAACATTAGCTATTTAAATAGCTTGTACAGTATCAGTGCTGTGCCATTGCCACTGTGGCAGCACGGTGGCGTAGTGGTTAGCACTGTCGCCTCGCACCTCCAGGATCTGGGTTCGATTCCATCCTCGGGGTCTGTGTGCTGTCTCCCTCATTCTCTGCTCTGCTCTCCTCTTTATTGTTTCCCAGCTCACACCCACCCACACACACACACACACACACACTAATTAGCCACATTCTCCTCAGGTCTGCGCCGTTTCCCACTTGACCTGACTTTCGTTCCCTGCACAGAGCGGGTTTTTATTTATTTATTTATTTATTTATTTATTTATTTATTTATTTAACTTTTGTATTAGTAAGGAAGGTCCAATAAAATACATTGTTGATCGTTTGGGAATGGGAATCTGCAGCATGATGACTTGGTGGTGTCGCCTTGCACCTCCAGGGTCCGGGTTCGATTCCCGTCTGTGTGTGCACAAAATGAATTGTCCAGGTGCCTTATGTCCCCTAGGATAGGTTCCTGTGCATACAGAATAGAGCGGTATAGTGAGTGAGTGAGTGAGTGAGTGAGAAATGGGAATCACCAGGGATATAATATATACGATATAATCATGATACACACTGCCGATTCAATTTGTATTGCGATTCTATGAGTTTCACGACTTTGTAAATATCCTGATTCTATATTAAGCCATTTTTTTTCTTGCAATTTTCTTAACAGTCTTAAACAAACTGAGCGAATAATTCACTCCTGCTACACATATTGCTGTACCGCTTGCCAATGTGTGAATAGTTTAGAGTGCGCCACCTGCAGGATTATAGAGCACTGCAACATTTTACCACCTAAAATGCAACTTAACAAACATACGAACAAACAAACAAAAAAAAAGCAACCTCAAATTCCTGTAGATTTACGATCTGAGAGCTAATAATGAACCATCTGTGATTCATAATCTGAATAAATGATTCAATAATCGAAAGATTACTTGACTTTCAAAAATATCCGTTAGTAATAAAATTTGTTTTAACTCTTGACACATCTTTAGCAACGTTTTAATCAGGACAGGATACACCGCTTATCTTTCCAGGCGCGTGCAGGGGCAGTCGGAACAATTTAAAGACGTGATGGATTTGGACGGGACTAAAATCCCAGAGATGCGCCAGTGATAATTACATTACCGTGCCTCTTCATGTAAAACTAATTCAATCCGGATAAGGGTTAAGCAAAAGGTTGGTGATGCTGTGCACTGTAAATTCCACCGAGCAAAGCCTTCGATGCAGAGCTGCAACTTCCTGCAGTGCCACCATTTCCACTCATTGTTAGGATGAAGAGAGAGAGAGAGAGAGAGAGAGAGAGAGAGAGAGTGAGAGAGAGAGAGAGAGAGAGAGAGAGAAGGAAGGAGGAAGTGAGAAAGACAACAAACATCCTCTTTTCACTCTATAATTAGACAAAATGATTTGACACACACACGCCATCATATAGTGCTACATCCCTCCTCCCGTACCAACACAAATCATAACCCGTCTGCTCCGAATCTCTGAAGAGGAGGAAACAAATCAGTGTCAGTGTTTGTTTTTTTTTCCCTGAAAGTTCTACCCTGAATGTTGTCTATTGATAAACTTTCAAATGCATTTAATAAACCGTTCCAGTTTCAGCACAAAAACACCCGAAATCTATAAAGTTAGCAATAGATAACATTCAGGTTAGAATTTTTTTCGGGAAAAAACAAACAAAAACAAAAAACTGACGTCTGATTTGAGGTCTGAGGTCTGATGTCACCATGACGACAACTGAACTACGGTTATTAACATTATGGTCATAAAATAAATAAATAAATAAATAAACTGCATCAGTCAGTTCTGTTAAAATTGCATTTGAACTCAATCTCCTCTCTTGCACACAGTGATGATGATGATGATGTTGTGCTAATGATGTAATTGGACTTTGAATGATACAGTACGTCATGTACTTTGAGCCAGATGTGAAATGACACTACAAGATACAGTACTGAGCAAATGTCCTGAGCCCCTCTCATTTCTTCATATCAAGTGAAATTAAAGAAACAGGAACAAATGCCTTACTGCAACAGGATGCAAAGTAGGGACGGGTATCGCCAGTCACCTCCCGATATGATTTTATCACGATACCTACTGTAGGTGCCGATTCGATTTATATTGCGATTCTGTAAGCATCACGATTTGATCAATATCCCGATTCGATATTAGATGTGTACCTGATTTTGTTACGATTTTAAGACATTGAACGCTTGACAAAATTTAAGTCATAACTCAAAAGAGTCTTATCTTTGTTCAGCAGATTCACAACGTCTTGTTGTTGGTCTTTCGGTTGCACCCATCGAGGGGTCGCCACAGCGGACCAATCGACCCGCACAGCTTTTTTCCCCTGATGCAACCCTCCCATTTTATCTGGGCTTGGGACCGGCTGCACAACTGAACACGTTTAAATAAATGCAGCCCGTTCCTTATACTATAGCTTTACCAAAGCACAACATTTAGTTTAACATTTAACTTAAATTAAATGAAACAAACAAAAAAAAAAAGCCATGTTTTTACTGAGCAGCACGTAGCTCCGTCTGAACTGCTGGCCAGAACTGCTACTGTATGTCTAAACAAGCGCGGAAAATAAATTGTACAGGATGAAAATGTGTGAATTGTTTAGTTGAAACGGTGACGTTTTCCACCTCAAATGCCTCCAACGTCTCAAAACTCGACCTGACCATGAACGCGCGGGCTGAACGGCTGTGAGCGCACACGCTTCTTCTAGCGCGCACTTGGGGCTTCTAACGGACGCAATTTTCATGACTAATTAGCGCTGATGGGGTTTTGAGACTTGGGTAAGTGTTTGTAACGAGTGGATTTTCAGACTGATTTGTTCTCTGAGTTTGGGTAAAAAGGCAGATCGGAAGCTTTTAACACGGATGTTTGATTACGTGATGCCAAAGAATTTGCTGTTTCTGGTCACGGGACAAATTCATCTGTATTATAAATGTAAAAAAATCATCACTGAATATTTTTTTTCCTCCTCATCACTACTGCAAAGTACCTAAAGATATTTGAAATAATAATAAAAATATCATAATAGAATAAAAATATTATGATAAAAAAATTGCAGCCTCAGCAGCGACCTCATTTCCCCTCTCGTCTGTTCCAACCACTCAGCATTCAGCTTGAGCAGTACACTAATCACCGGCCTGAACATCTCCACCTGTTTCTCACTGATACATGCATTAACTTTCAACAAGATTGTTTTTTTTATATTGATTCATAGGTGACTATATGGCTTAACAAGCAAACAAACAAACAACCAAAAGTGTGTGTGTGTGTGTGTGTGTGCTAGACCTTGCAGCGTGGGCATTTCTGGGCATTCCTCTGGCCGTGCTCGATAACGCTGGCCCAGTTCCGCAGCAGCTTGTCTCCCTTCTTGAACTCGCGGCATTTTAAACCCTCATGCCACGGCGCGTGGCATCTAAAACACCACACCAAGTCGCACTTACTGCACTGGATCTGTGGAGGGACGACACTGTGAATTAGGACACCAAATATACAGTGCAAAAGCTGCCCCAGACACCTGTCTATACAACACCAGGTGAGATGTTTAACAAAATAACAGAAATAACGCAGCATCTTGCCCACTGATGCGAAACTACTCGGTCTTTCCTAAGAGTGTATTGATGAAGTAAAAGGAGAGAATTCAGTTCTGTTTGTCGTAATGTGAATACAAGCATGTAAGAGTTATTATAAGAAGGTATGCCATAGGTTTGTGAATGCAAGGTTAGCTTTTAACGTGAAAAAGCCCATCAGGATAATACAAAAAAAATTATAATTCAGTGGTACATGGGCATACGAACGACCCTACTCATGGATGTTCAAGAAATTATCATCCGCATACGAAACATTCTTCGGCATTAAAGTGTAAACAAGACTTGTTTAAGAGAAGATAAGATAAGAAACGATACCATATACCTTTACTCATTTCTACTGTATGTTACAGCAGCATAGAAAAATGTGCAAACAAAGTAGTGACAGAAAAAAACGAAGATTATTATAACAAATATTTATATACAGCACGGTATATATAGTATAAAAGAAAAAGAACAAAACAATAATTTACAATAATTACACTTTCAGTCAAATTGCACTGGGTAACAGAATATTTCGCAATATAAAGAACTTTTGTTTTTGCACATCTACTATTCCACAAAAATCTAAGAAGTTGAAACAAGGCCAAGAAGAAACAAGGCCACTTTCTGTTTCGTTTTTAAAGCAGCCGGTGCTGAGAGGAATCATAAATTAAGGTTAGGTGAGGTGTAATGTCTATTTATTTCAGATTTTACTTTATGTCCTTTCTAAATGTTCTTTTGATTGTTTCTATATGCAGACATATGATTGTAGTGTTGGGAAATGGTAATATTGAGTGACTGGAACAGATTATCTCCATTTACATTACTTCCCATAGGAACATGCGTTTCGCAATACAAACTTTTGCCTCCGGGACAGATTAACTTCATATGCAGAGGTACTGCTGTACTAGCAAACACTATAGAAAATCCCTACTCACCATCCGCATAACTAGCTGTAAATTTGTCTGTAATTACTCCTCGGAGTATACATCATTAAGAACATTCGTACCTTGAACTTGGGCTCATCTTTGCTTTGCACCGGCTGGCCGCGGCCCTTCAGCGAAGTGAACAAGCTACACTTTGGACAGGTCTTCGTTCCCGAGTCCAGTCTGCCAAGCTCCAAGAAGTACTTGTACTTCGCCACGTGCTCAGACGCCAGGTGGGCCAGCACCACGCTCTCCGCCAGGTATCCACTACACTCTGGGATCGGACACACGATCTCTGCCAGGCCTGAGACAACCTGAAGAAGGAAACATGTACACTGCTTAATTAAAGATAAATGTCGATCCTGTGCATTCAAAAAAAACATGAAACAACTCATCTGTTCTGGAGTTATGAAGCATTACGGCTTTAGCTCTAACTGGAACTAAGCTGGAGACCCCAGAGATGCCAGATAAATGCTTACATATCAATTAGTCATGATTTTAGGTGCTGTCTGGTGCAAAACTGGAGATACAACAGCAAAATATACTGTGGTTGTTACCATTCCAATAAAGTTAAAGCATTCTTTAATGTAACGTTCTTTGAATCATGGCTAGACTATCAAGTCAATTCCAGTCAGTAGCATTAATGTTCATTGTCTGATTTCTCCCAATATTTCTTACAGGTTTTGAAGACTACTAAAAGTGTCTAAAAACATTAAGACATTATGTAACTTTAAAAAGTGATGACCTTTTTTCCCCTGACAATCTTATGCTCCACAATCGAGTCCAGCACGCCCAACATCTGCCCATAAACTTACAGTAAAAGAAGGAGCAGCAATTATATTTGGTTGTATATTTGTAAAGAATTTATCAATTTTAGACCACTTCATTTCAGAATTTTTACAAAACTATGTAACACTATAAAACACTTCTTGCATCAGGTAATTAAACGACAACACTCGCTGAGTTTAGATTTAAAGACATTAATCTCAGCTGTTCTGGATCAGCTCTTCCAAGAACAGTATCGTCAAGTGCATTTACAAAATCCATCAGACACCATGATGAAACTGACTCTCATGAAGACCTTCCCAGGAAAGCAAGACCTAAACGTACCTCTGCTGCAGAAGAGAAGTTCATTTAGAGTTACCAGCCTCAGAAATCACCAATTAACCTCTAACAGCACCTCAGATTAGAGCCGTTATGAAGGATTTACAGAGCATAAGTAGCTGATGCATCTCAATATCAACTGTTCAAAGGAGATTATTCTGTATATTTGGATAAATGCCTGCAGCATTTTTTAATACAGTGTAGAAAGAAATAAAAATCAGGAACGACCATGGAGTTAGAAGGTGCGTTTGACTGGTATAACTGTAGAATAGCTCTAATGAAACCCAGGCTTAATGATTACGAATATTCCAAATGTATAAAATCAACTACCTGTAATATATAATATAATGTAAGGAGCGTTCAAATCAGTGTAGTACACAAAGACAACTAACAAAACAATATTTGCTGAAATTGAAACTAAAGTCGGTGTTGTTCCTGCCTCAAGCGGCGTTCAAGTCAAACCAGGACTTGTGATTGCGCAGAATAACAGAACACACTTATAAAAGTACAAACCCCCTTTATTCCTCTACATAATCCCCTGCTGCATTAATGCACTTCTCCCGGCGAGGTTTTGCTAGTGCTTGGATACCATCAAGGTAGAAAGTTTTCTCAGTACCCTGGAGCCACAATCATACTGCCTGCTTCACGTCTGACGCTTCACGCTGACCTCCCAGAAACACTTTTAATGGCCCAGACGTGTGGAAATGGCTCGGAGCGAGGTCACGTCTGCACCAGGGATTTGGCAATAACTCCCAGCCGAGTTCCTGTGCAAATGTGTAATTCTGCAAGTTGGCGACAAGTTCTCCGTCGATTTTAAAGGGTCAGGTGTTCCACTCACTGAGTGTTGTAGAGATCAATGATCAAGTTTAAAAATAAATAAATATACATATAAATAAATAAATGTAAAAATCTGGGACTGAAGTGGCTCATGAGTGTAATGCATACAGATGTCGGGTATAGGAAAGCACCTGAGGGAACGGTTCAGAGTGAATTTACCAGCTGAATGAAGTTTCATGTTAAAGCATACGGCTTGGTGCACAGTGACCTTTCCGAGTCTGCCTCAAAAGCCTTGGGCATTCCATTCGGATTCCTCACATACCAGAGAAACAGACTTCGACTTCATGCCCAGGAATCAGAGACGTCCAGCGAGTATCATGGATTTCCATCAGCCTGTTAGAGTTTACCACCGAAAAAAACCCTTGATGATCCTCACTTGTTTGAGTTCTCACACATTTACTCATTATTAAAACAAACAGGTTTAAAATACAGACACCCCAGGCCCGTGCCTGTAGTGCCGGAAATCCTAGCAGAATAATAGATATTTTGTGCATGTTAGTGTATAGGATAGCTCATTGCTTACAGAATAAATGATAACAATGCAGGCTGGAATGTGTTGTTTACCACCAGGGACCAGATTCTCCGATGTTTGTGCTGAAGCTGAAGTTTCTGAATTCCCAGGTCAAAGTTCACCGAGATAAAGTTACCATGAAGTGAAAGTAACAAGTAACCTCTACCAGAAGGAAATGCACATGTGCGTATATTTTTTTCCCGCTGCAGCCTTTACCTTCCAGTAACCTGTCAAACATTACAGGTGTCTCCTCCATCACCATAGCAACCCGAAATGAGTATGTGGTGCGGCGAAATCATGTACACGGAACCTAAAACTTTCACAGCACCGAACAGAGCGTCTACACACTTTATGCTCAAAAGCATGTCGGCATCCGACAATGACCCCAATGTGTGCTTGTTTTAGTGCGGTCAATCCATTACAAATTCCTCAGATCTGAAAATGAAAAACCTTGAGCCTTTGCCGCCTGAGCCACCGCTCACACAGCTTACATTTAGTGTATTTTTGTAAAAATAGTTCCCCTTGAAGGTAGCTCGAGGACGAGTTTAGGTTGTCTTATTCACTCCGCTAAACGTGACGTTTATGCATGCGGTGCGATTATGGGAAACCATTAGGGTCAAACTTGGTCATATGATTAATTTGCGTAATCTAAAGTTTTTAGATTAAATCACGTATTAACGCGTTAATATTGACAGCCCTAATTTTTTTTTGAGGTTTGCTGAGGTTATTATAACAAGCAACAGGAGGACTAGATCAATATTAATGCCATGTCTTTTGTAACGGAATGTTGTTCAGGTGTCCGCATACTTCTGGCCATGTGGTGGCGTTTTCCTAGCAGATATCTTTGGAAGACATGGGCTATGTTAACAAGGACAATACTTCCTCAATCTGATTAGAATTACCTGTTTACATGGTTTACATGGTACACTGATCTGATAAGATGTGCGTTTACGGTACATGCTCAAAGATAAAACTGTTTTTGACATGTGCAGATTGGTTCTGACCCACATGAAGCGTATAATCTACATATTTTCCAAATGTTTTGATTGTTTTTACATGAAAAACTATGATTATAGTGTTGAAAATTGGTAATGTTGGTCAACTTTTGAGTGGCTGGAATTAATTATTTGTATTTACATTAATTCCTTTGGGAAAATTTGGCCTTAAGAACTCGACTCCGGGATGGATTCGGTACGTATGCCGAGGTACCGACAGGTGGAAGTTAAGAGTTGTTCACGGAGTTTAACAAGTCAGCAAAGGAAGCAAAATTTCCCTCCTCGTACTTCGTCACGTCACTAACGATCAAGCGTTCGCATGTTTAATTCTGTATTTTCCTACTGAACAGATTAAATCTCTCATTCCGATTGAAAACGTATTCCGATGGGGTCGTGTCGTTCCGCATTTTTATTCCGATAGGGCTTCCATTCCCCTTACTCGTGGAATATTAGGATCCATGTAAACACACTTACCGCTGGCTTCTAAAGCATCTCACATGATGAAAACCCTCGGAACAGGACACAGCATGTCAACTTTAAACGGAAATCATTCCTTCAAGTCATCACTTTTTGCAATTACTACTTGAACTGAATACAGTTCAACGCTAAACACGGTATCCGTCAAAGAAGGTCATCTTCGCTAAAGCTGCTGGAGGTTGCCGTTTTGCTCCATTTCTACTGGGAAAAAAAAACAACCCTACTTACAATCTTACTAAGATTATTTCATAACGTGGGTTGTGTTACACTGTTCTGCCCCGCACAGATTAATCGCATACCTGCGAGTGCCAAGAAACACACATTCACAAAGAACTCTGTGCTGCGTCCCAAACTGTATAATAAGCACTGCCGTAAATAGTAATAACACCAAGGGTGCACTCATAAAGAATTTGGGCCAAGTGCTTGGAATCCAAAGCGTATACTTATCTGCTTACATTTCCTCTGTATTAAATGTTAGAAGAATAAAAAGGGACGTTACTGTAACAACAAGGTGAAAGAGCAAACATCTTTCACTGGCTCTGCTTCAACTTGGCACAAACGTGAGACACAAGATGGATAGTGTTAGCAGGGTAGCTCATTAAAATGCACATACACCACGGTGAACAGATACCAGAGCAGGAAATATAGAAAATGAAAGGAATGAAACAGAAATACTTTCTATTATTCACTGCTGATTATTACAAGTTCTTTAGCGCTCTGTGGAAAGATTTCATGACGGCGGAGCGCTACAGGTTTTAAGGATGAAAATCAGCAGGAATCACCCGGTACGATTTTATCACGATACCCAGGTACCGAACCGATTTATATTGCCATTCTGTAAGTATCACGATTTGAAAACATCCCAATTCCATATTACATTTGCAGCTTTAAGACATTGAACCTTAAACTACAAATAAATAAAAAGCTGTCATAACACTCAAGTTTAATACCTTCGCTTTGTTCAGCAGCTTCACAACTGAATTGAGAGTAATGAGTAATTAAATGTGGCCTGTTCCTGAAAAAGTTTCTCACTGAAAAACTTAAGTTTTACATTTAAATTAAATTAAAGGCAAGGCTACATTTTTAATGAGCGGCATGTATCTGTCATCTGCCATAACTATTTCTAACCAAACTTAGCAAACAAAATACATATAAAAAAGTAAAATATATAATTATTATAAATTATATGTAAACAAACTTAGAAAACAAAAATAAATTATCTAACAAATAAATTATAATTTTTTTCCTAAACAAACTAAAAATATATTTCAATTTTTTTTACAATTTTTAAAAAATAAATTATTAAAAATAAATTAAAAAAAAAAATCTAAATAAACTTAGCAAACAAAAAAAATATATATACATTTTAAAAAATATTTCTAAAACAAAAATGTAAAAAAATGATTCTAAACAAACTAAGCAAACAAAAAAACTTAAAATATTATTTAAAAATAAATTCTTTCTAAACAAACTTAGCAAACAAAAAAAACTTAAAATATTATTTTAAAATAAATTCTTTCTAAACAAACAAACTCCTACCCCTCAGGATGCCAGTGTGTGAATAGTTTAAAGTGCACCATCTGTAGGATTTTGAAGAAACTGTTAAAAACTTCAAAGAAACCTCAAATGCCTCCAAACTCTCAAAACTTTACAATAAGCACGTTTTAGGGATTTGTGAGCATGCAGTCATTCGCGTGATTGTAACACGCAATTTCAGAGACAAAATTTGCGTTCGCATTGTTTTAAGACTGGTGTAAGAGTGCGTACTCTGCGGATTTCGGGACTAATTCATTAACAGAGTTGTTATGATCAGAGGCTTTGTAATGGGTGTGACATTTGATAATGTAATGCCATGGAAATGCATGTCTGCTGCACCAACCTGAAGCTCCTGCACACTGAGTGTCACAGCCGACCAAACTGCGTGGGCCGGTGTGTTAAATGTTAAATAAAACATTTATGTTAAATAATTTTTTTTATTTATTTTTTTAAGATTTGGGGGTCGTTATTCATAACCAAATCGATTCCCCCATCTCTACAATCCAGTGATAACATGTTCCAAGTGATAACATCCTGTATCTCGATCTCCTGTTTCGGTTCTGTTATAAACACCACTGCACCTGACGCCGAGTGAGAGTCCTGTAATTAGCTTCTTCAGCTTCTGTCTGAGACTTCCACACTGGTTCAATAAGGTGTCCAGTGCTTCCTCGGTGACCCTGATCGCATCTGACATGTCGGTTTGGGACCTTCGACTTATCTAGGACTCTGTTTGGTGATGAGAGTGTATTCCTTCCACAGTGTCTCACACTGGCTCGCTCTGTTCATGCCGGTCTATTATGGTCACGCCAATCTGATATCTAGCACGACAGCATGCCTTATAGCAGCACAAGCGTGTGAAACTTCCACCTTCTGCTAAAAAATAAATAAAAAAACAAAAAAACAAAAGATCAGAAAGTGTTTGAGTAGAGGCCGTGTGGTGAGTTTCTCTTAAACACGGGACATTAAGTCTTTTAAGCTTTTCATAGTTAGTTTTTTATTTCAAGAAGACCTTTGACAAAAGAAGAAAATGAGAATCTTTCTCATGGCGAGATCAGGAAGCTGCTGCGTTGCTAACACATACGAATGCACTTGATTGCACGAGACCAGATGTGTTAAACATGACTTCATCTTGAGTGTGAGAAACAGTGTGTGTTTACAATGAAATCATACAGATTATTTATCTTGTAAATAAAGTTGTTTACACTGATGCTTTTTATGGCGGTCCAGATTCAGTCAAAGTGGAACTGCAACGACGAGTCAGCATAAGTGTAACGATATTCAGCAACATGAAAAATCATGTTTCTATGTATACTTTTTTTTTATGAAGTATTAAATGAAGTAGTATATGCCTTGGCTTTGTATGCTTAGTTATGATTATTTTTTTAAAATACAAATATTTAGTCATACATATTTTATAGTAATTTAAAGCTTTATTATAAAATGTTTCATTACAAAAGCATTTATTTATTTATTTATTTATTAATTAATTAATTATAAATGACCTCTGGTGGCCCACTGCAATACCTTTATGGCCCACTAGGGAGACATGGCCAACACCTTAGGAACCCCCGACATAAAGCATTTATATTATGAAATATTTCAATAAATATTGGCACTGATGGGAAGTTGGGAGCTTTAGCTACAGTATTACTGTATGTTTAGGTGATTATACCATGTGTGGGAGAATGTTACAGCAGTAACATCAGTATTTTGGCTCAAGTTTTAGTAGCTCAAGTTTTGTCCAGTTTTTAGCGCTTTAAAAATATATGGTTAAATAATGTATGACAATAAACTTAATGTTAATGTTCCTAAATTTCGTTGAGGATTTCATTAATGTTCATAAATTTCATCGTGAATTGCGTTTACATTCCTGAATTCTGACCTGAATTGAGAAATTTTTTCTAAATTTTATAGTGAATAGCATTTACCTTCCTGAATTCCATCCTGAATTGGGTTAATGTTCCTAAATTTCATTGAGACTTGCGCTAACGTTCCTAAATTAAGTCGAGAATTGCGTTCATTTTCGTAAATTTCATCCTGGATTGTGATAATGTTTCAAAATTCCGTCAAGAATTACGTTGATGTTCCTAAATTCAGTGGTGATATGCATTAATGTTATTTAATTTAATCATGAACAAAATCATGAAGATGGTTGAATTTAATAACATGAACACAATTAATTTCTCTACTTCATAACCCAGCTTTTGAGTTTGATTCTCAGCTCACAATTTTTGTTCAATTTCATTCAGCTCTGCACAGTTGGAAATTCGCATAGGGATGGACTAAATGTGAATTCAACCTATTCATCAAGCTTTTTTTCCCAGAATGGTTAAAATGTAATAGTGAAGGTGTTGGAGGTAGTCCTGGTATTACTTGCACCACATGGCGCTGTGTGCAAAACTGTTTGCAGACAGGCAACATAAACTACCAGGGTCACAGCAGAACTCCATTGACGGAGCAGCAATGATGACAATGTAGCCATCCGAGCCGTGCTTGTAGTAATCCTTTAATGAAGTCTAGTTAAGTGGTGTTGATTATGTTGCTAACTGGTCAATGATGTTGTAAATACGTCCTTATTAAGTTCTTCCTGCGTCTTGTTCGATCATTAACGTCAGCTCCATGTGAAGGGAAACAATACTAAATTCTTACTGCGTTCACACACCTTCTTATGGACGTAGCGGAAACGCGGCTCTGGCTTTACGGCCAAAGGGAGCTCGCCTAATCAAAAGCTGAACTCGATTAGAGCTTCGGGAGCTACGGGATGTGTCTGGTTATGAAGCTTCCCAATTCAATTCTGGCTTTCATACATTTCTATTGATTGATATTCACAGTGTTGTGTATGAACGGGCAGGAAACGCACCACTCATTTTTCAGCACACGGTGAACTGAACGGTTCAGTTAGCAACAACAGAAAGTGAAAGTTATCGTCACGAACACGCAGGGTGTTGAACATGAGGTGACAAGGCCTTCACGTTCATTTGATTAATATGATCGATCATATAAGAAGCTTCTCTTTCTGTATTCAGACTAGTCAGGGATGGAGAGAATCGCGCCGGGATCAGAGCAGCCTCCGGGGAAAGAGACTGCACCGCACAGATGAACTTGTCCATTTTAATCTGTATGAATGTAGGCCTACATATAGTGATCATCAGATTTCCTAATAAAATTTTGGAAATGTCATGTTGATCTAAAGGATGAAGGGGGAAAAAAAACTGGACATGTAAAGGCTTGCTTTCGTTTCTGTTAAAATGATGAGCGGCACTCATTAAACTCCTGGAACGAGATTCATGTGGACGTGTAGCGGCACAGACCTGCGACTTAGCACATTAAATAAAACACATACTACAGACTGGAATCCCAGCCACGTCGTCTCGTTAACGCCGGCAGGGTGGAATAATGATGCATACGCTCCGAGGAATCGTTATGTGATTAAACTGAACGGTGGGACGCTTAACAGATCCTTCTTGTGTATAAAACAAAAAATTAGAGACATGATAAAAATTTAATGGGAGACTCCAGCACCCAGACTACATGCTCAACTACCCGAGGCGTCGTTAGTACAGGGGCAGATGGTACTGTTGGGGCGAGTCGAGGGCAGCTGAGCCGAGCCTTTTTGCCTTGTCTCAGTGGGAAACGTGGAATCAGGTCAGGACGTCGTAGTCTGAAGACGTTTTCAAGAAAAGGGGTGGATGATGATCAGGTGCACATGGTATGCATTACAATAGGACAACACAACACTCAGGTCACCCGCCCTTGTTGTTTTGAAAGCAGTGGTATGTGTATGTGCACGTCACACGCTGTTGTGGACAAAACACCACGCCTACTCTGATAGCGGTAAGCCATGCGTCGCTTGAAATCAAACACTGAGGCGACGGATTCTTGGGTTGTGTGTGAATTATAAAGCGTGAGGGAAAGAACAAGATTAACCGGGCCCAATTATTATATATATATATTTATAGTGATATTTATTTGTGAAAAGGGTTAACGATGTCCTGTTCTTATGTGTTCCTGGTGGCGTAAACCATCTGTATTAATGAAGATGTTTCACCTGATGATTCACCTGCCTCCTTTCACGATGCTTGTATCTGCATGGATTTACTTTACATGTTTAAAAGAACATATTGTGTAGTCATGCACTTTAGTTGGCTTCCACGCTTTTTTGGTGTTGCTGAGCTTACCAGTGCAGTGCAAGTCAGGTTATGCCGTTGGGAACACAGCTATGAGAGACTGAGGGCATAGACTTGAGGCAGAAGCATAAGTGCCTCTTCGGATCTTATATTGAAAGTTCCCATGAACAGCAATTAAAACAAATTCAACACTCAGACCTTTCATCTGTTGCAGTCAGTCAGTTTAAAACAGGGGTTCCAGTGTGGTAGACAGTAGAGTAAGTCCCCAACTTAAGAACATTCGAGTTACGAATTTTCGCAAATACAAACGGACTGCGGATCTACAAACATTCGTAGACGGTCAAGGAGTTCATAGTCAATACAGCTCTGAGACAAAATGGCGTCTGTTCAAACATTTTTAAGTTTGTCAGACTAATAAACGAATCCAACTTACAAACGCGCTCCCTAAACCTTTTGGTTTTACTGTAAATCCTAAACAGTTTTTTTTTTGTTTGTTTAACACACACACATTATATATAAATATAATATAAATATAAATATTTATATATATAAAATATATAAATTTAAACCCGCTATTTATTAGTTACATCAGGAACTGCGGCATACTAATACTCTCCCTTATGAGTGATCACCTTAAGCATTGAAATTTTGCAAGAAATTTGCATGAGAATACGAACAACGAACCGGACCAAACAAAATGCGAGCTAAGCCAAGCAAAGCAAGTTTACATTTTGTTTAAGATTTAGTGAAGACATAGCACCGCGGGTCCCAAGAATGTTAGCGGCTGAAGGAAGAAAAGGGACCCGCTGTCACGGACTAACCGGAGATGAAGCAGAAGACTTAGCAGTTAGCCCTGTAGCGTGGATGGTAAACCCAAACGCGGAAGTAGCGCGAGTAGGCAGGATAACCACGCAAGTTATTCTTAGAACTCTCCCGAAGCGAGAGCAAGAGTTTACACAAATAAACCCGCGTTCTAAATACACACACCCAATCAGAAGCGATAACCCAAGAAAGTGAGTACTCACGTTTGGACGAGCGAGGCGACGGCGATAGCACGGGCATAACTCAATGACTGAGCGATGTGATGCGTCATCTTGTTTCCTTTTATGCTTCCTGAAACCCGACCGTATTACTTCCGGGTCCTAGTGCCGGTCGTGTTATGAGTGTGCATGACAGTACCCCCCCGTCCAGGACCGACTCTCGACGGTCCTGGGGTGGAGGATACCCGACGACGGTAGTCCCGGATGAGTTCGGGGTCTAAGACGAACCGAGCCGGAATCCAAGATCTCTCCTCGGGGCCGTAACCTTCCCAATCCACCAGGTACTGGAGCCCTCTGCCCCGAGGACGTGAGTCAAGGATCCGGCGAACGGTGTAGGCGGGACCACCCTCAATCATACGGGGAGGAGGAGCAGGGTGGGTGGGTGGAACCATAGGTGAGGTGGTGAAGGGTTTGAGCTGGGAGGTGTGGAATACCGGATGGATCCGGAGCGCCGCAGGCAGCTGGAGCCGGTAGGTGACAGGGTTAATCCGGAGGTTGATGCGGTATGGTCCGATGAATCTGGGTGATAGTTTCCTTGACTCAGTCTGCAGGTGTAGGTTTTTTGTTGAGAGCCATACCTTATCACCTACTTGGTACATTCGTCCCGGTGGGTGTCGACGGCGATGTTGCAGGGTGTAGCGGCGATTGGCCTTTTGAATGGCGTGGTTTGCTTGTCTCCAAAGCCGTCGACACCGGCGAACCAACTGTTGGGCCGACGGCACTTCCACCTCCGGTTCCTGATGATCGAACATCGGAGGTTGGAAGCCGTAGCATACCTCAAATGGGCTTAGGTTGGTGGCAGAAGATAGGTGGAGGTTGTGTGACAGCTCAGCCCAAATGAGGTGGCGGGCCCAGGAGCACTGGCGATCAGCAATAAAGCATCTCAGGTAGCGCTCCAGTTGTTGGTTGGTTCGCTCCGTCTGACCGTTAGTCTGTGGGTGGTAACCGGAGGACAGACTGCAGGTGGAATTGATCAGACGGCAGAAGGCCTTCCAGAACCGGGACGTGAACTGGGGCCCCCTGTCCGAGACGATGTCCTTTGGGAACCCATGCAGGCGGACTACGTGCTCTAATATCAGCTCAGCGGTCCTTTTAGCTGACGGGAGTCCGGAGAGGGCCACCAGGTGAACAGCTTTGGAGAACCGGTCGACGATGGTGAGGATGGTGTCCTTTCCTTCCGAAACCGGCAGGCCCGTGATGAAGTCAACGGCAATGTGTGTCCAGGGTCGGCGGGGAACCGGGAGTGGTTGAAGTTCCCCGGGTGATGGTCTGTTGCTGTCCTTGGACCTGGCACACACTGGGCACGCCTGGACGAACTCATCTACGTCCTTCTTCATACTGGGCCACCAGAAAGCACGTTGTACAAACAGTAGGGTCCGCCGTCTCCCGGGGTGTCCTGAAAGGGGGGAGGAGTGTCCCCACTGAAGCACTTCGGCCCTGATGGCGTTGGGGACGTAGAGTCGGCCAGGCGGCACACCTGCTGGTGCGGTCTCCGTAGCTTGTGCCTGGCGAACCCTCGTCTCCAGGTCCCACCTGAGCGGTGCGAGGATCTTGGTGGCTGGTAGTACAGGCGCGGGGTCCGCCCGGGGGACGTCTTCCTCGTGTTGTCGGGAGAGGGCGTCGGCTTTGGTGTTCTTGGACCCCGGGCGGTATGACAGGTGGAAATTGTAATTTTCAAAGAATAGTGCCCATCGCGCCTGTCTGGGGTTCAGCTGTTTTAACGTGCGGATTGTAATGAGGTTTTGGTGGTCGGTCCAGACGATGAACGGCTCTCTGGCGCCCTGGAGCCAGTGTCGCCATTCCTCCAAGGCCCACTTTATGGCCAGCAGCTCGCGGTCCCCTACTCCGTATCGCTGCTGAGTGGCGTCAAATTTCTTGGAGAAAAAACTGCAGGGATGCAGTTTTTGGTCTGGACCTCGCTGGGAGAGAACAGCCCCGGCGCCCACATCCGAAGCGTCCACCTCCACAACGAATGGCTTATCAGCATCCGGGTGAAGGAGGATGGGAGCAGTGGTGAAGCGGCGACAGAGCTCATGGAAGGCGGAGACAGCAGTTGGGGTGAGATTGAAAGGGTGAGATGATGGGCGGGTCAGAGCGGTTAGTGGCGCTGCAACGGTACTGTAGTCCCGGATAAAGCGGCGATAAAAATTGGCAAACCCGAGAAATCTCTGGAGCTGTTTAAGAGTCTTGGGTAGGGGCCAATGACTCACAACTTCCAATTTCTGCGGGTCCATGGCTACACCCTGGGGCGAGATGACAAAACCCAGGAACGTGGTGGAGCGCTCGTGGAAAGCGCACTTCTCCAACTTACAGTACAGCTGGTGGGCGAGCAATCTCTTCAGAACCGCTCTGACATGCTGGATATGCTCGTTGAGTGTTCGGGAGTAGATGAGGATGTCGTCAAGGTAGACGAACACCCAACGGCCTAACATGTCTCTGAGAACGCCATTTATGAACTGTTGGAAGGCGGCAGGTGCGTTGCAGAGACCAAACGGGATGACCAGACTTTCGTAGTGTCCTGTAGGGGTGATGAAGGCCGTCTTCCACTCATCGCCCTCTCTGATGCGCACTAAGTTGTAGGCGCTCCGGAGGTCCAACTTAGTGAAGATGGTGGCACCAGAGAGGGCGTCCAGGGCAGAGTTGGTAAGAGGCA
>QNUK01000035.1:3385000-3403848 GCA_013621035.1 Clarias magur | reverse complement strand
AGGATCCGGCTTTGGGTCCAGGATATGAGCGGGTCATGTTGCAGCAGCCAAGGGGGTCCGAGGATGATGGGTGGTGATGAAATGGTGGTGGTGTGAAACTGAATCTGTTCTCGATGCTGGTTGATGATGAGGGTGATCGGTTGGGTTTGAAAGGAGATGGGGCTGGAGGAAAGAGGCCGACCGTCGACTGATGTAATGGTTACGGGCTGGGATAACGCCTCAATCTTTATCCCCAATTTTTTGGCATAGGAAGAGTCAATGAAGTTACCTGCTGCCCCGGAGTCGACGAACGCGGTACTTCCGACCCGTTTGTGGCCAAACTGGAGATGTACTCTTACCGTGAGACGGGAATCACTAGTCAGGGTGGTGGAGAGGGACATGGGACCCGATGAGTTCCTCCCATTTCTCACCGGGGCTGCGCGTTTCCCGGCCGCAGAGGACAGATGGCCCGATGATGTGCGGAGGATCCACAATACGCGCAGAGCCCCTCCCTGAAGCGGCGTTCCCGTTCTGCAGCGGTTAAGGAGGCACGCCCTAATTGCATGGGTTCCCCGGCTCCTGTGTCTACCACGGAGGGAGGTGGAGTACCGACGGTTCTGGTGGGTGCTGCAGTGAATGAGGCGTGGACTTCTGGAACTGGAGAGCGGGAGAGGAAGGGCGTGGTGTGAGGTAGTGCTGTCATGATGGGTGGCAGGGTACGAGGAGCTGGCTTGGGGCGAACGAGCAGACGTTGGTCGATCCGGAGGGCGAGTTGAATTAAGCCCTCCAAGGTCGCTGGGAGCTCTCGTCCGGCGAGCTCGTCTTTTATCCGTGAAGCCAGTCCCTCGTAGTAGGCCGTCCGGAGTGCGGAGTCTCCCCAGTCGGTCTGTACGGCGAGAGTGCGAAACTCCGCGGTGTAGCGGCTCACGGACGACCCTCCCTGCTTTAGATGGTATAGTTTAGAGTCGGTCTCCACCTCAGCAGCCGGATGCTCAAAGGTGAGTTTAAGCTGGCGGGTGAATTCTGTGTAGGAGTAGGCGACGTCTGAGTCTGAACGAAGAACCGCCGTGGCCCACTCAGCTGCCTGCCCGGATAGCAACGAAACGAGAAGAGCAATGCGCAGTCGGTCTGTGGAGTATCTGGTGGAATTAAACTCAAACACAAGATCCAAAGCAGTTAGAAAAACACTGCACTTCCCATCCGTGCCATTCCATTTATCCGGTAAAGATAGAAAAACATCAGAAGGTGGAGAGGGAGTTGGCGGCGCAGCAGCCGCTGCGATGGGCGTGGCCACAGCCGGCTGAGCGGCCGCCCCGCGGAGGATCGCATTCTCCTGTCGCAGCTCCGCCACCTCGCGGCGCAAGGCCGCGACGCCCTGGAGCTCCGTGCGGAGCGATGCGACTTCACCACGGAGCTGATCGATCAGCTTAGCATGCCGGTCAACCACATCGCAGAGGTGAGCAAACTCCGCTGGGTTTACTGCCGATGGCTCAGTCATTCTGTCACGGACTAACCGGAGATGAAGCAGAAGACTAGCAGTTAGCCCTGTAGCGTGGATGGTAAACCCAAACGCGGAAGTAGCGCGAGCAGGCAGGATAACCACGCTAGTTATTCTTAGAACTCTCCCGAAGCGAGAGCAAGAGTTTACACAAATAAACCCGCGTTCTAAATACACACACCCAATCAGAAGCGATAACCCAAGAAAGTGAGTACTCACGTTTGGACGAGCGAGGCGTCGGCGATAGCATGGGCATAACTCAATGACTGAGCAATGTGATGCGTCATCTTGTTTCCTTTTATGCTTCCTGAAACCCGACCGTATTACTTCCGGGTCCTAGTGCCGGTCGTGTTATGAGTGTGCATGACAAAGGGTAAAGCCCAAATTGAAGAATTTAAGGTTGCACTACTTAACTAAATAAACCTTAAAGAATTACTTAAAATTCTTCAAGGGGTAAAAGCATCGTACCCATCGTTGTCTTTCTGTACGGCAGAACTCTCTGTCTAACCTATTAATAGAAGGAAATAACATTTCGTAAGGTTGAATACCTTATGCTAATTTTATTTTAAGAAAACAATATTTAATTTATGTAGATGTGAAAACATGTCGCCTTGCACCGCCAGGATCCGGGTTCGAGTCCTGTCTCTGTGTGAATCCAGGATAAAGCAGGGTGAGTGAGCTAATGAAAACATTAGCCACGGCTGTAACTGCTTTGCTGCTAAGCTCTCAAACGTTAGTTAGCATGATAATAATTCTGAAGATATTCATCAATGAACAAGGGGAAACATTTGCTAAGGCTAACTCTCACAAAATCTTTATTGCTAATCTTTCAAATGTTAGCTACTGTAGATCCAAAGATATAAGCTAGGAGTATGCTAATAGCAAGCTAGCTAACTGTATTGGAACAGACACAGTAATGAGTATTAGGTCTCATTCTTATTGTCTGGTCTGTTAAAATTTAAATCCAGGCTCTGAAGCTGTCTGATATTAAAAAGTTACCTCATAACCTCACAAAAACATATCCATTACAGCAAACTGTTGTGATATTTTCAAAAATGAGACATTCGGTTTTAAAATGTGAGAGAAGTTCAAAGAATTAAGGAAAAGTAAAATTAAGTGATGTAGAGATACTGCCAAGCTCTGATCACAGTAAGGATTCAGTGAAACCAAAAAGCAGAGCGTGACAGAACTGTGTCGGACGTACTCAGTCATGCTGAAGTCAATTTTATCCATTTCATAGATAACATGAGAATATTTTTCAAACATCTAATTAGGGCTTACCTGGGCAAAAACACGCTCTCCACCACATAAAAATCCTGCATGAGAACATCTCGGTCAGGTTTTGATGTCAGGTTCCCTACAGTGTAACCAATACCCAGCTGAATGGCTCCCTTAATAGCGGATGATGATGTCTGGTCAAACATAAACACATAAATAAGATCAGAAGCCTGTTTGGGCTCTATGGATTGGCCAACTTGTATATGGATATTTTCAGAAACGATTGTATCAAACATCAAGGTTGATTGAGCAAAATACAGTATGCTATTTATTACGGGTGGTGGGAGGGGTGGGTGGGTGGAAGGGGTGGGTGGGTAATGGCATCCATATACCTTCTAAACAAGACTGAATAGACCTCTGTTCAAGTCACTATTTCCGTAAGAGATTTTACATACTGTATTATAGAAATCTGATATCTGTAGTGGTGCCGAGATAGCATTTCCTGTAAATGATACTGATAACCAATTTTCAGTATATGTTTATTTACAGAGGGCCACACAGTCTCCTGTACTACTACCTGTCACTTCCCCTTCCTTAAAGTCACCCAGTCACTTTCCTCTACTTTTTTCACACTTCTATATTGAATATATTCTATATTTCATTCCGAATTTTTTTTTTTGTGATGAACAATATCATGTTTGTCAAAAAAGCAGTTTATTCAGCCTCTAGTTACAGAAACATTTTCTGAAATATTCTAGGAAAAAAAACATGGTAAGGTGACTTGAAAGAATGGAAGTAACCCTCGATACTAAAGGAAAAAAAAAAAACTCTGAACTCCAGGCTTAAATAAATAATGGTTTCATGTTAAGCAGGTATATGTTTATCGCTTATTAACCCCTTAAAGTCTCAGCATGTTACGAACCGCAACTTATTATTCAGTAACTAATATGAATTATTTTGTAAACGCAAAAGTGAAGTTGCTACATAAAAAGCTTTATAAAGTGAGGACCTAATAATAACTCCTGGGAGTTTAAGGGGTTAACATTCTAAAGTACAATGCATCGCAAGAAAGTCATGGCTTACTGTCAATGGGTTCCTCAGCCTAAAAGAATAAATATTTATTAGAATATGCACCGCTTTCTTTAATATTGCCCATTGGGATGAATTTAACAGTTCACTAGGGAAACATTTACCTTTTTATAGGTCTTCTCTCTGCTTGGCCCTCTGACTCCATTTTCAGCCGCCGACATCTTTTGGAGAGACAGAAACAGAGAATTGAATCAAATAAGGCAACTGAACGGACAGCAATAGACCTGAATATCCAGACCGATTTAAAAAGAACTTCAGATAAAGAGAAGAGTCAAACCCCCCCACACACTTTTTTTTAAACGTGTTTCAAAGCAGAAATTAATGCAAGCAGTTTAAATGAATCATGCGGGTTTAAACTAGCGCAACACTATGTTTTTTTTGTTTTTTTTTTAGAAATAACTGCTTATTAGAAATTCAACCTATTTAATCACTTGTTCATATGAGATAATTGTAAAGCCATAATATTAACAATGCAAATACAGAAACATCACATTATATACTATTTATATGCCACTATTTACAAGATAAAAAAATACTATTACCGCTAAGGTTTAGTCAATACCAAACGTACTACAATATTATTCATATATGAATAATATTATAGCATTAATGTTGCAAATAAGTGTATTGGTATAACAATTAAGTGTACTAATGTTATAAGTAAGTGTGTTAGTGTTAAAAAATAAGTGTACTGGTATAACAATTTAGTGTACTTAAGTATACATGTAACATGACACATGTAAGATGTATTAATGTTAATTAATGTGTATTAATGTTAATAATTATAAGTGTACTAACAGTACAATTTGGTGTATTCATGTTAAAAAAACATTAAGCGTAGTAGTATTACTGTTAAGTGTACTAATGCTAGAATTCAGTAAACATATGGTTGTCCTACCTTTATTTAATCACAAACACAGTTGCACTGCAGCTCACGGCTGCTGCATAGCACGTTCATATGGACTATGCAGATGAGACTTCAGGAAGTTTGAGTTCACGTAACCTAGGAGAGAAAACATACGTAGTCTGTTAGTTCAGATGACAAAAATTCTATGAAATAAAATGTCAATTAATGCATTTTCTATGTTTTTTTATATGAACTATGGATGGCAAGAGAGCTACTACACTATACACTATACAACTACTACAGCTAACTCACCACACAACCCGGCTTGTTGAATTTGCATGCATAGGCACATTTCTCTCAATTTGTTAGTGTGAGTGTTTGTGTGTTCTCTGAGCCCTGGACTCTGTGCCTCCCCTGTCATCTCATTGCCTGACTGATTTGGGAGGAATATGTAGCCACTTCCTTGTGTCTGTCCACAAATCCCACTTAAAGATTGTGTTCTTGCCCCTGAGTTCTCGCACACAACAGCAGCTGTCTAAACATGAGGCGCTCTTTACTGGTATTGAACAGTTTGTATGGCACAGAGTTTTTTTCTCGCAGCTGACTTGATAGTTGAACTTTTGTCAGGGGCACTTGCTGCTTTAAACAAAAGCCAATTCATAAGAGAGCAAGGAGCCTTACAATGCATTATTCATTCTGAAATATATATATATATATATATATATATATATATATATATATATATATATATACTATTTTTTTATAATAATTAAATAATTTATATATATGATATTGAGAAATAATTTATATATATGATATTGAGAGCAGTGACAGATTAAATGTACTGTATTAAGTGGACAACTCTCGTCCTCTAGATCACGTTACAGATTTGTCGTGAAATGGTTCTCAAATTATGTACTGAATTTCAAACCTAATACTTTTTACATTCTCTATTTAGAAATTATATTCTATGTATTATAACAAATATAATTAACTGCTGATTTTGACATGGGTAAGGGTAGCTATTGTTAGCAAATGATGTATTTGCAGTGTATATTGTTATATTTATAGTTTCTTTGCCCTTTATGTTATCTCTGTCCTCTTTTCCTACTTCCTTGATTCCGTCCTTACATATTTACTCACGTACTTGCTTATGTACACACTTACTGAGTTCCTTTCTTCCTAACAAACTTACAGCACTTGATTCTTTTTTCACTTGAAAAAATTATTTTGTTTGCACACTTAATGGACCAGTCTATAACATTTGCTTGGTATGCATATTCTCCAGAACTTCACATAACGTGGAGAGATGCTCCTAAGGGCTATTATTACCCGGTCTTATTAAACAGCGTTTATCTTCTGTATGTTTTTATACGAGGATTACAACCATTCAGAGAAGGCCAGAACCAGGGGTCGGACGCATTGCTTTCGATAAATATGAGTGTGCTTTATTTCCTCCGCTCTTTCGAGGCTTGAGATATTACTATCAGTGTTCATGGCCTATTGAGCCTATTGACCATTTACCATCTTGGTTTGGAAAAACATGTCATGGGCAGGTAATAAAAATCTTTGCTATTTTTTTTAAATACAAACTAAAAAAAAAAAAAATCTTTATTTTATGACTTAAAATATTAAATCAGATTTCCATTTATGATTACAGGAAATTTTCGGTAGGCCAGAAAAGAAAGCAGCATATTATAAAAGACCACTCTTCAGTCGAAGAAAGAGAAAAAGAAAGAACGTTTCTTGGCTTTTACATGTATGCATGTGACAACATTCTCAGTAGGACCGTGGCTGGCTCTGCATCATGTTCCGTAAAATTATGTAACTAATTCCCTTATAAAAATGCATAAATTGTGCCTGAGACTATATTTCAAGCAAAAGGTCATCACACCAATTTACAGACTAAGACCTACTTTGTTTCATTAATTACTGTTACTGCTTTTTACTGCTTTGTACTATATAATTCAGCTACAGTATGAATTCTAATACTAATATTTATTATTTTGACTTTTTTTTTTTTTTATCAGAATGTGTTGTTTCTAGCACTGCCTATGCAGAACTTTTCTAGTGTGATTTGGCAACCCACAGTAGCAAGAGTCCAGATTCCACCATTACAGCTTACATAAAAAAAGTCCAATAAAAAGTGAAAGAAATCAATTAAATTCGATTTAGATTAGGAATTTATATCAATACCGCATTCAGCTGAGTTGAGACAAAAATTAAAAAAACATGCCAATCTTGGTATTATTACTGGTTGGCTGCAGCTGTTGACTACTGGAGCTGTATATATTGGTGACCAGTAAGTTGCAGTATTTTACTGCCTCTTCCAACATCATGTATCCTATATATGTTTTGCTGTTTTACAGAGAATTATAATATTTAATACCCATCAGTTGAATTCAGATTGGGAGAAAACAATAAGTTACATGATGTGTATTCACTATGAGATATGTGAATGGCTGGGTGGAGCATAGAAGAGATTAGCAGGCAGGGAGAGGGAACGCTGCATGAAATTTGAAATTCTCATGCTACTCCTAGCGTGAGTGTCAAAAGTTGTCTCTTTTGTATATTATTTCCTTCTTTCCTTATGTATGTACTTCGAACATATTTCTTATTTACCTGGTTATATATCAGTTATTAAATGTATTTATTTCTATAATTTTATATTTATCTATATAATTCATTATATATTTATCTATAGAATTAGTTGCTTCCTTACATCCTTTAAAACATACTTCTTACTCATTAACCTATTTTGCACAAACTTTATAAAGAATGCTCTTTCTGAAACATCCAACATATTTCATTCCAGGATTTGGACAAGCGATACATGTTATATAACAATATCACTCTGATGTTACTGCAGATCCGGCTGTAATATCAACCACAGGTTTAAATGAATGAGCTAGTGATACTGTGATATATTATCGTTTCCACGGTAACAGCTCACTCACACTAACTTGTATGATCGACAGTCTACATAACCTAAGACTATAGTTTTTATACTGTGAGTAAGTTTAGTTTAGGATATGTCTCATGCATTTAAATAAAAAGAGAATAGAGGACTAGTTGGGGAGAACTTGTTTATAACATGTGATAATAGGAATATAATAGGTTTTATAACAATCATGTTATCTCACAGATGTTCCATAAGATTAATCATAACTACGAATAGTTACAATGTGTCATTCTTTAATAAACTAAACGTTGTAATTGCTGGCAAGGCGCTTTGACGTAAGAGTAATTATATACTTTAGGTTGTAGTGTCAGGATGTTGTTTCCTTTTTTTTTTTGTTGCATTTATTGTATTGAAATGATGCTTAAAATCCAACGTGTGTTTACTGTACAGGACAGGGGTAGCTCAGAGGTTAAGGTATTATATTTTCAGAAAATTGGTTGGTTTTTATTTCTGTCTGGAATCTACAAAAAGCTCTCTGATGCATGATAGGACTAGTTGTTGTAAAAATATCCGTCTGAATGATAGACTTTGCTGATATTTGGTTCGTATTCTTACCGAACACGCTATACACTATGTACGTGATTTGGAACACAGCTCTGTCATTAGATAATGAGTTGAATCAGTTGTGATAAATGAGGCGGAAATCCAAGCCGACCCTCTGAGATTAGTTGGTTTGCATGCATGAATGTGCGTTTTGTGCGTCCGAGTGTGGCGTGCACATAACCGGCGCCTCATTAAAGCGGGAGAGTAAAAGCAGGCGCTTTGATAGGGTGTGAATGAAGGATAATCGCCTTGGAGGGCACTGGCATAAACATGCAGCATGCCAGGGACAAGACGGACTCCTTATTCAGGCGTAAAGACTGCCGTGGACTTATTTCCTCGTTTACTGCATCAGTGTGGGACTGTGTGCCACGCACTGTTTACACCAGCATCCCTGAGGAAGAACAGAGAGGTGGTGTCAATCTGGAAAAAGAGATTTACTCTAGTTTGGCAAATAGGGAAAAAGATTTAGGGATTATAGAGAAAGAAGAAAGTCATGAAGAACAGCCACTCTGTATGCAGAGATTCTTGCACCTGCATGTGAATGTGGACCTGGCCAAGACCTACTGCAACCTTTGTTACATAACCATTCTCTCAAGGCCACGTTGTCTACCTCTCTCTCTCACGAACACACACACACACACACACACACACACACACACACACACACACATAGACATGTTTGCCTTACTATCTTTGCTTACAAATATTAATGCAGCTAATTAATGGCATGTCTATACACAAAGCTGTTTTCCTCATAGGGCCCAGCCAAACATCTTCAGGAATTCAAGCCTGTTTGAGCACATGATCCTCACCAGGATATAAAATTATGCACACATACAGTAGAAGCACACATATGCAACATAACGATCTCAAATATTCCACTAATTATCCGTTCAAACTACATATAAATCTAAAAATCTTCTCAAGGTTATACTGAAACATATATACTGCATGTTCCCTTTAAAAAAAATCATCCACTTTTTCAGCAGAATCAACTCACTGCCTTATCAACTTCCTCTAACACTTTGTCAACACTAAACTCAGTTGAGACGTCCTTTGTCCTTTTATCCTTGGAAATCCAAGGACTTTTTTTTTTTTAATCAGTTAAGCTTTGAGTCTGCTAAACACTATTAAATATCACTACATATTACAGCAAAACAATTTGTGCTTCTCGCTTTTTTTTGTTTGTTTTTAACTTCAACAATTAATCTAACAAATCTAAACAACAGACAAGAAGCTCGAGTACTTGTGGAAGCAACCACTACAAAGCCATGTCTTTGAAGTGGTTTAAGCTGAAGTCTCTGTGGATCTAAACATGTGCTCGAACCATGCGACATCTATAATAAAATCCTGTTTCACACTGATCCTAGCCTGAGGCAACGTCTGCACCCCCCCCCCCCCCATCCCCCACGCCCCATACAGACTCCGGTCCACAAACTCTCCAGAACAAATACACACAGGTTTTTAGCCTAGCATTCAAAGCAAGACACCTGCTGTGGAAGAACTGAGAGAAAACAAAATGGTCCAGACAAAAAACTGATTATGGTTGATTATGACAAAAAAATAAATAAATAAAAATATTACATGAGGAGGCAAACAGCACTAGACAAGTTTTGAGTGTTCACGTACATTCAAAGTGTGCCGCAGGATCAACCACTGTAGATCAACTAGTTTGTATTTAGGCATATAAAGTACCAGTCAAAAGTTTGGACACACCTTCGAATGCAATGTTTTAATGTTTTAATTGTTTAGTACAAACGCTCAGATGTTCTGGAATAGAATTTGCTAGAACAGGATTGTCTAGTGCTTTAACAAAACACATCAAGCACCATAATGAAACTGGCCTGTCATGAAGACCATCGCGGGAAAGCAAGGCCAAGACCTACCTCTGCTGCAGAGGAGAAGTTCATTTAGAGTTACCAGCCTCGCCAATTAACATCACCTCAGATGTGGAAAACACATTTCAGTATGAACTGTTCAAAGGAGGTTACTACATATTTCAGATGGCTTCAGCACTGTTTTAAAATGCAGAAAGAAATAAAAACCAGCAAAGACCATGGAATAAGAAGGTGTGCTCAAACTCGGACTGGGACTGTATACTGTATTCATAAGCCTAAACTTTTTTATTTCAACTGAACAGATTTCATTAACTCTTCAATCTTTAGTGTGACACTTTATTCTGGTCAAGGTGGATCAGGAGCCTGTCCCAGGAACACTGGCTTTAAGGTGAAGAATATACTCGAAAGGGAAATCATTCCATTGCAAGGAACCTAGGGTGCCCTTTTTGTTTGTTTTTAAACGACCAGAGAACATTCTGGAACTAAATTTGAAATTTAAATTTCGCTGTTGTTACAGTACAAAACATGACCTGCCAATGACTCCTCGTTGGGGATTACATCTTTGTGATGCTATGCCGCAGACTAGCAGGGGACTTTTCAGAACACTTGGCTGTTTATCATCATAACACTCTCCTATCTGTGCTTTTGCTGAAGTTGCTCAGCAGTGTCTCTAAACATTAAACCTAAGACAGAGAATCTGGCTGAGCGAAACGGACTGAAAGCTGTGTACCATTTTTCGATTTGCTCTAATGAACGAGTGACCTGAACAGACCCGACTAGCTCAGTAATGTTTTCAAGATTTATTCCGAAAGGGTTCACTCTGAGTGTGGAGTTGGATGAATCTGAATGCAGGCCAACACCTGCTGTCGTCATCATCTCTGCCCTTTTACTCGTCCTGGCTGCTGTGCCCTTCGGTGATGATCTTAACCTCAAACTACTCTGGAAGTGCTATCATGCTTCAGAAGGACCATAAATGAGTCTCATAAGAGCATCATTTAAATGGCAGCAAATATGAAGAGCTATATGGCTTCAATTTGGGTCCACAGTCCACAGGATGATTATTGCAGCGTACGCTATGCACATACTAAGTACATTATGCACATGATAGTTGTAAAGTGCTCGTGAAAGGTTATGATTACTCGGGAAGGTAGTATGAGTAAAACACCTGATCCCATTAGAGATTAGTCCTTTTTTCCCCACTAGAATGCTTATCAAGGTGGATTAAAAGAAACACAATCAATATGCTTGTATTAAAATCTCTATAATGTAGTTAAAGGTTCTGGTGCTACTCTGATTAAATCTTAATTATAAGGCAAATCAATTGAGCAACAGCTCATTCGCCATTTTGCAAAATTATTTAATTTCACATTAATGAGAAATAAATATATAGAAGTGACAATAAACAGTTCCAGAATGTAGTGCAGCTACTGATGCAGATGCGGTGAGATAAGGCCAGAGACTCGACCACTTGTGCATCTCAAAAAAACCTAACTTTCCTAAAGACTAAGAAGTGTTTTCTAAGCATGGTGACTGCTCCCATTGCTCCAAATCCAAATTAATGAGAAAGAAACATTTCAGGATAGGTTCTTAATCTCATTGATGCACTTAAATCTAAAACATGTTGCATTAATTAACCTAAGCTCCAATACAGGATTAAGACTGTCAGGATTAAGTTCACAGATGGGACACGTTGTTCATTGTTCAAAAGATAATTGGGTGCAATGATAATAATTACAAAAAAGCACTTAACGTTCTTCGACAAAGTGTATTTCCCTAAAGCCTGTTAAGAAGCTAAGACTTCTGTTTCATAACCAAGTTTGAAACATGATTTTTACATGCGTAACTACTTTTGAATCACTGAGTATAATTTAAAAGTGTAAGCTCCAGGAATATACAAGACGTGCTATCAAAAAGTTTCAAGACTAGTTTTGTAACACACCAACAGATGACAGAACAAGGCTGCAGACACAGTCACAGGGACCAGTGACCTTCATAAGTCAGTGTGCCAAAAAACATTGTCCTGTGTATATCAGGAGCTGTGCAACAGGTGCTATTTTGATTACAAGCGTTACCACGTTTGATATTTCATTATGGCCAGCAAGTTAGCAAATGTGAAATTCTGAAGTGCGCCACTGAGATGTTTGATAAACATGAATCAACATGCTGAGGCGTTCAAGGTGTTTTGAGTGGCACGCACCCTCCAAGAACAGAAGACAACAGTAGAACAACGAGAAATCATATACATGTTCTCTGATAATCATATATAAAGTATAATGCAAAGTGTTAGCAGATATCTTAGTAGCTAGCAGCTGCATCAAGTAAACTTTAATGCTAAGCTAACGATACAGTAAAATGTATATTTTAATAATAAACTATTGTTAAATTCTGAATACTGTTAAGTACATAATTCAGAATATGACAATACACAAATACACGTCTGTGAATTTGATACTGAACTTCCCAAACACAAGCTAGTTTCCTTGCAGGCAACTAGCATGCTAACTATAAAGTAAAGTTTATTTCTAAAGAAAAAGAAATCTATAAATAAATAGATATTTAATAAATAGAACATCTTGTACATCTACATTTTTGTGCCTTTAAAGTCAATATAAGGATAAAAAATAATCCAGTAATAAATTCTCTTTTTCAAATGTATGCCAAAGGAACTAGCATAGCATAATGGGGGAGAGAGGAGAAAAGCTTGAGGTTTGGAAGGAAAATCCCATAGTACAGTATGTTCAGTTTGCATAGGAACAAATTTGACATTGAAATATATTAAACAGTTTCTTATATCAGCGATTGAAAAAATGTTATTTAAAAAACGTTTGTTATATCATGGAAACCCGGACAGTGCTGGTTTTGTAATCCAAACCACAAGTTAATATTAACGTGCTGGTTCTAATAAGTTACCATTTTATAGTAACAGCTCACTGACAGGGATTTGCTCATGTTTTGTTTGTAAGGAGATATTTATTTACCATTTATAGATGCAGTTTATAGGGTTAGCTTTGAAATGTTTAGTATGTTATCCTCAGGAAAGTACTTCTAGACCCAGGACTTTGTGTGAGATTTTGATTAACATGGCAAGATGTCTTATGTCATAAGTTATCGATATAAATATTATACTGTCATATCACCTACAGTAGTCTACAAATACAGGTCAACATGTTACATATCATAAAGTGCTATTACCAAAGGCTATAAAACATAATATGTGAATGAATCAGCATATGACCTGAAAGCAGGGAGGAGCCCATGAACACCTCGTGTGCAATTACGAAAAACATTACAAGGCATTTAGAGGCATGTTTCAGGAGTGGCACTGTGGCCTTAGATTAGCTGGAAAGGTGTAAGTCAGGTGGCATGAGAGATAAACAGGAATGAGAAGAATGAATAGCAGAGAGAGAGAGAGAGAGAGAGAGAGAGAGAGAGAGAGAGAAGAGATGGTGTTGAAGCTGAGACGCTGTTTACTATTCTAGGCGAGTCACGTTTTGCATGCACAGAACCGCGTGACATAGCTGATTAGGACAAACTGCACTAGCCTCATGGCAAAGGCAATGGGGATGGACTGCAGTAGCTTGAGAGCAGAGAAGGGAGAATGGGCAGATAATTTTAAAAATACTGAATGCACAACTGTAATGTAGGTTAAGACAGGCTTAATATTTCAGCATATGAGAGACTGAAGGTTCTCAAAAAATATGCTGATGGACTACTCTGACTTTAAACTTCCATAATAAGGGTGTTTTAGGTAAACAGGGTTTTTTCCCTTTCTTTGTACAATTACAAAGTTTGTTCAAGTCAAACTGGGACTTTCCGGGTAATTCCTTGAATGAAAATGTCAAGCACAGTATAGTGATGAAACTCTAAACCACAATAGAACATTTTAATTGTACGTCTTAAAGAAGGCGGTAAGTTCATGTATGGCTATCCTGACTGATGCGGCTCGGAGCCCACTGCGATCGTTCCCATGAATATTCAATCTGGAACCTGGAACGGTACACAAAATCACTTATGAACAACAATTGAACATTACAGGAACTCGGCTGGGCATTATTGCCACAGTCCTGGCCTCACTCCAAGCCATTTCCACATGTTTTTGCCAATAAAGGAGCTCGTGGAAGGCCAGCAGCATTTCAGACTTGAAGCAGGCAATTCAATTACTGTGCCAGTGTACTGAGATAACTTTCAATTTTGTTGCTATCCACTAGTGAAATGCTCGGATAAGTGCATTACTGTAGCAGGGGTTTATATGAAGAAATACAGATAGTTTTTATTCTTATAAATGTGTTCTGTTGTTCTACATAATCAAAAGTCCCAGTCTGATTTGAACACCCCTCGTAAAAAGATGCTTACTGTGAGCTAACATATGACAGAGACGCGACACATAAAGATTAGGATTTAAAAATTATGGAGTATTGCTATGAGGATTTTTATCCTCTGGAAATAGTAAGAATATTGCCCCCCCCTAAACACTCCTCACATTTGGAGTGAACTCTAACTCCAACATTCTTCTGTTCTTCCTACAAAAAAAAAGACACTCTGGCAAACGTACTTTCCAACACTTCCAGGAAAAAAAAGGAAAAATGTCCAAAGGTAACGCAGCAAGGATTTGTTCTGAAAGAAACAGAGCCAGACCTTTCAGAGTCCTCCAAGACCAAAGTGCCATTTATGTTTAGACAAAATAATTTAATGTCCAAAAGTACTTTGGTTTTGCAGAATAAATAACATTGTGGAATCTGGCAACCAGTACATTTCCCCAAGGGTGCTTGAAAAGAAGTTGAAGAAAAAAAAATCTCTAATGTCTCCTAATGACAAAGATTATATAAAGTGATAATTTTATAGGCAAAATTTAAAGTATAGGTTCCTACAATTTCAACTGGACCATACGGCATAAGATTTAAAATTTTATGAGTTCCGTACCTCTCACGCATTCAATACATAAGTTCTTATTTAATATAGGCACAAATATTGTGAATAGACTCCTATTGGTTCACTGTCGGCATTAATGGATGTACAAATGGAAATATGCTAAACTGGGAGGAGCGAGTAGCAGGTGCTACAGTAATGAACTTGGCGTCATTAAAAATGTGGTTCAGCTGTGTTTATTTAAATCTTTTATAATTTACTTGGTAAAAAGATGAACAAAGATGCAAATTTTCATACAAATGAAGTTTTGAAACTTTAAAATTTAGACAACACTTAAAAGAGCTGATGGTACCAGATACATGTTAGATGAGTGACTGACTCACCATACTTTTACTCATAATAAGTAAAAGTATGGTGAGTCAATCTGCTATTCATGGTTGAGATCAAGCCTGAGACATCATATAATTTCTAATATTATTAAAGGAATTGAACAGCTGGCTGACAAACTTATCCAGAAAAATAATGGCAGAACATATGGCTGAAAAAAGTGGCTGACAAAACAAACACCCAAAAGTTTGAAAGGGAGTAAATAAGTAATATAACTATAACTTGCAGTACAAATCCTTACATACGTATACGTAGTTCTAGGAAGAACTTTGTGGCACAACACTTACGATCTTTAATTAACATCATAGGAAAATCAAGGAAAACCTGCATGAAAATAATTTCATCTCCAAAGGTTGGAAAACAAAGAATACAAGACCCAGGCTAGCTATACAAACAGCAAGCCAAGGGCTTTAAACGTTATATAAAATGGGACAAATTAAACTCAGATGTTGATCATTTCGATCCAGTGAAGGAGGCAGCAACACTAAATGACGCACTCTGTCCCATCAGTATACAAATAAGTCTGACCAATAGTCAAATCTAATAAAAAAATACATGACATGCCCACCTCAGATAAAACACACCTTAACAATCCAAAATAATTCAGTCAAAATTTCGGACGACAAAATATGTCAGCTGAAATGTTAACGATATACAGTGGATATTTTCTAATCTACAAATAACTCACTCCCTCATTGTCTATACCGCCTTAATCTACAGTATGTACAGGGTCGCTGGGGGCCCTGGAGTCTATGTCAGGAGATTTGGGGCACGAGGCAGTGTATACCCTGAATAGGGTATCAATCTATGACACACTCACACACTACGGGCAATCTGGGAACGTAAATCAGCCTTAATTGCATGTCTTTGGACTGTGGGAGGAAACCGGAATACTAAGAGAAAACCCACCAAGCATGGGGAGAACACAGACACAGACCCGAGGCGGAATTCGAACCTGGACCCTGGAGGTGCAAGGCGACAATGTTAACCACTAAGCCACCGGGTCGCCCGCTACAGATAACTGATGTTTTTTTGTTCTGTTTTTCATTTCACAAGTACCAGCCTTTTCTGATTTCCCAACAACAACAAAAAAAAGTTGGAAAACCTTCGTGTGGCAGGAACCCAATACACAACATCATGCAGATACAAGTCAAGAGCTTCAGTTCAGCATGTCCAGATCAAACCCCGGAATGAGGAAAAAACAAGTGACCTCAGTGACTTCAGCTGTGGCATGATTGTTGGTGCCAGACAGGGTGGTTTGACTATTTCATAAACTGCTGATCTCCTGAGATTTTCACACACAACTGTCTGTAGAGTTTATACAAAATTATGTGCGTGTGTGTGTGGTTGGGGGGCAAAAAACCTTCCAGTGAGATGCAGTTCTGCAGGCCGAAATGCTCGGTTAATGAGAATCGTCAGAGCAGAATGGCCAGACTGCTTCGAGCTGACAGAAAGTCTATAGTAACTCAAATAAGCACTCTTTGCAAGAAGTGTGAGCAGACCCTCAGACCCCGCTGACTGTTAGAGAGCGAATTTCCTGTTCCTTTTAGGAAGACTTAGCCTTAATGACACACGAAAACAAGTACAAGAAAGATTCTCAGCTTTCATTCGACTGCAGTGTTTTGACTGACTCCTAATGAAAGGATGTCCCCATGTTGCTGTATGCCGCGTCGTAACAACCCCCTTAATCAAAAGTGGAACTCGACTGGGACGGCAGAGAGATAGAGACAGATAAACGAGCTAAGATAAATAAAATTCACAGAACATCCTTTTCGTTTGTTCTGTAAATCTTACAGGAACAAATGTAGTTCCTGTAAAAGGTATTACAAAAATCTTTCGGTTCATGTGACTAGCATCGGACTAGTAGAATATTACTTAGGTGTGACATATGACATGGTAATATATTAGCCAATGTACACCTATAAAGAATGATTTATATTTAAACAAACATCATGCTGACTGTGTCAACAAATTACACGGCTCTCAAATAGGAGTGGTTGTGTATCAAGGTAAAATATGAAGAGACAAAAAAAAAAAAACACCTGGCTTGATGGGTAGAAGGCTTGGAGAGAGCCTCATTTGCATCGAATGCTTTCCAAGTCAAAAAGCCATGCTTACCTTTGGCTTTATGATTACAACACGTCACACGCCTATTCTAACTAACCACCCGAAAGCTTTTGCGCCACAGAAGTTCAGCTCATTCACTCACCAACTGAATGAGCCACAAAGGTGCCACGAGTTATTGAGTCTTTGTATAACGTGTCACGAAGCCATCCTACCGAACTCCACTCATTCTCTACTGTCCACAGAGCTCTACCAGTAACTAAAATTCCGAACATGACACCTAGAAATAGCACCAAACACCATAGCATCTATATCATTCCCTAAATGCACAAATGCATTGGTACAGTACCTCTGTGGAAAACCTGGGCACTTTCCACTGTACTCTTTAAGCCATTTGTATTGGACCAACAGAGCAAACAGGGAATTTGCATGATATGTGGCCTCCACCCTTTCGTCAAGCTCGTGAGGAAGTGAAACCTACAAAATGCCTGTAATCTTTTAAATCGATAGGGTCCAACCCTTAAGATATGTTTAGTCCTTGTCACCATTCAAGCATCATATGACCGTCTTACATTCAGGTTACATCAAGGTTTTTGTCTGTAGAGTTTTCTTCTCAAGGATTCTTCCGCTTATCCTCTTCCAGCGGATATGTCGAACCTTACAATCCTCAGAATCAGAATCAGAATCAATTGAGAAAGAATCTTTTTAAGAGAATAAATATTTTCAACAAGTTTATACGATTTACATCTGACCAAATCCAGAATGTAACACAGCCATGTGACACAATTGTGCTGAAACTAGTTGGCAGTCCATGAGACGACAAGTGCAATAGAGTTGACGGTGGAAGTTTGATGGAAGTTTGAGCTGAGAGTAAACCTGGGAAGGTGAGAGAGCTTGACAGGCTAAAACATTAAAGCGCCGCCGCATCGCTCTTTTACAACTTCCAGTAAACATACCTACTGTATTAGAAGGTAGTTGAACTGCATTGTGGGATCAATTTAAAATGTTTTTTTTTGTTCAGGTTGAATCTTGGACCTAACTTTTCAAAGAACATCCGTAGCTCAGTATTCCATTTCGCAATAAGGTAAAGTAGTGAGAAGCTCCACTGTCACCATATTTCTTTCACAGTTGCTTTCTTTTATATACGTGGATCTAGGAGCTGCTAGATATTTCTATCCATATTCTGATCTTTTATACCTGAAATCACTAGCTGGTCTCTAAGAAGAACAAGATGATCAGAGTGCAAGCTGGTTTTCTGTGTGTGTGTGTGTGTGTGTGTGTGTGTGTGTGTGTGTGTGTGTGTGTGTGTGTGCTGCAATAAAAAGACTGAAGGAATCTCACATTGCAACAGAAATGCGCAGGGTACACTCCTACTGCTGATTCTGCTCAACTCCAATTTCCTGTGCTTCTCTCTATGAAGGACAAATACGACAGTGGAATTTCATTCGCAACTGTGATTAGAGCATGTGTTTTCGAAGCAACACTCTCCATCTACCCTAGTGACCTTGTTTAGGCCAAGTTTACGCTCGCTATGAGTCGGTATCGAGACAGCACTTC
>QNUK01000035.1:2657500-2665000 GCA_013621035.1 Clarias magur | reverse complement strand
TTTTTTTTATTTAAATAAATAAAAAAAACATTTTAATTGTTCAAATAGGACTCCCTTCAAATCAGCCCTCACTTTCGGCCCTACCAGTCTGAGAGCGCCCGATCTTGTCTGATCTCGGAAGCTAAGCAGGCTTGGGCCTGGTTAGTACTTGGATGGGAGACCGCCTGGGAATCCCAGGTGCTGTAAGCTTTTCAATTTTATTCCTCATATAGGTTTTTTTTTCTAAAGCACAGGAAGAGCCCTGGAAGGAGGATAACAAATGAATTTTATAAAATTTAAAACACAGCTAATACCAGTTTTAAAAGTTTATGAAGAAATTTTTACAGATGAGAACTCAATGACAATGAAAATAGGAATGATAAAACTAGTATATAAGAAAAAAGGGAATAAAGCGGATCTTAAAAACTTCAGACCAATCACAATGTTAAATACAGATTTAAAAATCTTAGCAAAAGTTTTAGCAAACCGTCTAAAAAGCGTTTTACCGGAAATAATCACTACAACACAAGCATATGGAGTAGAAGGAAGAGATATAGCGGATACGGTCAGCAGTATAAGAGATACAATTGAATACATGCAGGAGAAACACAAAAAAGGATATTTAATAAGTATAGATTTTGACAAAGCGTTCGACAGAGTCGAACACCAATATATGCATGATGTTCTAAAAAAATTTGGATTTGGAGAAGGTTTTAGAAAGTGGATAAAAATATTTTATAATGAGATTTTAATCTGTATTAAATGTAATGGATTTTTAACTGAATGTTTTACACCCACCAGATCCATTAGACAGGGATGCCCACTGTCGGCCCTGCTCTATACTATGATAGCAGAGCCACTAGGGCTAGCAATAAGAGATGACAGAGAAATAGAGGGAATAAATATAGAGAAGGATCCGCTACACGAATCAGTTTACCAGTACGCAGACGATACAACGTTATTGGTAAAGAACGTTAAAAGCGTGAAAAGGGCATTGGTTATACTTGATATGTACTGCAGTGGATCGGGTGCATTAGTAAATTACACAAAGAGCACATACATACCAATAGGGGAAACTGAATCTTTACCAGAGCAAATGGGGTTTAAAAAGGAAAACGAGAATAAACAGATCTTAGGAATACAAATAGGACCCAACTCAAAGAGAGCAAACGAGATCACCTGGGAAAACACACTTGGGGGAATAGAAAAAAGATTACAATTCTGGATAAAAAGAAACCTAACAATTAAAGGGAAAATACTAGTAATAAATGTGCTAATGTTATCGAAACTGTGGTACGTACTATCAGTAACACCAATGCCCTTATGGATATACAAGAAGTTAAAGCAGATGATACTACATTTTTTGTGGGGGAATGGAAGGGCGAAGGTGGCGTATGACACCCTAATAGGAAGAAGGGAGGAAGGAGGGATGGGACTGCTAGACCCATTTATAAGAAAGAAAAGTCTGAGAGTCAAGGTGATACAGAAATTTCTAAATAACAAAAACACAGCAATGTGGAAAAAAATTATGGAGTATTATGTAATGAAAGCAGGGAATTTTAACATGGGATGTGATATTTTATGGATGAAAACTAAAAATTATATGTTGTACGACCTACCTGTATTTTATAAAGAAGTGTTGGAAGCATGGGGTGATTTTTTAACTAAAGATAGAACCTAGAGGGAGAGAACAACTATTAAATCAACCCCTGTTCCTGAACCGAAACATCATAGAAGGAGATGACACAATATACTTAAAAAAATGGTGGGATAGTGGACTTAGGCAAATAAAAGACATATTGTATGAAATTAAGGAAGGGTTTCTACCGTTACAGGTAATTATTGATGCGATCAGCGAAACGGGTGAAACATTTAACAAATCAAAACTCCAAGAACAATATAAACAATTGAGGGACAGAGTGCCACCGCAATGGATCAAGAGAATAGATGACAAGGAACAGGTAGAGCAAGGAAACACATAACCAGACATATACTTAACCCAGAAAAATGGTGAAATCACAAAGTTAAAAGAGTGTAAAATCAAAGGGATTTATGGTGTTCTTAGGGATGCTGCCTTTGTAAAACCGATTGCAAATAATTACTGGAAAAAAAGATTTAATGAACTTAGCGACCGTGACATATGGAGAAATGAAAAGATTAAATACATGGAACCGATTTTAGAAGAGTTTAATTTTTTACAAAGGCACAACTGCATATTAACTGAAATGAGGTTATGTAAAATTGGCATAAGCACGAGTGCAACGTGTTGTATATGTAAAAAGATGGACGAAGGATTATGGCATTTGTTTTTTTACTGTGAAAAACTGAAGGACTTCAACAAAAAACTGGAAAAAATGACAAAAGAAATGCTCGACTTGGACTACCAAGAAGAAATGACACACCAGCAATGGGAAGAACTATTTTTATTCGGTCCTCAAAAAACAACTGGGAATGCATACGCATACAACTTTTTTATGGTCGTGGCAAAATATGCAATATGGAGGAGGAGGAACATAGCTAAACATAAAAAAGTAGAAGCAAATGTGTGGATCATTTTTAAAGAAAAACTGGAAGGAGCCATGAACTTATTATATAGATACTTTACAGAAAATGATAAAATTGGGATTTTTAAAAAACAACCCAGTGCTAAAATGTGATGCAAATGGTTTGATTTTAAGACTGAAATCTTAAAAAGGTCAAAATGTGTGTTTGATGTGCTTTAAATGTTTTGTATAAAAAAAGTTCGGAATAAAAAAAAAAAATAAAAAAAAAAAAAAGAGCGCCCAATCTCATCTGATCTCCGAAGCTAAGCAGGCTTGGGCCTGGTTAGTACTTGGATGGGAGACCGCCTGGGAATACCAGGTGCTGTAAGCTTTTCAATTTTATTCCTCATATAGTTTTTTAAAAAATTTTTAAATAAATAAAAAAAAACATTTTAATTGTTCAAATAGGACTCCCTTCAACCCAACCCTCGCTTATGGCCATACCAGTCTGAGAGCGCCCGATCTCGTCTGATCTTGGAAGCTAAGCAGGCTTGGGCCTGGTTAGTACTTGGATGGGAGACCGCCTGGGAATACCAGGTGCTGTGAGCTTTTCAATTTTATTCCTCATATAGTTTTTTTTTTTATTTTTTTAAATAAATAAAAAAAAACATTTTAATTGTTCAAATAGGACTCCCTTCAACCCAGCCCTCACTTACGGCCATACCAGTCTGAGAGCGCCCGATCTCGTCTGATCTCGGAAGCTAAGCAGGCTTGGGCCTGGTTAGTACTTAGATGGGAGACCGCCTGGGAATACCAGGTGCTGTAAGCTTTTCAATTTTATTCCTCATATAGTTTTTTTTTTTTTTTTTTTAATTTTTTTTAAGTTCATTAAAAAAGAATAGATTTTAATTGTTCAAATAGGACTCCCTTCAACCCAGCCCTCACTTACGGCCATACCAGTCTGAGAACGCCCGATCTCGTCTGATCTCGGAAGCTAAGCAGGCTTGGGCCTGGTTAGTACTTGGATGGGAGACCGCCTGGGAATACCAGGTGCTGTAAGCTTTTCAATTTTATTCCTCATATAGTTTTTATTTTTATTTTTTTTTTTTAAGTTCATTAAATATAAATAAATTTTAATTGTTCAAATAGGACTCCCTTCAACCCAGCCCTCGCTTATGGCCATACCAGTCTGAGAACGCCCAATCTCGTCTGATCTCGGAAGCTAAGCAGGCTTGGGCCTGGTTAGTACTTGGATGGGAGACCGCCTGGGAATACCAGGTGCTGTAAGCTTTTCAATTTTATTCCTCATATAGTTTTTTTTACATTTTTTTAAATAAATAAAAAAAAACATTTTAATTGTTCAAATAGGACTCCCTTCAAGCCAACCCTCGCTTATGGCCATACCAGTCTGAGAGCGCCCGATCTCGTCTGATCTCGGAAGCTAAGCAGGCTTGGGCCTGGTTAGTACTTGGATGGGAGACCGCCTGGGAATACCAGGTGCTGTAAGCTTTTCAATTTTATTCCTCATATAGTTTTTTTTTTTTTATTTTTTTTTTAAAATTCATTAAAAATGAATACATTTTAATTGTTCAAATAGGACTCCCTTCAACCCAGCCCTCACTTACGGCCATACCAGTCTGAGAGCGCCCGATCTCGTCTGATCTTGGAAGCTAAGCAGGCTTGGGCCTGGTTAGTACTTGGGTGGTAGACTGCCTGGGAATACCAGGTGCTGTAAGCTTTTCAATTTTATTCCTCATATTTTTTATTTTTTTTTTTTAATAAAAAAAAAAAAAACATTTTTAACTGTTCGTAGGACTCCCTCACCCAGCCCTCACTTGCGGCCATACCAGTTTGAGAGCGCCCTGAATCTCGTCTGATCTCGGAAGCTAAGCAGGCTTGGGCCTGGTTAGTGCTTGGTGGAACGCCTGGGAATACCAGGTGCTGTAAGCTTTTCAATTTATTCCTCATATAGTTTTTTTAATATTATTATTTTTTTTAAGTTCATTAAAAATAAATAAATTTTAATTGTTCAAATAGGACTCTCTTCAACCCAGCCCTCACTTACGGCCATACCAGTCTGAGAGTTCCTGATCTCGTCTGATCTCGGAAGTTAAGCAGGCTTGGGCCTGGTTAGTACTTGGATGGGAGACCGCCTGGGGATACCAGATGCTGTAAGCTTTTCAATTTTATTCCTCATATAGTTTAAAAAAAAAATAAAAAAAAACATTTTAATTGTTCAAATTGTTCTTCATTTCTGTGTAGAAAATGCAACAAACACGGACACTTTGCAAAAGAGTGCAATGCGGAAAGATGCCAAGAATATCACAGCTTTCAGTGCAAATGCCAAACAGAGGAAGAAACAGAACAAACAGAAAGGATGGAACAAAACAACGAAAGACAAGCAGAACAAGAGCGTGAGGAAGAAAATGACAAACAAAATCAAATGGAAACTGACGAACACCTATGGAAGGACAATAAAATACAAGGAGATTCACGGGAGGACGGCGTGGAAGCGGTAAGAGATGGAGAGGGACACGGACAGGAGGAGACAATGCGAACGGAGGAAAGAGACGGAGAAAAAAGACGGCAGAAGGAAATAAAAGACATAAATAAGCACGAAGAGGAGAAGGAAGACCAGGGGATAAGCGGAACAAAAAACATAGCAACGACTGGAGAGAATGGACAGGAGGAGACCAAGCGAATGGAGGAGGAAGACGGAGGAAAAGAACTACAAAAAGACATAAAGGATTTAAATAAGCACGACGAGGAGATGGAAGACACAGGGACAAGCGGAATAAAAAATCAAGCAAGGACTGGAGCGGTAAGAAAAAAGGCTAAATTTTTAAATATTGAGAAAGTACTGAAAAAACAGAGAGAAAAAAGGTTGACTTTGAAAATGGACTACTTAAAAGAAATAGGAGCAGATGTGAATATGATACAGGAGGAGATAGAGGAGCGAAAAGACTGACGGAGAGAGCGATGTGGTGGATATTATTTTTGTTTGCAGCGATGACTTTGAGATGTGCGTCAATTAATGTAAGAGGACTAAAGAATGAACTGAAATTTGAAAGAGTTTTAACAAGTAGTAAGAATGTGGATATTTTATGTATACAAGAAACAAACTGGGACGATGAATGTGTAAAGACGTTTAAAAACAAGTGGGACGGAACGATTTATTTTAGTAACGGTGATAAAGAGAGAGGGGGTGGAGTAGCAATTTTAACAAAAAGAGGAGTGTGTGAAAATGGAAAAGTTATCATGAGGGACACAAGAGGTAAATTAATTGCAATCGAAATAGAAATAGAAAAAGAAAAGACATGCATATATAACATACATGCGCCAAACGAAGATAAAGAAAAGAAGGAGTTTTTTAAAGAAATAGCGTCGAGTTTAAAAAAAGAAAAGAACACAATAATGCTGGGAGATTTTAACACAGTAATGGATAAAATAGATATCGGGGATGGAATGGTTTTTAAATCAGATCAAGGGAGAAACGAATTAAGGGAAATAATAATGGATTTTAAATTGTTGGATGTGTGGAGAGACAGGAACAGAGAAAAGAAAGTGTTCTCCAGAAGACAAATAGTACAAGGGACGCTGAAACAAAGTAGATTAGACATGGCATTGTGTTCAGAAGAAATACAGCACAAGGTGCATTTTATGAAGATACAGTTTTTAGTGATCATAGCTTTTTATTTATAAATATAGACTTTACAGGAATAGAGAGGGGGAAAGGGATTTGGGTTTTAAATAATGCAATATTACAGAATAGAATTTATTGTGTAAATATTGAAAATTTAATAAGAATGAACAAAATGAACCCATTATTTGAAGAGAATAAAACAGTATGGTGGGATAATCTAAAGTTTGATATTAAGAATTATTCTATAAAGTACAGCAGTTTTAGACAAAAAATGAAAAGAAAACAAGAGGAGGAAATAAGGAGCCAACTGAAAAACGAGATAGAGAAAATAAATGAAACTAAAGGCAAAGGTAACACAGAAAGGGTATTAGAACTACAAGATAAACTAAATAGAATAGAAGAGGAAAAATGCAAAGGAGCTATTTTACGAAGCAAAGCAAAATATGCAGTGGAAGGTGAAAGAAATACAAAATTCTTTTTTGAATTAGAAAGGAATAGACAAAGAGCTGATGAAATTAAAGAAATAAGGAAAGCGGATGGAAATGTGGAAAAAAATGCAAAGGAAATTTTGGTAAATATAAAAGAATTTTACGAAGATCTTTTTAAGAGTACAAATGTGGAGGAAAGGGAGAAGGAATTTTTAGTAAATCAAATAACAGACGAGATAACTGAAGAAGATAGAGAATTATGTAATGATGAAATAACAGAGGATGAAATAGAAAGGGCAGTGGGAGGGTTAAAGTGTGGAAAGAGTCCAGGAATAGATGGACTAACGAGTGAATTTTATAAAAAAATTAAAAATACCCTAATCCCAATTTTAAGACAAATTTATGTTGAAATATTCAATAAGAAAGAAATGAACGAATCAATGAAAATGGGAGTAATAAAACTGCTATATAAGAAAAAGGGGAATCGGAATGATTTGAAAAATTATAGACCACTAACTCTTTTAAATGTAGATTTTAAAATTTTATCAAAAATTCTAGCAAATAGACTAAAGAAAGTATTACCGCACATAATAAAAACCACTCAAGCGTATGCAGTGGAGGGGAGAGATATAGTGGACACAATAAGCAACATACGAGATGTATTATACTACATGAAGGAAAAAGGAAAAGGAGGGTATTTAATAACGTGTAAAATGTAATGTTTTTTTAACGGACTATTTTAAAATAACAAGATCAATAAGACAAGGTTGTCCTCTCTCTGCACTTTTATACACACTAGCAGCCGAACCTTTAGGTCTTGCATTAAGAAAAGAGGAGAAGATCAAAAAGATAGAAATAGGAGAACATAAATCTGAACCAGTATATCAGTATGCTGATGACACAACACTTATAGTCAAAGACAAACAGAGTGTAACTGAAGCACTAAGAATATTAGAAAAATATTGCA